>JAODUK010000002.1:2329517-2350395 GCA_027564635.1 Typhlichthys eigenmanni | reverse complement strand
ACTGCAAACACAATATGTTGTAGGTTAGGCTTTTATTACTACTACTTTATGTAAAACGTCCATGTTCACAATAAAAATGTTAGCAATAAGGTAGAATCTCAAAATAGCAAAGGATAGGTAGGTTGTTAGGACAAAATGCAGTGGATAGATAGATAGATCTGCCATGTCCTTTAATACTTACACATAGTGAGAACTAGAACATCTCTCAGAATTTGAAGATAATTTTCTCAAAATATATAAATTTGGCTATGTAGCAAAGATAAAGAGAGAGAGAGAGAGAGAGAGAGAGAGAGAGAGAGAGAGAGAGAGTTTGTTATTATTCTTGTTATTACATTTATGTATTTTTTATTTATGCTGATTGTAATTGTTCTTAATATTATCACTGGTGTTATTACTGTGGGACTATGTGTTTCATTGTCTATAATAATGTTCTTATTCTCTTCTTATTAATGGGCTCATCTCTCCCTGCCACCAGGTTCCACCCTCCCAGTGTAGTGGGCACCATGGGCAGTGCTGCGGCCTGCGCCTGTCTCTTATCCCTGGACACCTCCCAGTGCAGTCATGCTCTGGCTATCGCTGCCTCGCTAGCTGGAGCCCCAATGGCCAATGCTGCCACACAGTCTAAGCCCCTCCACATTGGCAATGCTGCCCGGCTAGGCCTGGAGGCTGCTCTGCTGGCCTCCAGAGGCCTGGAAGCGAGTCCTCTAGTCCTGGATGCTGTCCCGGGGGTGGCAGGCTTTAGTGCCTTCTATGAAGATTATGCTCCACAGCCGTTGCCCTATTCTGAGGACGAGGGCCATAGCTTCCTGCTGGAGGAGCAGGACATGGCCTTCAAGCGCTTCCCTGCCCACCTGGGGATGCACTGGGTGGCCGATGCAGCAGCCTCTGTCCATAAGCATCTGGTGGGTGTGGACTCAGGCCCTGTGTTCCCTGGCCAGGTCCAGGAGATCGTGCTCAGAGTGCCCCCCTCCAAGTACATCAACAGGCCATTCCCAGAGTGTGAGCACCAAGCGCGTCATTCCTTTCAGTTCAGCGCATGCACCGCTCTCCTGGATGGTGAGGTGACAGTGCAGTCCTTCTCCCCTGCTGCCCGGAGGAGACCTGACCTGCTGGCACTGTTGAGTCGGGTTCGCGTGGAGCATCCCCATGACAACCCTGCCAACTTCAATCTCATGTATGGCGAAGTGCAGGTGAGGCTGTTAGGGGGAGACATTCTAACGGGGCGCTGTGACACTTTCTATGGTCACTGGCGCAACCCACTGACCAATGAAAGTCTGAGGAAAAAGTTCTGCAACAACGCGGGGGCAGTGCTTCCCAGGGAGAAGGTGGAGGGGCTGATGGAAGCAGTGGAGACACTGGACACACGTCAAGATTGCACTGCCCTTCTGTCCAGGCTGCAGTAAACAATGAGAGAAGAGGCATACTGTACAGTATAATATATATATATACATACTGTATATATGTTGCTGGTATATTTTTATATGGTAATGATTTGTTCTTTGCTACACAATATATTAGTATCTAACCAAACAACAAATTTGTGTGTTTTGATATGAATCCGATTGTGAAGGGACCAGCATTGCTGGTAAATAATCAAGGTATTGTGAAGAACCTTCTTGTGAATATTATAATTTGTTTGTAAACACTTATACAACCATGGAAATGTTGACAATGTATATAATATAACTTTTGAAACTTAACTCTGTGCGATGCTCTAATATGAAATATATAATTCTAATGTTTTGGATAGTATATACACGCATGTGTAGTGTATGCATATAGCCTGTGGACAATATAAACACCATCAACAGAATCGGTACAAGCTAAGACAGCAAGATGGCCTTGCCCCTTTGAGGCTGTACATGGAAGCAGGAAGAATCAGCAGCTTCTATCAGCATACAGGTGCATCTCAATACATTTGAATGTTGTGGAAGAATGCTTAATGTCAATAAATTAAGTAATTTCAATAATGCCGTTGACAAAGTGAAACTCATGCCAGTATATTGTGGATTAAATAAACAAAGTGAAATAGTTCAAGCCTGTACTTGTTTTTAATCTGGACGATTACAGTTTACAGTTGATGAAACCTCCAAATTCAGTATCTCCATACCGGTTTAAAAAAAAACAAAAAAACTAATTTTAATACAGACGTGTCGGCCTATGTTCATGTCCAAGCACTCAGTTCATGGTATGGTTGGAGCTCCTTTTGCATGAATTACTGTATCTATGCAGCATGGCGTCGATCATCTTGTGGCACTGCTGAGTTGTAATTGAAGCCCCTGTTGCTTCGATAGCAGCCTTCAACTCGTGTACATTGTTGGGTGTTGCGTCTTGCATCTTCCTCTTGACAAGACCCCATCAATTCTCTATGAGCTTTAGGTCAGACAACTTTGCTGGCCTATCAAGCACAGTAATCCCATGGTCATTGAACAAGGTTTTGGAACCTTTAGCAATTTGGGCAGGTGTCAAGTCCTGCAGGAAAATTAAATCAGCATCTGGGACCTTGATTGCCAAATTAAATGCAAAAATGTATTAAATCTCAAAAGAGGACTTTGGACCACTGTGCGACAGATCAGTTATCTTTCCCGTTAGCCAGGTAAGCCGGATCTACCATATGGGCAATTTGGGCATGTGCCCAGGAGCCCTTGGGCAAAGAGAAAAAGAAAAAAGAAAAAAAGTGTCCCCTGGTACACAAGTCTACAGAGCTTAATAATTATCGATCCAGACACGGTCTCGTCTACAATTAGAAATAACTATGATGTCACCCGCTACCGTGGGGGTTAGGCATCTACAACATGATGCTTACAGGTTGATCAATTTATAAATGTTATTCACACATACATATGATTTGATTAAATTAATTACCTTGACATGGTCAGACAATTATTCACCAAAATCCAAAAGTATTTGACCTTTGGTTGAGATAAATGGCATTTGTACAAGGTTACACAACAAAAGTTAACGAAGGCTCCAATGCCAGTGCAGAGGTTGCATTTACACGCAAGTTACAAACATACTGTATTAGGAGCACACAGCATCGCTAAGGGGTCTCCTCTGATTCAACATAGGTTGAGATTTCTATGAGATTGTCATCTGGATCCCGGAAGTACAGTGAAGTGATATCTCCCATTGCTCCACTTCTCTCTACAGGACCCTCCTCTATCTCTATCCCACAGGCCTGAAGAGAAGCAGAGGAAATGTAACTGTTCAGTAGCCTACATACTATACGTGATGCCACTGCCGCTAACAACATGACAGGTGAAATACCTGCAGGTGTGCAGCAACTGTAGCCAAAGGAGTCTTTGTGATGAGACAGAGATCTGCAGAACCGGAGGTTGGACACCTGGCTTTGGGCTCAAACTCCTGGCCAACTTGATGGAGATTCAATTTCTGATGTCCAAAAGCCAGAGCCTTGCGATTCCCCTAATTAACGGAGAGATGTGAGCTTCTTGGAATGGGTTGACTTTGCTTCTAATTGTAATTAAAGTCTGCCACCTAGTGGATATTATGTGAGAACAATGAAATGTCATGTCCGTCAAAAGATGTAAAAGTTAAGATGTTCACACTTCTTACATCGACCTACCTTGAAAGTGACCACTTGCATGCCAAGTGCTGAGGCGTAGAAGTTGAGTGTCTTTGGCACATTTCTTACTGTGAGAACCAAGTGGTCCAAGTGGCTTACTTGAAATGGACAAACTGTACTTTTAGATCTGAAAACTACGGATGCCTGTGTGGACAGCCCCTAGAGAATAAACAAAAACCAGAGGCAACCATATGTCCCAAAAAAAACTTTCCGGATATAGCTTTGAAAAGTTTTTTTATTTTTTATTGTTGGGGAGGGTAGAAGGTGCGGTGGTGTGAGGCAAGGCTGCATCGGTAGTTAGCTATGGTAAGCATTGGCTACCATACTTCTCAAAAATACTTTCAGGTATGACAAACGACAAGCCTAGTTTTAAACCTACTGAATAAACATACTAACCCAACTGGCCTTTAATCGCCATAGCGGTCGCAGGCTCCAATTGTCTTTCCCTATGTACGGTAGGATACAGCCTATGAGACCATTAGCATTGATGTAGGCTTACCTTCAAATATATACGTTGAAATTTTGATAAATTATTCCAAAATGTCGGAAACGTCATTCTTGTCGGCACTAGCGAAAACTGTTCACTTCCTTATATTTCCCCTCGGTGATAGCCAACGTGGGGAGGTGGGTCGAATTATAGCCTGGCTCCGCCCAGCTATTGCTCTCAGCTCATTTTATTTTGCTGAGACAATAGCCTGGAAGCCCAGCTATTGCTCTCAGCTCATTTTATTTTCCTGAGACAATAGCCTGGAAGCCCAGCTATTGCTCTCAGCTCATTTTATTTTCCTGAGACAATAGTCTGGAAGCCCAGCTATTGCTCTCTGCTCATTTTATTTTGCTGCGACAATAGTCTGGAAGCTCAGCTATTGCTCTCAGCTCATTTTATTTTCCTGAGACAATAGTCTGGAAGCCCAGCTATTGCTCTCAGCTCATTTTATTTTCCTGAGACAATAGTCTGGAAGCCCTGTTCACACAATCAGCGTGGTTAGTGATATGACGTTCAAGTGAAAAGCGTGTTTCGAAATGGTTGTATAGTGCTAGATGAGGCATCAAAACCGCGGTAGCAAAGCCGATTGGTTCAGCGCTGTCCAATAGCTTCCCAATTTCCCAAGTACCGGTAGGAGGAAACGGTGAACACTTATCAATGGAGCCTGGCCAGACCTCTAGTTACACCAAGCTAGGTTCGAATATAGGAAGGGCAAACAATAGGCTAGCTGTAAAAGCTACATTAACAGGGCTAAACAAATTATTCCCCAGTTGGTGTAGGCTAGTCATACGTGTTAATTAGGCTATATTACACTGACATTTAAAACTCGCAAACTTCTGAGTCTTCCGTGGAAGTTAAGCGTTTATTAACGTATAAAATGTATGATTTTCAGTCACACAAATATCGCACTCTCTCCCGTAAGTTACATACTTTGCGCAATGAATGCCATGTACAGTAGTGTTCTTTAATACTGCACACTGGAGAAAACACAACCACTGTATGCGTTGGCTATTTACCTGGCATCATGCTCAACTGAAATCTCACTATAATTAAACAAAAGTTCTGCCCAAAATATGCTTATCAAAAGAAAACAGGATCTGCGGTCTTATAAAACGTGTCAAAATACATGGCTGTTCAGACATGTCAACTCTAAATCCAGAATAAATTAAATGTAATACATTATTAAAAAATAGAGCAACATGCATGTGAACACAGCTGACCTATGTATGCCTACAATACATGTGATTGTTACAATTAGACATTTATTCTGAAAATGATTAAGATATGCACCACTGCCAATATCTGCGTTGACAAGTGGTTCTACAAATGTACAGATTAAAAAAAAAAAAATACACATTCAACCATTTCAAACCTTTATATCCCACAAAGGGAAATAGTAACCATACATAAAACCAACAATGTGACAGGTTGGCATCAACCATCATTCATCTTCAGAATGTTGGTCAGGTGTTAATAGTGCTATCAACATACTTCTGAATGAGAGAAAATAGGCGTCAACACAAGTTAAAAATTAACCAGTCTTCATTTAAGAGATTTTAACAGTCTACCATAGCTTAGGAATAATATATACATTTATAATTATTGTATTTCTCTACATTAAGGTTTTGTATTTTTTGTACTTTTCAGTATTGCACACTGACATTCCAGATACGACGCATTCACTCATGAAGAAATAGCAAATGAAGTGAGCATCATGACTGTTTACTGGAGTATAAGTTAGAGACACAAGGAAGTAACTATTAGACACACATGCCTTTGATATATCAAGGGTACACCAAGGCTGAAACTGACAGGCCCAAATATATTGTAGAATTCTAGCTGCATTGAAACAAGCCAATCTCCATTGCATTTTAGGGCATTATACCATTAAAGACAACCCAATTTATCAATCTGTAAATAACAAATAATTATATTACATTAAATGGAAAAGAAGGATTTGTTTGAGAGCAACCAAAATGATGTTAAACACAATTTATTCTTATCCCTTCCAGAGTCAACATGTCTTTTTGTAAAATGGTAAAAGTAAAGTCATTTTGCTATAATCTCTGACTATCCATAAATGTTTCTCATACCATTTCTTAATGGGTCTTGTATTAGGGGAAACCCTCAGATATGAACAAAAATACATATTGTTACGGAAAGAAAGATGCAACCTGATTCCAAAATAAACTTCAGCATTCCAGAAGTAATCTCATCTTTCCCTAAATAGTCTGTACAACATTCTACATGGCAAATTTAAAATAATACAGCAAGCGTAGCCATTCTGGACAGTCCATTCAACTCCAAAATACTTAGTATCAAGATGAAAACAAAGGGAAAATGGTTACTTGTGGCCTCCTGCTTCACAAGGCATGTTTTGTGTGTAAGTTGTAATGAAAAGCAATACCAAATACATTAACTTATGTGAATAAATAAAGAGATTGTGTACTGATATTCTTATTAGGCACCACATAGCGCCAATATGAAACAGTAGATGTGAACTAATAAAACTACAGGCTGGTTTTTTGTGCCACATCTGTAAGCATGGCTTTTTTCTTCTTCTCCAGACACACAGATGCTTGCATGGTTTTTACTTTGTTAGCGACCACACAGTTTGTTCAATTTACAAACAGCTTGATTTTTTTTGTTTTCATTCTAACATTGGACTGAAATATAACCGCTAGATAATGTCCCAATCAGTAAATATGTACAAATTATGATGTGTGGCAGACCCCTTGATGCATCCCAAACCAAACCCATACCTGTGTTTTGGTTAAAGTCATCATATCTTGGGATGGGGGGGAACAACAACATTGGAAGTAGATGCCTTAACAATTTCACATGGAATTTGAGGTATCAGATACCATACCTAAAGAAAGAGAAAGACCCACTGCATTAATCACTCCCCATCTCTTACACTACACTCTCTCGGTTTGCAGACACCAAAACAGCCCGGCGGCAGATGGGGCAGGTGGAGTTTTCAGAAAGCCAGCGGTCGATGCAGTGCACGTGGTACTCATGGGAGCAGGGCAGTTTCCTTAACTTATTCCCCTCCGCGTACTCCGTTATGCACACGCTGCACGTCTTCAAGGCGTCGCTCTCACCGAAGTTGCGCATAGAAAGGTTGTCAATCTGCTCTTTGGTCAGCCCCTGAGGCTGGTCCTCGTCCTCGTCGTTTAGCAGGAAAAAGTGCGCGAGCCGGAGGAAGGGCAGCGAGCTGGGCTCCTCTAAGCTGATAGGGGGTCTGGGCCGAGCCCTGACGCCCCCACCACCAGCATTACCTACGCCCGCTTCCCTTGCAGCCGGACCGGAAGGCAGACCCTCCTCGCTATCCCTGTCAACTGTCCGCACCTCGGCTCGGCTTCCAGCCACGACGGGTGGCTCGGCCACCACGTAAGCGGCCGCCGTATCCGGGTTGTTGAGCGCCTCCGCCAAGTCCGCGGGCGTCTGGGTGCCGCGGTTTGAGTCGGACGATTCGGAATCCGAGTCCATGAGGTAGCTGAGCTCGCCGAAGCCTGTCATGATCTGCCGGATCATGGACTGGAGCGCCATGGAGGTGGCCTCACCCAGGCCCGTGTCGGAGATCCTGCGGATAGGGATACGAATGGTGCTGACGTAGGTGCGCACGCCGGCACGCTCCGAGCGCGAGAAGGTCCTGCGGAAGCCGCCGCGCTCGCTCTCGTACAGGAAGGTGTTGTTGGAGTTCTGGGAGCGCGAGCGGGTTCGGTTGGCTATGCTGTCCCGCTGGCGGTACTCGCCGGGCCGTACGCGCCGCACCTGCAGGTCCAGCATGATGGTGGGCGGGCGCCGGCCCGCGGCCCCTCCCTCGCCGACCGACACCGTCGCCTCTCCCTCTGGAGACGCCACGCCAGGGCCTTCTGGCTGGCCGTCGCTGTCCGAGGGGCTCAGCCTGGTGGGAACGTGCAGTCGAGTCCGAGAGCTACCTTCTACTGGGGCTGCGGGGCTAGGGGCAGGACTGGGGGCGGGGCTGGGAGGCAGGCTGGGGGTGGGTATAGCGATGTGGGAGCGGGGGGCGTGGCGCAGGTGGGGGAGCACGTCAGGCCGGTCAAGCGCCAGGGGGGAGCGACTCCGGGCCACGCGGGCCCTGGTCCTGCGTGGCTCTGGGCTGCGGCTGCGGGGCCTCCTCTGGCCTCGGCTCGGAGCAGGCGTCACAGGCTCCACCGGCAGGGGGAGGAGGAGGACGGCAGGAGCTGCGGGGGAGGCTGGAGCAGCAGGGGGGCTGGGAGGGTCGGCCAGGACCTCCTGCTGGACGACTTCTTCCAACTCAGGCTCTGGCTCCACTATGACCGCCAGCTCCTCCACGACCGGTTCCTCCACAACCTCCTCGGTCTCCATCGGCGTCGGAGGCTCAGCCTCTGGCTCAGGGGCGGGATCTGGTGCAGGCTCGGGTGCAGGTTCTGGCGCGGCGGCGGCAGCGTCCGGGGCCTCCGGTTCCCCTCCAGTCACCGCCTGCTGCTCGGCCAGGTTGCGGTTCACGTTTATTTCCAGGCTGAAGCGAAAGTCGCCGCTGTTTGGATTGGTCTGGCTGACGGCTCTCCATGACTGGTTGCCGCGGTGACCGGTCCTGGTTGTGTTGCCCGTGCGCCTTACTGTATTCAACCAGTCCAGCAGCGTGTCCCCGTTGGCTGAGTCCTCTGAGCCTTCCACTGGTTCTGAAGATAAAGCGGATAAGGGAGCTAAAACACAAAATGAAAAAAAAAAGAAAAAAAAAAAGGGCTTTGAAAACGACACTGGTAGAAGGAGAACTGATTAACTTACCAGGAGCACTTTCTCCACTTTCTGTACTGGGGATGTTAACTTGATGGTCTGGGCCATCTTTGATTTGTTGCAGTCGATTTAACAGCTCTTCCTCTGTTAACTCACCTAAAACAGAAAAAAAAAAAAAACAGAAAACAAACTCTTATAAAAAAGGAAGTTGAATCATTGGCAATCCAAGTTGTCATGACAATGGACCTTACGTCATTCAATCCATCTTCCTTTCCCAGCTTGGCAACCATAATTATTTGTTGTACAAAATAAAAATGTATCCTGGATGATGATGTATTGGTCCATACAGCTGTTGGTGGCCTTTCAACATAGCATTGGGACAATACTGAAACCCACTAGACTTACCAGGACATACCACTGTCCATTCAATGCCTTCTCGGTGCAGGGTGCTCCGCTAAAGGGTGCTCCAAACTTACAACCACTCTTCCACTGTCCTGGGACAGAAACGGATTTGGCGCCTTAAGTAGTCCGCAGGATTTTATCTGTTGTGACAAAGCTCCAAAGCCAGAGGCATCTACCTTTGCTAAAATGTGTAATTAAGATGCAATTCTAATACGGGAACGAAAAAAAAAAAAAAGAAAAAAAAAAACATTTAAATGATCTCTTACTCGCATTGCATCTTGTCAAATTCATCAGTCAGTCTTGCTCCCAGAAGCAATAACCAAATGTGTCAAAAGCCACACAGTGGATGACACGACCACAGAGCAGTGTCATTGAAATGCAGTGCTTTGTTACCTGGAGTGCCCAAAAGGTTGTTGTCTCTCATCAGGCGATAGTCCTCATTACTGAGATTGTTGACAAACTGATAGAAGGCCTCTTCTCGGTCCAGGCGGTCTAGTTGCCTTCTGCGCTGCGACTCTGACTGGTCACTGCCACTCTGCTCAGAGCTGTCAGACCCCTCCATTTATACCCAAGTACGAGAGGTGGCGGTGTGTCTTCCACCAGGATCCAATTGCTGCATAAAAATTAAATAAGCATCATGCTGCTATTTTTTTCATTATCCTAACTCGTTAACATGCATATGTTTTTACATTACAAATGCATGACTAGCCTACTAAAAGCAGAACGTTATCGCATGCTTTATAGTCTACTGCGCTATATAATCAAAAGTACTTTCATAAACATTCAAAATTAATTATTACTCTGAAAACATGCAATTGTTATGGCTTGTAAATTCGACTGACAAGAAACTTAAGTGAACAAATAATCTGTTAAAGTCTCAAATATTCCACACTGATGAGAAGAAAGCCCAATCATTAAATTAATTTAGTCCCAGATAATATATAGATCATATTCTGGCCATGCTATGTACTAGTACTAGTAGACTAGTACTGTGTAGTCTGATTGGATGTACCGTTTAGGAAAAAATAATTATCTGGCATGAATCAGAAAAACAAAATGGCATCATCTAACCAGCTACAAGCATGCTAACAACCTAGCAAAAAACCATTAGCACGCTTAAATATAGAGCGTTGGCTAACAAGACAGCCGTTTACGTTTACAAATGTGCAAGATATGCATACGATAGTGTTCCATAGTAACCATAAACTTGCGAGTATGCTGCTAGTACATTGGACATCAAACATTCAGAAATTACTTGGATAGGATTTGAAGCTACAGTAGCTAGCCAAGTGGCTGAAATGGCTTTAGCAAAGTAACCTAATGTTAGCCATCTTGCTAGCACTGGCAGGTAGCGCAAGTTCTTGAGTCAGTTCACATTTATATGTTGCTCTGTGAAGTTTTTATGCAAATATGTGAATAAAACATGATTTGTATTTTTAAGGTAGCTTACAAAATGCGACATGTTTCAACTGAAAATCACATAAATAAATAACGGCTGTTAAGCTAGCGATGTTATAATGACGACGATTACCGCTAATGCTACACAAGTACCGTAGTACCAAGTCAGTCAGACTTGAGTCATTCAAAAGACACAAGGTAATCCATATGATTACCTGTTGAACTTTGCGAGTATTTCACTGATCGGAATTTCAATTGTCTCCTAAGAAATCGCCAGACAGACACTGAACAGTTTAGTGCGAGCTCAGGATTCCATTTTCTATTTTTCAAGGTAGCTGATATTCCGGAAACTGGGGGAGAGCATGAGTAGGAAAGGGGATGTTTGTTTTGGGTGGTGTGCTAGTTTGGCTGTAGCGTCATGATGCGGCGATAAAGGGAATTACCTTAAATCCTAGCATTACCGTTTTTGTTATGCAGTTACTTTACTGTAGTAGGCCTATGCTAACTACCTGGCTAATTCATAGAATATTACACTTCGTATACATGTGTCTTTATCAGTAGGCCCACCTAGTGCAATACATGCCATATTTAGACATGTCACATGGCACATTTAGAATTTGATGTTAAAGATTTAGTACATATATCTCAAATAAACTGTATTTCCTTAGTGTTTATTGGAACTTTTCAGCCTCAACATTATTCCATTAGTGTTACATTATTTAGAAATTACATGTTTGTATTCATTTTTGCTCTAATGATAGGTAAGGTCGGGTCCACTAGGGGGCATTGGATTTGGCATGGAGTAGGCCAGAGGCCTATTAGCTACACTCCACTACTAGGATTTTTAAATAACACTACTAGGATTTTTAAATAACAAATATGAATGCCTTTTTTGTTGACATAACCTCCGTTATGATCAGATGTAACTACAGTTTTTGTATCTAATATCTTATTATTAGAAATGTAACCCAATAACCTGTAGTGTAATCCTAGACAAGTTTATCATTTCAGTAGGCATTAAGAATGGAATAAAAGCAACACAAGAATTTAGGTTTGTAAGCATTATAATAAGCACCTGAAAATATGTCTGTATCACTGTATGGATGCACAAGCAACACATTTTATAAAACATAATAACCCATATTTTGTCCAAACAATAATGGACAAAAAAACAAGATGTCTCTTTCTGTAAAGAGTTGATGCAGATTAGTAGTATATATGTAGCCTAGTGCACAAGCACAATGCAATTTGGCAGTCATTTTTCTCCATAAAGGGCTCTCAACAATAGAATATGCTGCCAACTGAAATAAAACTTAGAAGATGTAAAATGCTTTGCTGGAAAGGTTAAGTGTTGCCTTTAGCAAACTAGAACAGCACTCACCTTCAGCCAATAATACCCTCAATGTATTGAGACTCTTCTGGGCATCCCGGAGTCGAGATCAGGAATTTTCTCATACAATATTATGTATTACTGTTTTATTTTTATGTTTGGATTAAACATTTAAAAAAAAAAATTATATTCACAATGGTTAACTTTGATATAATAATGATCTATGTACATTTACCAAATATTAACTCTATGTGCAACAACACATCAGTTACAAATTCTAATCTATGAACTGTATGTGAAATTATAATATAATATAGTTATAGTATATCATCTATAAACAAATAAATACATAATTTATTATTAAAACATGCGTTTTACATGATCCTAATACATTGAGTTAGACATTTTGTCTTGCTCCCTTATCTGATATGGGTGACTGGAGAACAAAAACAAAGCTAATACCACCTGACAATGTTAGAGGCATACATCACAGGATCTGTTTATGGTCTGAGACAGTAACTCCAACTCCAATTAAGCATGCCAGAATGTGTTGCAGTGCAAACCGCAACAGCTCAGCTCAGAGTTATGGATGAGCAATCACTCCAGCAATGCCTGACCCTGTGTGCTAATTAGATATGACATTAAATAACATGAGCCAAACCAGGAGTTGAGCTGAAATTAAATGCCTTTTGTCTAGGAATCTTCAAATGAACTATTTGGGGTAGACTAATTGGATTATGTTTTATTTATTTATTTATTATTATTGTTTTGTTGCTGGTATTCATACGATTATAGGTTTGTTATTTAACTGAAAAGTTTAATACAACAACATTAGTGTATGTTATTAACTATGAGATGTTACAACAGAAAATATTTCCAAAATGTCAATAATAACTATTGCTAATTGTGTATATATTTGCATATACAACATAACCTAATTAAATAGCTAAATATGAAGGAGGAGGAGAGACAATAATCTGACAGTAAACACTTCAATTATTATCATGTAATTTCAAAAAATATTTTAAAGATTCATTCTTCACAGAAATTACACAAAGCTGGACACTACTAAGTGAGTGGGAAAAAACACAACCAAACTCTCTTCAGAAAGCAGCATTCAAAATCTTATTTTAATTTGTATATTTACTCCATAAACATTATTACAAAACTCAGCAAGTTACCAATATTACATTATCACCATACAGGCTTGATCACAAATATTTAAAACCTTTGCAACAGTTACAACAAAAACTAAACAAAACAAAAAAATAATACTCAAATAATTTACATGAAAATCTATAAAACAGCTAATTGTTCACAAATTATATTTTTTTCCTAGTTTTTCTTTTTTTTTCTTTGCTTATTTGTGTTTTGCACAGTAACACAACACTCTCACAACAAGATCATGGTCTTATTACAAAACTCCCAACAAAATGTAAATATTTCTAGTTTTCTGTCGATACTTTCATATTTTGGTTTTTAAAACCAGAAACTTGTCATTGTATATCCTTTCCACTGCCTGTAGAGGCGCATAAAAGGTTACTCACACACACAAATACTTCACAGCACTTTCTAAGAAAAATATACACTTACAAAATATGTTACAAATTGGCACACAAAAAATATACAAGATTTTGTAGTGTCAAGAGTTCATTAAGATTCCTTCTGGTAACAACTCTAGACAAGTATATATAAAGCTCGGTATTCTTTTAATGAAAAGAGCAAAAGTAATTCCAATCAATGTTAAAGAATCATGGTGTGATTACATCAAACATAACATAACAATATAATATACATTCATAAAGAGGGTTAGGTACCTAATTTATTTTGCATTTCTTTTTTGTTATCTCTGGAAAAAAAAAAAAAAGGTCAGCTTTCTTAGCACCAATAACATGAGGCAGCTCAACAGTGGCACGTTAAAAAAGAAGAAAGACAACAACAACTATGAACTGAGAGAAGTACATTCATTTTGACAATAGGCAGAAATGCGAGAAGGCAGACTATGGCCTTGTGGCCCATGTGGATCTTCCCTTCAGCAGCGTGTCTTGGTCCTAACCCTGATATACTTTATATAACAAACAAAGGATCATGGCAAAGAAGATAAAAAAATTACAGAGAAAGACTGAATATGATTCTTGCCATTATGCAAGCAATCAATTCCTATCAACTGGGCATCAACATTGCCATAGCAAATGTGATAAGGCATGTTTTAAAATCACACAGTATTGGCACATCTCAATGCAGTTCCAGCTAATTAGGGCTGTTTGTAAAACATATCGATGAAAGAAAATATTGGACTATACTGTATACGTTTGAAGAGCAAATCTTCTCATTAATAAGTTTAATTGAAAAGCCTCCGCAATATCTTAAACTTCTATAAAATACGCTCTGTAGGATATACATTTGTGATGTTGAGCCATCAAACATACACTTTTCCAGTTAAATAGTCATCAAATGAATGTCTGATGCCTTTCTGTATATACATTTATTTTGTGGCTTGCTTTATGTGTGGAATTCAGTTATGCCAGCAATTCAATTTTGACCAAAAATCAAGATCGTATTTAGTTTTCTTTTGAATTATGATTTGTGTCCAGTGTAGACCATTTTAACAGATTGATCTAAATTACATTAATATGCAACAAGACAGTAGTCCAATGACAGTAATTCATTAAAAGGATAAGGGAATACTTTATTTGCTTGCAAAATATTGAACCATCTAATGATTTAAAACAACTTATCTGATATTAATGATAGTAAAAATAGGCAAATTTACTATAGTGAGCCATGTGTTAATGATTCATATACTATCAAAAAGAAGCTATGTAAAAATTATATAAGTAAATTTAGTTTATGTGGTACAACATCTATACACCATGGCAGTTTATGAAAGACATTAGTAAAACCAATTCTTCTTATTCAGATTAAATTACCAAATCAAGTAGGAAAGGAGCTACTCCCATGTGGAGATAATGCAAAAACTGCTTTGATTCATTTACAACATAATGATTCCAGTTTTACAAAAAAAACTTTCAATTAATATTACATTTAATTGCAGATAATGTATTGGTATGATTGTATTAAATATGTAAGTATATATCAATATCTCTGATGAATCAATTGCCTTCAGTTTCCATTTTCCAATAGAAAAAAAACTTGTTTGTGCAGCTTCCAATGACAATTGAGTGCCATGCTTACACAACAACTTTTATACTACAATTTTCTTTGTCAAGAGAAAGCCATTAAACATTTAGTTTTTCATCGTTCTAACTGTCTGTACAGTAGCCTTTTTCACTTCACAGAGTCAGGCAATGTTGAGGTAAATTGAATTTGGCAAACAAAGTAGGGGAAACGGGGAGGAGTCTTTCTGTTTTGGTTTTGTGAGTGGTGTTGTACCACTGCCAGCTGTTGGTGCCTTTCATCAGAGAAGAGAAAAAAGTCCCAAATGAAGAATTCCTACAATGGCAAGTCTCTGTTAGGAGTTCCCAACCCGAGCAACCAATATTCTAATGGATAAAAAAAAGAGGAACAGCCAATATTCACATATATATGAGGTCATTTACACAGCATTGATACTTTTGGCACATTGATTTT
Source organism: Typhlichthys eigenmanni (assembly GCA_027564635.1). NCBI lineage: Eukaryota > Metazoa > Chordata > Actinopteri > Percopsiformes > Amblyopsidae > Typhlichthys > Typhlichthys eigenmanni. Next base: position 2,334,876 of record JAODUK010000002.1, on the reverse strand, counting down.
AAGATTATTATAATCTTTTTTTGCAAATATTGCATGTCCCTGTACAACATTGACAAAAATACTGAAGGTGGAGCTTAGTGAATTTGCAAGGTGTAAAAATGTTAATTTAATTAACCAGTTTACTTTTAAACTCCAAAAGAAAAAAGAAAAAAAAAAACGAACTAGGGTAGTAATTCCAACCCGAGGGGGTAAAAACGAAGACAACATTTGATATGTCATTGAATACAAAACGGTCCCATCTTGTTTAAAGATGTCTTGGGCGTAATTAGGGCTCATTCTTTGTAGTTTTCCTTCTTGAAATGAGCCAGGCAGTGTATGAAGGACAGCAACAACAGGACATCCATATTCTGCATACAGAAACAGATGAGGAGGAGGGATGCGTAGATGTCACTCTCAATGCATTTTTGAATATAGCTACATCTTTAGGGAAAAGGAAAGTAAATAGATAATTCAGGGCAGCTAGTTTTGCTGAAGAAAAAAATTAAATAAAAACAAAATAAAAAAATTAAGGAAAAAGTTCCTCAAAAAGGCGACAGAACTGTTCAAGGTGTACTCTTTTTTTTTTGTTTTTTTGACAAAAAATAAAACTGAAACGGCTATAAGAAGAACAAACAAAGCAGAAACAACAAAAGCAAGAAAAAAATGCAGCCATGGTCGTTTCAAATCTCAATCAAGCTTGACACAATCACTCAATAGGTAGTTTGCAAAGTACAATAAGTTTTTTCATGCAGATATTAATTTCCTCTTCAGGAGGTTAAAAGGTAGTGGGGGTATCAAGGGGAACGTAGTCATGCAGCTCTGGCATAGCGTCAGTGTAGGTATGCTTTGGGGGAGGGCTGAGCAGGTAGTAGGGAAGGTGAGAAGGGATGGCAACAGCAACTGATAACAAAATATTACCTCAGTTTCTCAAAAGAGGCCATCAGTGCTATGTCCTTATTAGGGTCTCTCTCGACACGCTTCCCTTTCAGTGTCTCAATCCGGGGGAACTTTGCACTGGTCTTGTGGCGGTACAGCTTTTTATGTGCAGGCCCAGGGTTAATAAAGTTGGGTTTATCAAACATGTTACAGCCCAGAGCTAGCTGAGGGAATAAGGGATGCGCTGGGTTGAATTTGGCCTGATTTTTGCCTCCTTTTCCCCCGGCCTTCCTGCCTCTTCCAGCCCCCGTTAGCATAGCTCCTTTCTTCTTTAGGTCAACTTCTGTACCTGACAAGATTTTTAGGGTCTTTAGGTTGAGGCTGTTGGCCTCGGGGGGCATGCATGCTTCTGTCATAGGGTTCCACAATGGCTCAATGGACGCCATCATGAATCTCTGGACCTCTGCCATGCCAGAGACGATGTTGGACAGAATGTTAGAAGGCTCCTCAAATTCTCTCTGACCATCCCCTACCAAACTGTTGCTGTCTGACCAGCCAGTGCCAGACAAGTCACCAGAGCCACTACAGTCAGTCAAGCCTGTGCACCCTGCCTGACTCTTTGCAGCCTTTCCCTCTAACATGGCCTTTATTTTTTTGGTGGAACGTGAGTTCTGTTTGGGGGCCTTGACCTTTTCTGTCTTGGCAGCTTTGGGGGCCCGGGGTTTTTTAGGGCCCTGCCCTACAGTTTGTTTGTAATTGCCTTTCCTCTTTGACTTTGTGCTTTTCAAAACATTCATCTCATCAGTCTGCTCATTAAATTCTAAATGAACCAACCCCTTTTTGTCTAAGCCTAATGAGTCCTCACTATTGAAGTTGTGCAGTGTAAACTGACCATCTTCCACCGAGTACGTTCCCACCGCGTGCTCCTGTTGTTGCAGAACATCGCAGTTCCACATGACCTCCCTACTGCTGTCCAACGTCATGTTGTTCACCTCTTGGTATTCTCCAACCTTCCCTGCCAACTTCATCTCACGGCCCACCACCTGAGGGGACAGGTTAGGGGTCTCAGGAGGGGAGAGCTCTGACAGTGATGAGTGCCTAAACTTGTCAGGGGTGAAGTTGGAGATATCCAGCAGGTCTGAGGACTCCCTGAGTGGCGTGAGGGCATCCACACTCTGCTGAATCACCACTTTAGGACTGCAGTGAGCTAGGAAACTGTCGCGGCCCTCCTCCTCACCTTCTCTCTCATAAGACTTGAGACTGAGGGAGCTGTAATTGCTGGAGGAGGCTGACAGAGAGCCCACTGAGTCATAGCTGATGAGCCTGCCGTTGTCTGTGCACAGGGACCCTCTCTGGTATTGGACCTGACCCTCCGCACAAGCAGAGTGACACACTTGGAGATCCGCCCCAGGCTGCAACCCAGCCTCAGTCAGATAGCTCTTCTCATAAAGCTGCCTGTCAGCCTCCGTGCTCATTTGGCCGTAGCCAGACACAGGTAGACCGTCGTTCAGGGGCAAGGCGGCGGGAAAGCTGTTAGGTAAGATGGGCGTCTCGGGGGTTTCGGGCCCAAAATTCTGGCTGTGACTCGAGCAAAGCTGAGGATGCCACATCTGGGCAAAGTTGGAGCAGTTTTGGGGAGACTGCTGGAGCTCGGACTCTGACGGGGGAGATAGGACGCAGCTCTGTGCAAGCTGCAGAGACGAGAACGGCTTCTCTTCCAGAGACAGCCCCAGAGGATACTGCTGCCTGGAGGGCTGCTGTGGGAAATACGTGATAGTCGCTGCATTAGAGGAGTCTGTGGCATCTAACAAGGTCTGCAGGTAGCCCCCGGGGATAACAGGGACCCCTGCCTCCACCTCCTCTGAGGGGGGCTCTTTGTCAGGGGAGCAGGTGGAGGAAGCAAAGGGGAATTTCTCCTCAGATGTGTGAGCGGCAGTGGTGTTGTCAGAGAAATGAGGGCTGGCTGTAGCTGGGCTAATGTCTAGCTCGCCTAACCCAGTGGCGGCGGGGTCCTCGATGGGCAGCGCAGTGTCGCAAGCATCCATTTCAATGGTCTTTTCCTCCTCCCCCTCTTTAATTTTCCTCAGCCGGGCTTCGCTTTTAAATTTCCTTATCCTGACTATTTTGTTGCCCGTTCTTCTCATCTCCCTCTCCTCCCTCTCCTGGGAACGACTCTTGGCTGTGGTTGTGTATGTGAGGAGGTTTGCATCTAATGTGTCCGGGTGGCCAGGAACTATTATTCCTGCTCTCACCATAGGGGTGGCGTCCTCTGTAGTAAGAACTCTGTGGCCCTGCTCAGAGAGAGAGCAGCGCTGTGCCATTGGTGATTGCTCCACAGTGTGAATCCTCTGTACCTTAAGCCTGTTAGCAATCTTGTATTTCCTTTTGGGATGACTGGAATTAAAGGGCCTGTGATGGCGTCCGTTTAGATGAAAAGTGCGTTGCCGTTTATCTCTGGCAGCCAGCTTAAGCTTCTCCTCTCTCTCTCTGTGCCTCTCCTGCCAGAAATCCTTGAGAGGAGCCAGTGTTTCGTATTTGCACACCGTGTCGGGGTTTAGGATTACAGTAGCATCCATGGGATCCACCTTCCCCAACTTCACCGACATGTGTTTCTCTCCTTTGAACCTGTTGATGATGATGTACTTGATGACCACGGGTGGTTCCTTACGGCAGGATTTCCGCCGCTTTTTGGGGCACCAGTCTACATCCTCCTCCTCTTTCTGGCCGGACGGTGCCTTCTCCTTTTTCTCTGCATTCCTCTCACTTTCAATCGAGTCAACGTCATAAAGATAGTCATCGCTGTAACGGACCTTCCTTTTGGAGCGCAAACCGTAGTTGAGAGGATTGGAGGGGCTGAAGAACCTTCTGGAGTGACCCTTCTTTAGCTTACCCTCCTGCAGGGTGTCTGAGGAGGACGCAGTGCAGGAACTGTCATCGCTGTATTCGCCCGACTCCTCGGTAGAGTTGAAGTCCATCAGGTAGTTGATTTTGGGTGTGAACATGGGCGAGCCTTGTGAGCAGTTCAGGGGACTTCCACTCTGACAGTCCACAGTTTTATCTTCCTGTTCTGCCGCTAGTATCAGCTCCTCGGGCTTGGGCATGAGCTCCTCGCCAGCCCTCCTCAGTGGCCCCCCTGCTTCCTCCTTTTTGGCACAGTTGGCTAAAACGCTAGGGAAGAAGTTGAACTGGGTCTCCTCCTGCAGCACGTTGGTCTTCTCCCTCATGTTGTCCTGGAAGGACTCGTAGCGGATCTTCAGGGAACAAACGTCGCTGCTTAAAGTGGAATCGTCGTCCTCGTCATCAAACAGGTTGTCAACGTCCTCTTCGGAGAAGAGGTTGACGGACAGTTCGTTCTTGGAGCACAGGTCCAGAAGCTCCATTCTGCTCTCGCTGATGAAGGACTCAAAGTAGCCCCAGTCCTGACCAGCGTTGGCCAGTAGGACCTCCTCCCCGCTCACCTTGTCCAACAATAGCCCCTCATACAGGTTCTTAGCTGTCGCATCATCCTCTGGATCCTCACAGTCCTCAGTCGTTTTGTCCCCATCCCCCCTCTTCCCCTCGCCCGGGGCTTTAGGCAGAGGGAAGTTAAGGAGCTGGTCGGAGAGCAGCTGTTCCCCATAGTGGCCTACTGCCCCCCCGGCATGGCTCAGGCACTGGATGCTGATGTTGCTTATGTCAGAGAAGTCCTCTCGGCCCACGTCCCCTATCCTCACACTTAACCCAGGCTCTGGGTCAGGGTTGGTGGTGGGATCATCGGAGGGGTTGTGTATAGACGTCGGGTCGGCGGCGGCGTCGCGAGTCTCGATGAAGCAGCCGAGGCAGGTGCGGCTCTGCTGGAGGAGACACTCCTCTGTCAGCGGGGACACGGCGCTCGGCTCCATCATTGTAACCGACCGGGGCAGAGCAGCGGTAAGCTGCAGTGGGGATTTGTGGGGCTGTCCTCTCGGCCCCCAGGAGCTCACAGTCAGAGCGGAAGTGCTGTGAAGGTGGCAGGCTACAGCTGGCGGTGCATGGGCCGCAGGGCAGGGGGCCACAGCCAGGCTCAGAGCAGGGTCGGCGTGGAGGGCCAACAGGAGGGTCGGCGGTGCGGATGTGGAGCAGACGCTCTGGGAAGCTGCAGCGAGAGGTGGCGAGGGCGCGGGGAGAGCAGCACCGAGCCCATGCAGCCTCAGGTCACAACCCTGCTCACATGCTCCTCCTGCAAGGTGAAGAAATACAGGCTCAGTGAGTTGATCTGTACAGGCATCACATTTCATAATAGTGCTCTGTTTATCCTGTCAACTGGGCTGTCACCTGTGTGTCGTGTTATGTGTTGCCTTGGCAACATACAAGAGACTCAGGAATATGGATCACCTATGTGTGTAACCTGAATTGTAAGCATTGAATAAAAAAACCGGATGGTCAAAGAATGAATGATTTATATATAACATAAAATATTAATGTATCTAAAAACAAACAAAATATTTATCTATACACAGTATATACTGTATGTGTATATATATAT
>JAODUK010000002.1:2299623-2327757 GCA_027564635.1 Typhlichthys eigenmanni | reverse complement strand
TATTTCGTTTTTTTTTTTTTAATGATATTTCACTAACCTTTGAAACTGAAACTATGTTATAAATGGAGATAACTACACACTTAATTAGAAGATTATATGTATGGGTCTGGTGAGACTCCAAGTTGGTGGAATGTCTCCTTCCTAGCCAACCTTACTGCATACAGTACTTCGTAGAATAATGTGATCATATTGCACTCCTCCCTCCTCTTAACATAGCCGTGTGCAGGCAAATCCAACAGCTCTTATGCCACGGGGTAACACCGAATTACAAAGATTGCCAGCAACAATGGTAGTAATGACTAAATTGAAGTCGGCTATAGTTACTTCCTACAGGTCGCTTGTGACAATGTCTTAATCAGCTGAAGAGATTCGTCTGATGAGGGAAAAATCACAATCCATGGAAGCTAGCTCGTGGCAGCAGGCGGGTAGCTTTGTTTGCTCTGCATAATTAGATGACAGCAGTGGAGGCAGGTACGTACACATGGGACATGACAAGCCCATATGTTGGAGGCTGTATAACCAATATCATCTTCACCTGCTTCCCTTCACACTCCCAAGCCTCTGCCTCGCACATTTTCTTGAGGACCATGCCAGGGAAAAAAGCATGGAAGTGAATAATATACCACAACAATTAGTGTGTTCTCAAAGGTTAACTAGGCCCATCCCCCATCTTAGAAGGGCTTTGCCTGATATTTCTCAAGGTAGTGATAACTGCTTCAGGGGCTGACTGCCTAACGTACAACATTCAACATGGCTGCAGCGGTAAAGTGAGTAAATCTTTGAATATGGATATGATTTCAGAGTGATTTAACGAGGTAATGAAATTTCAGAGAGCATGTCCCTATGGGTGTGCGGCCTGCAGATATATTGGAGCAGCCAGAACGCCTACTAACAGCATCCAACACCGCTACTGTCATACTTAATGAAGAAAACCTCAGGAGAAATAAGCATCCTCTCTCGTCTTAAACTTTAAAAAAAAGAAAATGGCACAGTATGTTGCAAGTTCTCTGAGGCTTATGGAGAGTCACAGTGAGGCATTCGCCATGAGTTACCAGTAGTCAGTGAACCACGCTCCCTCAGAACCTAATGAAACGTATCAACACATAAGGACAGTGATTCTGTCTTTTATTTTTTTATTTTTCTAAATAAATATATGCTCAAAAGAATTAAGCGGCGCTTTTCAGCCACATCCATAACGTGGTACTGCATGTGAAAAGCAAGAAGACTAGATGTCAGGGTCGGTGGCTGGCAGGAGGACCCAAAACGATTTAATAAAGTGCAAAAACAAACACTCGGCAACAGGTAAGGAAGACGACAACGGAACGACTGATGACAAGCGCAGAAAAAGTGACAATGAACTGACGAAGACCAGGCAAAACTCAGGAGCTTATAAAGGAAAACACAACACAGGTCATTGGACAGAACGCAACACGGGAGCAGGTGAAACCAATACACAATCAAAAGACATGACAACGGGACTAGAAGGACACTATAATACACAATGACAAACCATATCAGTGGCATTGGAAGAATGTGTAAACAATGTCAGGAGGACCTCAATAAATACATTTCAAAATCTAGTTAACACATACAAAAGATTACATGAATCCTTCACCAATATTACCTAACTTTTCCCCCTCTACTTTTCTGAACCATTTAAAATATATACTGTATATATCATCCAATATACAGTATATATATATATGAATATACAACCGCAGAATAAATTAAGAGACATCTGTACATTCTTCAAAATGTAATAGTATAAAAATACTGTAAATGATAAACATATAACATAAATAGAAACATTCTATAAATACAAATCTAAAAATACATGTAAGTAAAATATAAAAATGTACAAGTAGTAGATATCTGAGAAACTGCTGCAGTGGTCTCTTAATTATTTCTGCTACTGTATACTGTGTATATACTGTAGGCCTACCACCAGAAGATTGGTCAAAATTGCCATGAAACATTAAACTCATACTGAGCAATGTGTTTCCTCTGAGTTTATAACAGATTAACATTCTACAGTATCCAACTTGTGTTTGCCTTTCTGTGTGTATATGCGTGTGTGAGCGTGTGCGTGCGTGTGCGTGCGTGTGTGTGTGTGCGTATGCGTATGAGAGGCAGAGAGTGATAGAGTGTGACTATTGGCTTGGGGGTATAGTGTTATCGAGAGGCCATCTGTCTCCAGCTGGACCATTAGCTCTTCAGCTGTTCAGTATGTGGCTCTGATCAGTCAGTCAGACAGGTACACACACACACACACACACACACACACACACACACACGCACACATGCGCACACACGCACACACACACACGCATGCATACACACACAGGATCTAACAGCAATGATTGAATCCAACAAACGCTGATGTTGACACTAGAGGTCAAACTGGCCAACAGGGAGCTCATATGAAATGCTAGTTTTAATTTTACTACTAGCACTACTACTGCATCTAAGATAGCAAAAGTGTATACTGTAATGCATCATTTAAGACATATTACAACTTAAATATTTATTTAAGAAAAAGTTGTTATCCTTTAGCCTAAAACATCATGCTACATATTGTGTCTTCTTTAAGTTAGTTTAAATGTTTTTCGAGGAAATGCTGTATGGAAATGGGTTCGGGCCAGGCCAACATGAGGACCTGATGCTCTCAGGCAGCCTGGCACAGACATCCACCGGTGAGCATATGGTAGGACCCCGACTGCTGGCAGGTGGGTGTGATCTCCTGAACCCCAGGCCCTGCCAAGCCCAGCCATGCTAGACTCAGCCCGACCCGCCGCCAAAACCAGTCCAGACCAGACTGGACCGGTTAGCGCTCCTGATTCTCAGGTGAGCCTCCACACTGCTAGCAATGATGCTAAAGTAACAGTGCTTATATTGTCACATACGTGTAGCAAAATTGATCCTATGCATTTAACCCATTCCTCAAGGGAGCGGTGACCAACTCCAGGACCAACTCCTGGTTAGATTACTGGAGGTGAACCTCACGTGTTTTTTGATAGTGGGGGAAACTGGAACATGCAAACTCCACACAGAACAGGAGGGACGACCGGGATTTGAACCCGGGACCTTCTTGCTGTGAGGCCACAGTGCTATCCACTGGGTCACCGTGCGGCCAGAGCAGAGCCCTGCTCCACAAGAGGGAGGTCTTGGTGTACACTGTGCTTTATGGGGGAGGGGGGGGAGGCATACGAACATGCGGAGAGAGACAAGTTGGCCCGGTGTAAAGCCTCATCTATTACTGTGGCAGGTGCCAGGCCAGCCACACACACACACACACATACACACACACATGCATACATACACATGCACAGCCAGGTTTTCCCACTCTCAGTGTCTACGTATCGCAGCACACATGCTTTGTAAATACAGGACATTATAAATAGGAGACATTATGAGACCTCTTATGAGTGTCCTGTTTAAGTGCCGCCTGTCGTGGATATTCACTTACATCTAATTTATGTTTCTATTATCAGCCCACGTAGCACATGGGAGTCAAACATGGCAGATATCACAATTTCAAATGCAATTTGACATTAAGCAGCTGACTTGGCCTTTTCCCTTTCGGTTTAATGGCTATTTGAAGCCTCTCCTCTTTCCCATCTTTCCACACCCGCCCCTCACATCCTCTTCCTCATTCCCCCCCATCTCCTCCACTCCCTATTTCCCAGCTCCTTATCCCTGGCATTTGGAGGCTTTTACATAAAGTGTCGAGCTAGCCGTTCTGCAGCTCAGCCTGTTAGGGGGAGGGGGCGTAGGGGTGGTGGAGGGGCTCACTGCCAGCTGGTAGGCTGCAGTAGCCCCAGAGCCTACCGTAGCTCCATCGCATTCACCAAAGCATGACGTTTTGTGAATGGGGGGGTGGGGTGGTGTACGGCAGGATGGGGGGGCAGGATGGAGGGACGGATGGACGGATGGATGGATGTATGGATGGATGTATGGATGGATGTATGGGGGGGGGGGGGGTTTCAATCCAGCCAGTACAGGTTGTTCATAATAAGTGGTGAGTAACTGCGGCATGATTCATGGTTCTCTTCTATAAAAGAGCTTCTCTATTCATGCTCAATGGAGCTACACCCAGCACCCCCTCCTCTTTCTGTGTTATTCAAACTCTCTCTCTCTCTCTCTCTCTCTCTCTCTCTCTCTCTCTCTCTCTCTCTCTCCTTTTTTCTCCATGTCAGTGTCTCTCAAGGTGCAGGGTTTAGTGCTGGGGATAAGCTGTGATTCAAACCGTGGGGGGGCCACAGACGGCTGAAACCCAAAGCCCATCTAAGGTCTTAGGGTGCTGGGCAGAGAGAGAGGCTAGCAGGGGAGAGGGAGGCCTGTAGGGGGCAGTAGTCAGTGTGCGAGGGAGATTTGATACACAACAGCAATGCTATGTGGAGAGCCCTGACAGCCTAGAGTGGGCTTAAAGTGATAATCCATAACCACATGCAGTATAAAACATTATGTGTAGCACATTGTGTGCGACATGCGCAAAGATAGCTTAGACCCTGGAACATTTCTTATATGGTCCTACTGTTATATATGGACATTTTGCCGTTTCAGTAAACATGAGATAATTAAATGCCAAAAGCAGATGTCATATTTCTGAGTTATGGAAACAATTGCAGAGAGGATTACCAATGGCTTAGTCTTCAAATAATGTTTCCTTGCAATATATATATACTTTTTTAAGACAGGATATGTTTCAAGTTAACCATGTCTCCACAAAAAGCCTAAAATGTTCGTTTATTTTAGAAGGGCAATTCTATGGCATTTGGTGTTAGTGATTGTCTATTCAAAAATTCCCAGACTTACTGAAAACATTTTCATTAGGCTTATATTTATTCTAATGAATACTGAATAATTCTCGTACAAATAAGGATTTTCTTTCCTAGGTCAGATAATACTGAAGTTCCTATTCAGAACACATTTGGCTAGAACTATAGAAAGGAATTTCCGTGGCCATTGTCACCTTTTTTCCTCTACTGAAAGGAAATATAATCTAATGCTTTTAATATTCAAAAAAGTGAACAGATGAATAGGACACTAAGTGCTCTCACCTGTGTTCTCCATTGTACTCGCATTGTCTGGCTCTGAAGTCTTCACGGTCAATGTGAGACTGCTGTCTGTTAGCACATCCATCAATAAACCTCAGCACCACACCTCCTACACAGCATTTTGACAGGTCCACCTGTTGTAAAAACACAGGGAAGAAGAGAGAGAGAGAAAAAAAGGGGGAAAAAATTGCATGAGCACGAAAGCAATCATTAACAGATCACAGCGATTTGTCGAACGCACACAAACGCTAACGACAATGTGGTATCTTTTATCAAAGATAGCGATATTAAACATACACACAAACATAAACTCACACTAAGCTCCAAACATGACAGAGACATCAAAGATGTCCCCCGATGTGGTGAGCAAATACGCATTTTTACTCTAATTGCATCACAGATTCTTGTCTAAGATTAATTTCAACTCTGCTAACCAATAAAGTACACAAAAAATCACAGCTGAGATCACTATGGCAACTGTATGCCACACTATCCTATTTTAAGCTTCATTTAACATTTATAGCAGAGTTGTTAACCTATGAGAAACTTGCATAGGCTGCTCTGAGCCTATTTGTTTATTGTAATTAGCTGAGAGATAAAATAGATGTGACTGAGGCAGTGACAGAAAACTGTGAACGATGCCAATACTTTTTATTGTTGCAAAAGATGGTGAACTCTGAGTAGGGGTTATTGTCTGGGTACTGGCAACACATTTGGCATAGCACAATGAATTAAAGATTGTAGTTGAGTTTAATTATGGACATAAGGGGGTCGGGCAAGCGAAAGTGGGGTCCGCGTAAACACATGCACAATTGCATAGTGTACACGCATGCAAAGGCTAATACGTGTTTGCTGTGTCCTTTCCATGTGACAAATGAATGGTGGTGCAAATCTTCCAAAGTGTAGCTCCTCTCAACCAAAGAATTTAATGTAGCTTGCACATCATGTGGGAAATCTCCATTCAACATCACCAGAGACCCAAACAGAGATCTACTGGCGATAAAGTGCCTGTGTTCACAGAATATTGTCCCCACGCGAGTCTTGTTTTATTGATTGGATGAAGGTGGTCCAACCACATGGTTTTGGATGACATCTGCCTCGATGACAAACGATTTTACATTCGTATTTGTTTGTTTGGTACGTATTCAAATTAAATACTGGGATTCAAGTATTCGATTCTTCACATTTTGCATGCATGTTTTCCCATTAATACCTACTGTCTCTGAGTGCATGGCTATGTTTACATGTGTGCTCACCGAAGCTAGGAATCAAAGATTACTTTTGTTATACTTCTTAATTATAGTTTAGTGTTTTTAATGGTGTTTTTGAGAAAGAGTATTGGAATACTTGTTTGGAAATACCATCAAGTATTCAAAATCTGTAAAATGGTATTCAGGACAGCCCTAATTCGTAATGATAATAAGGTATAGAGACTATAGACAGTTTGGCCGTGCAGTACATCCTTTAGCATATGCAAGGGGACAGCTTGGCTGCTAGGAAACACCTGCATCTGATGTGATGCTGACCAAAAGACGCTAATGTGAACTACCTGCCATTGAATCATAAAGAATATAAATAGACCTCCAGACTATTTATATTGTTGTAGTTGTTGTTGTTGCTTTTTTATCCACTATCCCAATTGGAGCAGGGTTACTCCAGGGTGACAAATGAGCCAAGGGAGCGACTCTAATAACATGATCTCCTACGTGGTGGGAAAGGGATGTCTGGGAGATGAAGACAGATGCTAGACAATAACATGTAGGTGGAACGCTGCATCTCTTTTTAACCCTCTTGCCTCTAAATGTCATTCCCTGATCACGGACCTGAGCCGGAGCAGGCGCTATTGTACCTGAAGGGAACCCCTGATTCATCGCCACACTTTCACACGCACAGTGGGTTGCTGGGTAATTACCCCGTGAGCCGTCACATCTGCTCACATCTGCAGCATGCAGGTACAAGGACCCCGTGGGTTAACACCAGCCAGAACCTCTGCTCCTCATCGAGGAGGACTGTGAGTCACAAAGCCCAGGGGATTTTATTATTCTTTTTATTTCATTTTACAGCGCTATTGTATTGCGCAGGTCATAGGTCGCGTCGCATCTGTTCACTGCGGCATCCAGTGGGGTTATTGATCTGGCAAACAAAGATATTCAAAATACTGAAATGGAATTCCGGAGGTGTGGATGACATTGAAGTCTGAGTTGCCCATGGCCTCTACTACTACTGGAGGCTGACTGTAGCCAGCTCTGTAGCCTGCTCTGCTCCCCCAACACCACTGCACAGCTAGAGGCTCCCTTACAACACAGCTGGGCTGGACGCCTGAACAGATGATCCCAGAGTCCTGCCAGAAACATAGGAATGCAGCAATACATGTAGTGATTCAAGTGCGTGTGTGTGTTTGTGTGTGTGTGTGTGTGCATGGGCAGACCCCAGCTCTACACATCCACAGCATCCCTGCATACAACACAGTGCCAACAACACACAAGCAACGAGAGAGGCAGAGAAAACATAAACGCAGCGCGGCGCCTGACAGTCAGCGCGGTTTACGCCCTCACACGTGTTTATGTTCCACATTATTCATACTTCTCATACGTCTCCTCCGCCCTGTCAGGACCCAACGAGAGGCCATTTCAATAATGAAGACGGACTAACTGCAATAGAGAGTGCACACAAATTGGAGGCACGGCCAACAAGCATGTCCAATTTGCCGAGCGGTTAAGCCCGATGTCTGCCGCTCGCCGCTCTCTCAAAGCGGCGCGCCTTGCGTCAACAAGTCGCCACTGACCTGATTCATCCATCCACATCATTAATACTTCACAGAGGGCAACACCATTTAGCTCGGCTGCCGGGAAGAGCTCTTTATGCCCCACGCATTAGGACGCAGTCGCCGTGCACTCATTTCCGAACGCATTCAGCAATTGTATGAAAATGGCTCGTACCGCTGACCTCTCCATTGTTCCTGCAGGCGTGGCGGTGTTTGACGGCACCACAGGACACAGAAATAGAGACAAAGAGCAGAGAACTGGGGGGAAAAGCCATAGAAACAGAATGATTAGGATTTGATTGACCCCTTTAAACCTTCTGCCACCCTCCTCTACACAGCTTGCGTTAATGTGCAAGCTGGATAACAAGATAAGAGCATGTTTACTTGCTCTATATGGAACTTATCTCGCTTATCTCGTCAATCTAATTCCTGCAAGCCTCTTGCCCAGGTTGCCGGTTTCACTGCATTTCCCTCCAGTGAACTGGCAACTAGAGGAAAAGGGCTGTTAGTGGGACCGCGTATTATTGTCGAGAATACGAAGCGCTACAGCGCCACAGCAGTAGCAGTGTGTTCACACAAAGGGTCCATTGAGTGAACACAGGCAGAGAGTCAGGGGCCAAGGAATATATCCCGGCAGCAGCGGAATTCTCAAAGGGAAGGAACAGATCCACTCAGACGGTGCTGAAATGGCGACTCCTCCTTTCAGCGCAGGTATATGGTTTCAGGTAAAAGGTTCACTGACCAGCTAACCTGCTTTAAATGCAACCCATACAGTTTCCATAGGGGGCAATAATAGCTTGACATACAGTGCATTTTACAGAACACACCCCATCTAAATGCAGACGCATAATCACCGTGCAGTCCTGCACATCCAAATACGTTGATATCTACACAAGTACACACTCCCCCACACAGATTAGCAGGTAGTAACATGTCTTTCATCTTGAAAGCCAGTATTCAATCCCAAGACTTTTCTTAAATCTTGGATGAAATCCTTGCCTCCACCCCCATGGTTCAAAACTGCTGTCTATCTAAATGCGGCGTGGTCTATGTTTGGAGGAAGGGGTGTGATAAACAGTGCGCCTAGATGCACACAGTGAACGCCACAGTTCCATCTGTTCTTATCTGCCTTTCATTAGTCTATTGTTGACATTCTCCTGTTAATTGATAGGTGGGACGGAGGGGCTCTCTCCATACTCTCCTGCTATGGTTTGTGTGTTCGTCTCCTAGCATATTGCGGAGAGAAAAGGAGCAGCTCCTTCCGCGACCTCTCCTTTCCTTCCCTCGTCTTTCTCTCGCTCTCCCTCACAAGCGCGACCATTGTTTCCGGCGGAGGTCAACAGATCTCCTCAGAACACCGCCGACAGAGCTCTCATCTCCTCGGCTGAGAGCGCATGGGTGTTTCGGTTCAGCCGCATCGCCCGTACGGACTGTCATGGAGTATAATATCAGTGTCTGCACGGCAGTCCAAAGATGAAGCTCTGTAATGGCGTCTGACACACGGAGGAAGACAAAAACCATCTCCTTGTCTCCATCTCTTAATTCCACAGTGCGCCTTCTTCGCAGAGGCAGAGTCAGTCTGTCTGACAGCTGTGTGATGCTGTTTCTGATCAAACCCCTCACCTCGAAACACTGACGTGTCAGTGGCGGCGGTGGCGGTGATGGCAGAGATGAGGATCGCGGTTGAGATAATCATTATCTATTACAGAGCAGGGAAGTAGCCAAAATACTGTAGGAAACATATAGCTAGCTTTAAGAGGTGCTGGTATATCTGGTTTAGTAGGATCATACTGTACAGTGGGATCCCATTCTAATGCCACATCCATAACAACAACCTCCATCAAGACATGGTTAGGCCAATGAAAAAAGGCCTGAAAAATAGAGGTTATTTTATTAACTGAAAATAACAATTTTATTTTTTTTTTTAATAGCATTTTGGTATTTTCTCTGAAATGTGGGCAGCTCACTGTTTTTTTTCTGCATTGACCCTGCTGGAGTGCTATAATGCCAAGTGACAAGGGGGCTACAAGGGCAGTACGTATATATGTCTTGACCCAGGGTTGCAGCATTTCACCACCAACATCTCACGAACCACCTCTGCGAGACACATTCTGTGCCCTCTGTGTTCAGCTCACCTGTAGAAAAGCTTGCCTACAGATAATGGTGATCTCTTTTTTTATATATGTACATATAAAGTACGACAGACGGTTTCTTGTTGAGCAGGAAGATGGCTGGTGGTTGGGAGGTTGGTAGGTGAGGTGTTAAAAGTTGATTAGGCTGTTAAAGGTCACATAGTCAGACCTCATCAGATGTCCCAGTGGAGCGAAGCTCAGCACCGCTGCTAATGAGACAGACGCTATGGCGTGCCCGCTAAGCGCTAACGTATAGATATAGCTGGCAACAAACTTCACCCATACAGTTGCGGTACACAGGAGGACATGCAAGTCCCCAGTCGAGCTCACAATGACCTGGCACAAGTACAGTACACCATGTTACACTGCCTGCTAGCCTACTAAGCTAGCCTACTAAGCTAGCCTACTAAGCGTATAGCCTACTAAGTCTACAGAGTACACAATGTGATGCATAATGCTGGTGGCATGCGCGTACATGTTCTGTTAAATAAAATGATACAAATATAAAAATAATGTACTGTACAAGGCCTGCAGATGGTTTCACATTACAGATCCACTGAACAATATACTGTATACAATATACATTATATATATATATATATATATAGTCCACCCAAATGTCCCCTCAGACTACTGTGTAGTCGGTTTTATGAAACTACTGTGATTTTAATGAGTCTATAATGAGCCTTTGCCAGAATTGTGTATGCGCGCACACACACACACACACACACACACACACACGCACACCCACTCAACATAAATGTGCAAATGCATGCTGCGTAAAACAGCTTCCACTCAATATAACGTAAAGGATGTGAATAGGTCGAGTAAGTGGCGATGAATTAAGAAGAAACAGTACAACCAACTCCCAGTGAAAAAATAAATATCTATATATGCACACAGTATGTATATTATAACACAACAGCCAAACCTAACAATTGTTATCAATTCTTCGAGCTCTCCATTGGATCAATAGAAAAAGAGCGAAGGACAAAGATTTGTTGCGCGCCTCAAATAATCTTTACCGCAAGAAGAAAAAAAAAGAAAAGGTGGGCTATCTGTAATGTGATTATCATATTTCCAACGGGCACGGTTGGTTATCAGTGCTGTGCTCCGTTTGCATTACTGCATCTAAATCAGGACGGGGGCCTCGGGGGCCCTTTTCGCTGCAGTGATCGGTGCTAATACATAGACATAATGTCCCGCAGGTTTAGATGCCCGCGAAAGGCAATCTGTCAGTGCCTCTTTCTGCCACAACAATATCGGTCTGACACATGAAGTAATCAATAATTTTTATTAGAGCCACTTTGTTCCACCTCTCCCACAATAATCTCCACAATAATTGACATTTATGTGATTTAAGGGGCCTTTCTTTTCTCCTCTGGTGAGTGTCTGTTAGGGTTCCACATAAAGGAGAGCGGTGAACATTCAGCAAACATCTTGTTCTATAGCTAAGTACGAGATTGTACTGTACCTGCCTATAAATGTATGTACGTGCCTCTGTGGTGTGTGCGTGCGTGTGTGTGCGTACTGTATGTGCATACAGTAACTGCTGAGTGCCTGTGTGTGTGTGTGTGTGTGTGTGCGTGCGTGCGTGTGTGTTTGCGCGCATGTAAGAACTAAGAGGGACAGAATTCCACTTAATGAGAAGCCTTCTGAGGTGAGGCTGGATCACAGGTAAAGGGCACCAGAAGCAGAAGTGATGATGGTCACCATGGCGCCGGCCCTAGAGGCAGTCAATCGGGCTGAGAATAGAAGAGGGCAGGCAAACGATACAGCACGCAGGGTTTATTTCAGCGCGCGGCCACCTCCGCAAGAGCGGGCCTGTCTACGAGGAGAGGGCGACGCAAGGAGCAGGAATCGCACTCGATATCGGCGCTAGCTGCAAACCCCCATTGATCAATAGAGGCATGTTCCATTAGGTCTGTGAGTCAATGTGTGTGCCAGGAGATCGCACTGCTTTATGTGCTCTGACACCTTGTTCCCGTCCACGTATGCTTGATTAGCTGCACTGCGTGGCTGCGTTCATGTGTATCGATGCACCCCCCCCCCCCCCCATCCATCCCCGAAGTCTCATCAGTCAGTAGATCTCCTGGAAGCAAATAACCGTGTGGACACATACCACACCGTGACCTCTGACCCCCAGCCGACCCTTACTTGATTAGGTGCGTGTGCTGTGTTTACCAAGCAGCTGCTCTCCCTTGCATTATTACTCCACGCTGCCGAGCGCATGAACACGCCCACACATGCACTCACGCCTGCCGTTAGTGAACTGCACCAACACTGACGACTCAAATGACAAGTGGAGAACGTCTACAGGGGAATTGCCACACTTTAGCTGTCCGCTGCATTATTGTCTGTTGTGGAAACAGCGGGAGGGGATCAATTGTCGACGTTGGTTATTATGCTTGGCTTAAGTTGTCATTTAGTTGACATTTAATTCCTCTTTTTTTTTCTTCTCTTCTCCAGAAGCGAATCCATTTGTCATCACATCACTATGCAGATTAAGAAACAGACTGCAGGACAGACGTTGCACACACACACACACACACACACACACACACACACACACACACACACACACGCACGCACACACATACACTAGCAGTTACTAATTAATGAGATGACCTCTTCTGCATTCTGCACCTGTAGTCCCCCCATCACACACACACACACACACACACATACACACACACACACGCACACTGTTTGAGTTTGCCTGCATACACACTCATACAAACTGTCTGGCGCTCTCTAACTCACACACACACGCTGACACACGCACACACACACACACAGACACACACACACACCCAGACTAGAACAGAGCGCCCGCCTATAGCTGCTGGAACCTGCCAATTACGCTGCACTTTACAGGGTCCTCGCTGTAACAGAGGTGTGATTGGAATAACAATCCTCGGAGCCGAGTCGCGCCATTCCCCTCGTCCTCAGTCGGACGACACGGAAAACGGCAGGGGTGGGAAGGGGGAGGCGGGGGGAAAGGACGGGGGAGGCGGGGGAAGGGAGGGCATGTGGAGGGTAAAAAGCCAGGGATTACGTGTTCAGGGAAGGCAAGGATCAGGGGGAAGAGGAGGCAGCAGCGAGAGGGGAGGGGTCCCTGGCAACGCGTGCGGAGACGTGGTGAGAACGAGTGCTGTGTCTGAATGACACTCGCTCTCATATCCCACCCTCTGGGGAAATAACCCCCTTAATCCAGCATGCTCTTTCAGATAGACGAGATCCCCTTATTCTCCCAGCAAGGATATGAAATGCCCCCCCTCCTCCCCTCTTACACCTCCACCACCCACCCTCAAACCCTTGTGATTCAAATACTGGGGAGGAGGGTATAGACATTGAATAGACAACAATATGACGCACTGTAGCCAAAGAGAGACATCAAAACGGACCCCTCGCTCCTCGCTGGCAGCTGACTGGCTGCTTTGGCATTGCTGTAGAAGGTGATTGGCTAGCACTGGAGAAAGTGGCGTGCCATTGGCTAGTTCAGTGGGAGTTGGCATATCAAGAGCAGGACTGCACGGGGTATGAGGGGAAATATCAGTTCAGGCGAGTTGTTTGAAATATTTGTTTTTTTCTCTTTTTTTGACATTTGCGTTTTTACAATTAACCTACCTAACATAACTCTTGTCAAAACGTATTTCTGTTACCACGGGGTGCAGTTTTCTTTTTGGTCTAGGTTTTAATTCCCTTCCTTTAAGAACCCTTTTGTCTTGGTATTTGAAAAATCACCTGCTATATCCTTCATGCAGGTTTTAATGGCAGCACCCTCTTAACAGGTTTTTTTTTCTTCTTTCATAAGCGCACACACAATGTGACAAACACTCTGAGGGCGAGTTAATTAACAGCGCACAGGGCTGGACGGACCACAGAATCAAAGAAGTCAAGGCTGGTTCAATCGCTGCAGGCTGAGCGGCAAGACCCGCCAAACGCACAGCCTTTTCAGTGCAAACCGGGGGAGGTCTTTTTCTCTCCATACTGGTAAATCACTCCACAGCCAGGCTGCTTGGTACACAGAGCGAACTGCAGAGCTAGGCCGACACAGTGTGATATTATATTAGCATTACAAAGGCTTTCCCACCATCTGTGATACACAGTGGAGAAAAAAAAAAAAAAATACCACAAAAAAATAATAAAAAAAAGGAAGAAATCACTGCTCCGTTTCCAAGCCCTGTGTGCTGACGTTTCCATAGGTTGCGGGGGAGATTGATGGGAGTGTGGCTGCAGAAGGCAAACATAACACAGCCCTGCATTCCTAACAGCGCTCGTGACACGTGCTTTACCTACAGTACGCTATGGCACCGGAGGACTCAAAGTCAACCAGTTATTCCTAGCATGTTAAACCTCCCGCTAAGCGAAAACAAACACCATTATTCTCTCACTACATTCTTCCTTGTGTTCTGTATCATTTTTAACTTCATGCAAAAGCTCTTGGTTTGCACTGATTTAGAAGCCATACCCTGTGCATTACACACAGGGTATGGTAATTCATATGGAGCCATGCATTCATCTCTCCGGAGCTTGAGTAGAGTTCGCTGCTGCACTTGGCGGCCTTAGAGAATGAATAGCTTTGGCTCTCCTTGCGTCCCACTGTAGCCTGTTGTCACTAGCCCCTGGTCGAACGCCAGTCGCCTACTTGGCAGAGAGAAGCGCTGTACAAAGCAACTGGCATCTTTGGTAAATAATGCTGATGGAGTGAGAGAAGCTTCTCCATTATTCCGCACACAGCTAGCTATCTATTTCAGTAGGCAGGGAGGAGAGACAAAGACTGTGTGCCGTTTCCTATCTATTCAACCGGAGAAGGAGAGAGCCTTAACACACACACACACACACACACACACACACACACACACACACACAGTGCTTGGTTTATCTTCCATGATGTTTCCCAGCGTAAGAAAAAACCCTTTCCAGAGCAGCCAGCACGCCATGCAAGAAGACCTGCCAGAAGGCCGGGATTTTAAGATGAAACTCGCATGCATACAATTACGCATGAGAATTACGCAGTCATGCATGAGAAACACTCATCCAGGCAATCACGCAAAGCCCTCTACACAGCGAGGGGAGGAAGGGAAACAGAGAAAACGCGACCGGAGGGGGATGTGACGACGAGAGGCCCGAGTCAAGTGTTATACGTCCGATTTCACAGCTACAGGCTCGGCATTAAAGGGGAAAAAATTACCCTTCCAGGCTCCCGTGGCACAATACCTAGCGCACGACGAGTGCTGCGTCGTCCTCTCCAATGACCGTGTGCAGGTATGAAAGGGAACTGTAGTTACACTAGAGCAGAGGTACATTTCTGGGCTGCGCCATTGCATCGCACTTGCAAATAGTGTTTGTGCATGTGGCCTTGTGCGGTGCTCAGCCTCTGGCTTTTCCTCCTGCACTAATGAGAGCAGAACTGGGACTGGAGATATTGGCGTTAATGTTGCCTGTTCTCTCCCTATGTGCTGCACGCACACACACGCACATATACACGTGCACGCGCACACACGCACACGCACGCACACACACCAGTATCACTGGCCACAGTCTGAAGACATGAAGGAGCAGTGCAGCTCAACAGGGAGATACATTTAATGGGAGAGAACATGGCATAGAATATGTTCGCATGTGGCTTCAGGCAAGGGAAGTGTGAACACCAAGCCGGAGAAGGTAAAATCAGCGGTTCTTAAAGTGAGTCAGGTCCCCCAAGATCTAGAAAAGAATAATGTTCCTATTCATATTTTTGTAATATATTATTATCATTCAGAAATTCTGGATACATTTGTTCAAATGTTTTTGTAATTATACTATTCATATAATGCCTACTATCTTAATAACCTGTGTCTGAAAACGGTTCAAAGCTCATGAACCAAAACAACAATGTTTTTGTAATGCCAGTTTCAACCACCAGGGTAATTCCAGATGCAAATTGATTAGTTCCCCTTTAAGTGTCATCTGATGGGGATTTCAACAAAAGGATATACTGTACACATAGCAAGATCTTTGGTTCAGCAGCGTTATAAAGCCACTACACAAAAAGGATCACGAGGTCTCTGCAATATCCCTTCCACGGTAATACCTAGATGCAGTCCATGGCATATCCCAATGCCTTTTCAATAAGGGAAATTCACATTAGCACTGGGCATCTCTGGCTAGGTGAGCCAGATAGATAGACAACCTGGTGAGAGTTGAGGTGGCGGGGTTAGCTCTCCTGTCATAAGCAATAACCACCTCTAGAAGACTAGACCAGGCCGAGCAGATAATCTGCATAAAGGAGAGGCACTGACATCACCTCTCATAAAATACCACAGGGGAGGAGGATCACACTGGCTAAAGCATGATGAAAGGAGGTGAATCCTTCGCTGCGCGCTGTGCTGTATGTGGATACTGGATAGTCAAACATTGCTAGTGCTAAAAGCTTGCCAGTCAAGTGTTAGAGCTTTTGTTGTCTGACACAAAATAAATAGCAACAAAATAAAAGGCAGAAAATACAGTTGAATTAGAATGATTATGAATAATGCTTAACACATAACAAAGCAATATCTTAACCTACAGTATATGTCAAGCAAACACATGAAACCGCAGTGTGTGGATGCACAATGGTGATTGATATAACAAATGCATGCGTTAAAGTGTCATCTCACAGTCTGCATCACTGTTGCCACAAGCATTCCCAGAGGAAGCAACAGCGCATCATGACCAAGGGATCATAACAATATAGCACTGATGACGCCGGGCATTAACATGTGATAATGCTCCAGACAACATTTCCTCTGAAAGCCTTTCATGCTTTCAAGTGTGAATCTCACTTTAAAAAAAACAACAAAACAAAAAGGATTAACAAAATGCGTGTGTTTCATGTACCATGTTTCTCCCCTTTAGAAACGAATATGTTTACATGCAGGATGATCTAACACCGGTGGAAGGCAACAGCAGGTTTTTACACTTACACTGCAATGTAGTGGTGCTGCAAAATAGCTAGAGAGAGAGAGAGAGAGAGAGAGAGAGAGAGAGAGAGAGAGAGAGAGAGAGAGAGAGAGTCTCTGAATGCCTAGCAGAGCTTTATGCAGAATGGAGGGGTCTCAGTGACAGAGACAGTCTGATGAAAGCCCCATGCGCACAGCAGTGCAAACGCTCCGACACATGGCACGGTTCATAACTGCTCGCCATCCAGGATGAGCCATCCATTCATGTAGCTCTCTCCACCTCATGTATATTTTAACACTCGCCGCTCTAATTCGATTTCGCCTGAAATCGCTTGCTTTATCTCCACAAAGGCTCGCATCGCAGCTCGCGTTCTGCGATATCTGGCTGAAACAGAAAGAAATAGCCACGGATGACCCCAAAATGGATGTAGTGAATTGTTGTTGTTTCATTTTTATTTCCAGTCATTGTTTAATTTTAATTAGGTGTGGGCTATAGAGATTGCGACTCATTAGGACTGTGTGATATTCACACATGGGCGTATCTTTGAGGCCGTTGGTATGTTTGTGTAGGGCTGTTAATGTGCGAAAGCGCGTGGGTGTATTTGCTTGAATGTATCGCAGCGTAAGAGAGGGTAAAAAAACACGAATGACGAGATGATGACAGAGTTAGTGAGAGAGAACAGAGAACACAGTGAGAACGAGAGAGAACGAGAGAGAGAGAGAGAGAGCGAGGGAGAGAGGGATAGAGAGAGAGAGAGCGAGAGAGAGAGAGAGGCTGCAAAGTGTAGAGAGACGGCACAGCAGTGGGGAGGTTACTGTGTGAGCCCAGGGGGTAGGTAAGATTACAGATGTACACATAGTGTTCTGGCGCACAGGCCAAGGCTGAATAACACAGTATTGCTGTTTCTCCACTATTGCTGGCTGCAGCTCAGCCTGTGCCTTGTTCCGCTCAGTGCCCAGGGCGACCGTTCACAGCACCCTCCCTTCCCAGCACGCATACACGCTCACACCCCAAATAACCCAGTTCCTTCATCTGAACACCAAGGCGACAGACCTTTTTTTAAATGTTTTTTTACGCCCGACACTGGGGAATTCAAGGAATATATATTTTATCTTTAAACCCACATACCGAATATATATTTCTACAAGCTACCAAACCTTCACAATATTGGGCTTTTTAACACCATTTGTGTTCTTTTGCATCGGTATATGGTATGGAAGGTAACATGGTGCCCTTAGCGTTGTCTCACAGCATTTCCTGTTGGCTTCACTTTTGTGTTTTGTGTCCGGGTCATTTTAACAAGCACGTTTGTTGGTACCAAAGTGCTTCAAAAGAAAGAGCATTGACAGGCTAGCATTAAGAGAAATGCCAGTAATGCCCGTGTCTACGTCTCCATTCAGCATTGCGATGGGAGAGCCTAGAGAACACTGGCAGAGCCTGACCATGACTCCTAATGAATGGCTTTCAACTATAGACACTTGCTATTTAGACCTCTGAAAAACTAACCCCAAGCCCATATGGGAGTCAAAAAAACATATTGACTGCAGTAGTGCATGTATTGACAGCATTACTGACAGAAATGTGGAATCTTAAATATAATTTCTTCTATCTTAACTAAATATTTTAGTTTTCCCCATACCTTGATCAAGTTTCGCTGATGAGTAATTTGATATACTGTATCTGTGCATCACAAACATGACCTGACCTGAAGCCCTTCTGCTAATTCATATTTATAAGAATGTCTTAATAAGAGAAAGCCAATCACTATAATTTGAATAATGTGATACATTTGGTATATTTATAGCAGTAATTAGCCAATTTATTACTGACCAGGTAGATTTGATTCATACATAAACGCCACATTCATGAAAATCTCCGTCTGCTTGTAGATTATATTTTTTGTTATTAGTTAAAGATTTTTGCTTAATCCGTCACTGGACAAGATCTATTGATGTGAAATCTATCTATTTGTATTCATGTTTTTCTCGGTATTTCTGTATTTGTTTATGGGAAGCACAACTAGTGTACAGTATTCCCTCTCTATAAAGCACGTTGAACTGCAATTCTGTTTGAAAAGTGCTATATAAATATTATTGTTCTTATTATAATTATTATTATTATTAGTAGTAGTCGTATTATTAGTATTGTTATTATTATTATTATTATTATTATTATTATTAATAAATTAATTACCCAGTGAGATAATGTCCTTGAGTAAAAACAGGAAAGCCATTTGGTTTTGTATTCAAATAAATTAAAAAAGTATTTTTTATCGATAATAGAGGAAATTACATATCTTAACAAGTCTGATGTCATTTGGTATCATTGCATCTCTACATAAAGCATTGGGTAAACACAGGCAGGCAAATCAAAGAGACGAATAACACCAGATTATCTCCAAAGCCATACTAAAACATTCTAAAATCTATAATTGACTACTTGCCACGAGTTTCCTGATCCAAATCAAGGCTACAGTGTGGTTTTGTTAGCGGAACAGTGCATCAACTTCACTGCAGAGCCTCTCTGACCTTGTTATATGCCAGCCTTTTCCTCACAATTACAGCCCAGCATTAGGCTTTTGTCATGTGCCATGCTGTGGTGGCCTTGCTGCCTGAATCCAGCTGCTCCAGAGTGAATGACAGCTGATAAAAGCCCTGAGCTTTTGCTGGCATCACCACGACTATGTAATTCCACTGCAGGGGAGTGAGCTTTTAGCTATGAAGCCGCACTGCCCAGAGAACACTGAGGAATTAGGCTCACACCCCTGTCCACTTGCCCCTGAGCTGCATAGACAATTCCTCTGACATTTTTATCGACGGAAAGAGTCAACTGTCGCAATACCAGTCATGGGTTATTCATAGAGCTGCATCAATAACCTGCATTTGCCCTCATTGGCAATGCAGCAATACTGGTAGATAATAATGTGGTAAGTTTGGGCACAGCCTACTCAATTACATTTATTAAAATGATACACTGTATATTTGAAAAGATCAAACATAATTAGTCCCAAGTCAATAAAGCATGAAGCACCTATGCTACATTTATTGTCTAACAGTCCATGCATTCCATTCCATGCATGCTTGTGTGTGTGTGTGTGTGTGGGTGGTGGTGGTGGTGTGGTTTGGTGGTGTGTGCATGCACGCTCGTAAGCACCACCACCCTGATGTCAGGAGTTGACAAGGTACCAGATGGAGAAGCCACACTTTTACATGTGCGCGCGCGCACACACACACACACACACACACACAGATACACGCACTTCAAAGGCGCCCTAGATGTGAATGAATCACGGCTGTTTATTTGCATGTATCTGCCTTCAAGTAAGCTCATGTTTGCAAGACACCACCTTGGAAGTAAATATGGTAGGCTAATATAAGCCTTACATTTATTCAAGCCTTAAATTCATATTAATAGTTTACAGGATAGGCTTTTGGTTATGGTGTCTATCACGCAGCCTTAAGGTTCTAGGTTTGATCTCTTGCTTACTACTTGTTGTAATACTTGTTGTAAGTCTCTTTTGTATCAATTCTCTGCTACACGAGGAACCTTATAGTTGTAATTTTGACATATCATGGAGTTCAGGAGATCCGGATGATCTCACACATGGTAAATGGTCTGCATATATACAGCACTGTTCCAACCTCAAAGCAAATTATAGCCTCACATTCACCTACGCACACATTCATACCCTGATGGAGGTGGCACCTGTTAACCATCTCTGTATAATCACTGTGCCATGGATGCACCACTGGTATAAGGATATCTTTGTGATTCATTCCTCTGAGGAGAGAGGAACCTGTCAGAAACTAACAATAGTTCACAATGTGGTCAGATGTCCCCTGACCCTCTCTAGTACACGTCCTTCACCTTGGTGGAGAAGAGCTCCCTTGTGCCATGGATGGATGCGTCACTGTTTAGAGCTGTCTGCCTGTCCGCCCACCTGGCATTTTAATGACTGTGTCACAAGTAAGATGGCCACTTCACAAGGATGGTACAATATGGGTCTAATTACTAATAATATTACAGCTATACTTTGCTGATTGGATCCGATGCTGCCAGCCCATTATCACAGCTTTACTGTGGTATCCTACAGGGAATTAATTTACCCAGAATGATTACCATACTGTAATAATGGCATACAGTACTATGTCTTCATCTTGGCTTATTGATCTGGACAAACCAGACACAATATAGATTAGTTATCACATAATATGTTTCACCTTTAAAATACACTCTAGTCATGAGCAGGGTATATAGATTGTTCAAGACAAGGGACATGGGGACCTTAGACACATGAATTAACCACTCTTTAATATTCTCATATCAAAAGACCCCTGAGCATGGGGGTTTGTCTTTGCATGAAGCGGACATTTTCAGCAACAAATGAACACATTGCACACAGTGAATCAGTAGCTGACAGTTTACACGTTTAATACATGATGTTACACGTATGTAACATCATTCATACATTCATTCATAGTGATACAAGCATCTGAGTCCATAACAAAGGTCTGTTTGAACGATCAATTGAAACACAAATCAATGCATTAGAGGAGGAGTATGTTCTCTGATGTGTTGTTCATCTTAACAAATGTTCTGGACTTGAGAAAGTGTATACTGCATCATCTCAGTGAGGAATATGTGTTTTTGCTTGGCTGAGACTTATTATGTGCACCGTATATGTGTAATGTCTTGTCTATCCCGTGACCCCTGTCGTGGGGTCGTTTCTCTGCCCTGTGTATCCAGTCTGGTCATTCCTACCCTTGTCTGGTTCATCACGTCTCATGTGTTGCACCTGTTCGTCACAGTTGTTGTCCAGCGGTCTGTCTTGTCTTTGTGTGTGTAAACCCTAGTGTGCCCCGGTCTCTCATATATACAGTGTACATATACATAAGACATTACACCCATGTGCTGAATGGTCTTATGCAAAGCCTTGCAAAGGCTTCTGATACTGACTGTAAGTACTCACTCCTGCCTGGTGTTATGGTATTTGATCTATGTTGATTATAGGAATCACAGCATAGCGCTTCCATAGCTGCATGACAAGCAGCTAGCTAGATGAGACCTCACATTCGATGGCACCTAGCCTCATGAAAAACATAAACAACGAGCACGGTGGTGGCTTGCCATCCCCTGCGGTTGGGTTGTCAGCACAGCCATATTGCAATATTGTGGTTACAAGGAAATGCAGTATATATAGTGTGGATGTGGTGTATACTTTATAGCCTGTAATGTGACAACATGATACAGAAAGATACATCCATTACAGTGCACAGAATGGTAGAGTGGCATTCTGTACCACCGTCCACGCACACAACACGAGGTTGTGTGCGTGTTTGGGTACCACTCAGCTGCAGCATCATGCAGACCTGGAGAAGAGACGGAAACTGAGTTGGCCTGTAATTACTTGAATGAAGTTCTATCAATTTAAAGATTAATAAACAAGGACGCAGTGTATTCATGTCTTAATGTCTTCCGCCCCACAGTACAAGCAGGACCATGCAGCACTATGTTTTACATAGCCAGGAGTTTAATTTTAACTCGGCCTCTCTCCGAGTATGATTACAGCTGCTGTTAGACTTTGTCGTCGATTCAAATGTGGTTGGCAGTCACCCCTGTGTACCCCTAGTCTCCCTGTTGTGTGGAGCATCGGAGGATGAACTGCACGCTCGGGAGATAATTACAATGTACATAATTAGCATTGAGAGGCAGTGAAAGGGGGAGGGGGAGAGAGAATCCTGTTAGAAACATTTGCATCTCAGAATGAGAAGCATTTTCATATACAGCTCTTCACCAAGGATTGATGCACTCTCTCCCTCACAGCCTCTCGCTCACATACACTCACATGCGTGCGCGCACACACACACACACACACACACACACACACACACACACATACTTTGTCATGTGGCAGACAATTTGATGTGCAGTCTTCCAGCTCATTGCCACGCTCTTAAGAAGTCACTCTTCAAGGCTCTTTGGCTCCCAGCCACAAACACAAACACATTATGGACAACGTGCACACACGCACACTCATGCATACATACACATGCACACCCACACACACACACTCATGCACACACATGCGCACACACACACACCCACGCACACAAATACACACGCACCTGAACAACCCACAGAGTTGCGTTGTGAACACGAGCAGGCCAAAGGATCAAATCAATAGGTGTGGCTAACAGAATTACACCTTATTGCATTGACCAAAACACATATGGTGGTCAGGCTGACTTATAACACTCCGTGTCTCTCTGTTCTGGGAGTGGCGTCTAACCTGCGTTGCCCTCGACAACGACCCACTCTTTAAACCCTGAACAGCGCTGTAGTGAGACATTTTTCTAGCCCTGGACGGGCGCAGATTTGCCATTTCACTCAAAACGTTTTACTTACAAAAACACTTAACACAATAATACATATTTTTTTAGATTAATCAAAAAACGCAAGTTTTCGCAAATTATTTCGCTATTTTTTCCAAGTATAGGGCGTGGTTTCACCACTCAGTTGTTTGGCCACGTCACAATAAAGTTGAAAGTAAAAGATTACAGTCCATTAACACATGAAGGCGGTTCCTTCAGTTTTCTTGGCATAATGTTCCAGCGGTCCAATATCCTCCAATAACAGCCCAGCTAGTGACTGACGTTTGAAATGACTAAACCACCAAAAGATTTAGTGGCATGTCCGTTGGCCCGTTCCTGCTCAGTTGTTGTCCAGCTGGGGAGTGCTGGTTAGTTTGTCTGACACGCAGGCGCGGCTTCAATAACTTAATGACTTTATTGTAACAGAAAGCAGAACATAAGGTGTACCTTGCACCTGTAGGGTGCATGGCGTGGCTCAAACACACACACACACTAATAACAGAAAATAAAGAAGTTAAATTGTAAAAAGTGTAAACATACTAGAAGCCGTTACAGCTATGTGTTGTGCAGGCTTTACCTTAATGTGATGGCTAGAGGCGTTGACTGGTAGTGTACTGTAGCTCAGTTGTCTGTTTCTGTCCTGGATTGTCTCATGGATTGCACTGTAGCACCCTGTAATGAACCCAGATGTCCATCCCAGCTCTGCTCTGATTGGTGGTGAGGGGAGGACTAGAGTAGGCTGTGAGCCTGTCAGTGCTCTAGGGGGAGGAGTAAGGGGTAAGGAATGTAATATAGCACTATGGTGTTGGGAGATGCATGTGCACACCGCAATGTGTTTGTAACACTGCTACACATGTTGCAAACTAAGCCCTGGACGCACTGCAAACTCATCGCACATCGCTTTGTAGCTGAAAAGTGGCTGCTTGTTTCCATTCCAGGCTTTGGTTGCCTAGGTATCCCTCTTGCATATTTCCCACCCGAAAGGTTTCAGTCAGTCGTCAGTGAACGATATCCTTAGCTCCCATTGGTAGTCGCCTGAAGTTCAGATTAGTTTTATCTCGTAGCGGCCATTTTGTGTCATCGCTTCAAGTCACTGAATCTCGTTCCATTGTCTCTCATCGACACATCGCTTCTAGACTTTTTCAGTGTGTCTGGGTCCGTAGTTTACCGTACTTTATCGAAGTCAAGGTTTATGCGCTACATTAACATTTTAATATTTAAACTTTATTTTAACTGATTTAATCAATAATTCCATTAATAAAGTCATATATTATGAGCATTTTACTGTATCTGGTATACTAAAATAAAGGTTGATATATTGTTGTTAATCAATGTAGAATCAGGTTCCCATTACATTCAAGGGGTTTGCATTATCAGCCAAATCAGGGGGATGAGATGATGTGGTTGCATGATTTACCAGAGGCCTGGTACATTTCCTCAACAAATGGGGAGTACGCTAACGATTGCCCCTTCTGTTGCTTAAGTGAATGCCAGCGCAGACATCACATGTCCTGGGATGATGCCGCTTGTTGAGATGATGACATTTGCTATTCTAATGTAGTAGTCATTTGTTTGTATGTGCATGCGTGGGTGTGAGATGTGCTTGTGTGTGTGTGTGTGCATAATCACCCAGATAGATGTGGCAGACCGAGCTATGATTAAGCACTTTCAGTCATAGCTGTTGCAAGACATCATTGTGGACATAATTTCCTCAAAATGGTATGTTTTGATTAGTTATGTTAAATTAACTGGATCTTTCTCTGTGTATATATATATCTAATATATAGACAAAGTCTGTATAGCTACAATTATTTTCTTTAAATATGTTGGAGGCATTGGGACAATTTCTTTTAAATTTCCCTTGTGTCAAAAGAAAAATCATTGTGTGTGTGTGTGTGTGTGTGTGTCTACACATTATGTGTGGCCCTTGATTATTTTTATACTACTGTAGCTGGATGAAATCAGCTTCTTCCACTTTCGAGATGTGTCCGGTTCCACTTAGCAGACCCTCTCCATTCATTTATGAAGTCTTTAATGTAAATTGAAATGGCAAAAAGTAAAAGTTTGAGAACTGCAGCTGTCGGTCTCAAAATGCCCAGTAACACTTGTCAAAGGCCACATATTTGCTAAGTAGGGCTTCAATGTTCAATATTCTGTCGCTAACAAAACATTTTCCTGTAGACATGTACATGCAATCCAAGACAGGCCCCGTAGAGTTTGGAAATAGAGACTTGTTTGGGAAGAGAGTTGTGAAAACGATGTGAAAATTCACACTCAAGGTTTGAGAAATAGATTTCTGTACTGTACATGCACAATAACATAAGTTTCATGGCACTGCGATTCTGCAAGCAAGTGTTAAATGTTAACTAAGCAAAACATGCATTAATAAAATAAAAATAAAAATAAAGTAAATTATTAAGACCTATATTTTATTAAAATTAGAGCATATGTATAGAGTGCTGACAGGTCATCTGTGACTAATTATTTTAATGCACATTCGTGTACATTATACATATTCATATAAATATGCAAATGTACAGAGAGATATTAGCCACAATAGAATGAATAATGATGAGAAAAGATGAGGGGATCAGGGAGAAAGAGAAAGCAGGGGGTGTTAAAGGGATAGGGTAGACTCATGTGACTTGTGACTTGAGCTAATTTGTGTTAGTGCATTTATCCACCAGAGGGGGCAACGGAGAGTAAAGGCTGTAGCAAGCACACAACAATTAGATTAGAACAATTTGGCATGGCTAGTCACGCCACTGAGTGATTTCATCGTATTTAGCATAACTCATATACTGTAGGATGACATGATATGGCAACAGTATCAGTATTGCCTGATATAAGAGATAAAGTAATTTAGAGTATTAAAATGCACTGAAGATTTGGGTAATGATTTTGATTGGTTTAGGATTTTATTCCACCGATGCCTCGTACAATGTGCGGTTTAATAATAACCTGTTGGTAACAATATAACATAATAATATAAGTCAAAGTGTAGCGCCAAGAGGCCTGTATCAAGGAAACAATTTGTCCTGATTACCTGTGACAATGTGTCCGAGTTATAGCAAGCACAGGCCGGGATATGGAACTATAATTACAGGGAGCAGCGGGGATAACGACGCGGGGAGCTATTATGGAGACGGATGCCCTGTGATTCATGCTAGCAAGCCGAGCAGCACAGTGCATTAGCTTTTATGCTGCTAAGTGCTTGTGTGCTCCCGTGAGCTGGCTGGAAAGAAAGGGAAGGTGATTAATTTGACCCTGACAATCAGCTGAGGGAAGAATTGCAATATTGCTGACGTGACTGAAAACATTTTCACTGTCTGAAAAGTACCATATTACGCAGGGCAAATTATCTCTAATAACTTTTCTGAATTTTTCCATTTTATTATTTACGCTAAACCCTGCCAGGATTGTTAATTATTAAACATGAAAGTACAAAGACTTTATTAATCATCATGTATAAATAGCAGATATTAGTTTCCATTAGGCTTTGGCAAATTTAAACATACAGTAGCACATTTTTTCCAAGTAGGATTATTAAACCTCTGCTACAGTTACGTGTAAAGTCTGGAGTCACACCAATGGGCAGCACACCTCTTGTTCGTTTTCGCCAGTGTGCGGCCCACCGGTCGACCGCCCACCCCCCTTCCCCAGCTAAAACATTCAGATATTCCCTTACCATACCATTGTTTTGCACCTGCTGGTTGGGTTTGTGTTTTGTTCACTGATGGTTATTTCACCACGTTGCGACATGTGCCTTTGTGTTGCATTATGAGTTTCTGCTTATTTTTCTGCTTATTTTTGGAGATGGGATTAAATCCCCAGCTAAAGCTCCATTGCATATTTCCTTTGTTTGTGTCTCTCATTCCATCTGCGCCTGCACTCACTACCCAAACATCCTTACATGATGCTAAGATCACTTTGATGAATGCATTTAGTTTTAGGTTTTAGGTTTTCCAGTCCAATTGATGTAATATTTGGAAATACCGTATGTAAAGTTAAAGTTAAAATGTAAAGTTAATGTTAATTATTGCTTTTAAAACAAGATGGGAAACTTGACTTTAACAGGGTTTGTAATGGACTTTGCATGTAGAAGATTAGGAAATAGACATATGGGCAACCCTTCAGGGGTAATTCCAGTGTACATTAAAAGTAACTGCCAGGTGAATGATTGAAGTCAAGTGTAATTCTCCAACGTTCTCCCACTGGCCTTCTCAACGTCCGTTCTATTAGTCACTTTGTCCTTTAGGGCGTTACTTCCCCCCAACGCCCATCCTGGTCCAAGTCTGTCCGTGGTATTAAATCAAATCCCAGGCAGGGTTGCAGGCATCTAGTTCTAATGCACCCAAGGACCCAACTTAACAGCCACTGTGTCCTGTGGGGCGTTATCGTCAGTTTGTCTTTGTGTGTGTGTGTGTGTGTGCGCATGCGTGCACGTAGAACCTAGTTGCATATAGACCACAAGGTGCAAATGACTGGGGAGAAAGATGAAAGTTTCACTAAAGTTTCACTCATGTCAATCATTATTAAGCCGCTTGCCTGTAGCAGCTAGTGTGTGTGTGTGTTCAACAATACCTTCATCTGGAGACGCCTTCATCCGTCCATTATATTCTATCACACATTTAACGCCCTATCTTACACTCGGGACCCGGCTCAAAGCAGCGCAAAGAAGGAACACAAGTGTCTTGGCTAGTTTCAGACACAGTTGACATTTCCCCGTCCAGCGCCAACGTTGTCTAAATAGCAAATGCATTTGTGCCCATTGTAGTGCCTGTCGGTGTGTTGGTCTAAACACGAGGTGCATTGCTGGGTGTGTTGGTCTAACATGAGGTGTGGTCTGGTGCATTGCTGGGTGTGTTGGTCTAAACATGAGG
>JAODUK010000002.1:2278598-2292669 GCA_027564635.1 Typhlichthys eigenmanni | reverse complement strand
GAGAGAGAGAGAGAGAGAGAGAGAGAGAGAGAGAGAGAGAGAGAGAGAGAGAGAGAGAGAGAGAGAGAGGATGGGAGAGGGGACCAGCCATAGAGCCCGAGAAAAATATAGAGAAGGGTGCAGAGCAAAGGAGAGTGTATACTGGGGAGGAGAGACAGGAGGGGTGGGCTGGGGTGTCAGGGACTGTGTGTGTGTATGTGTGTGTGTTGGGGGTGGGTGGGGGGAGTGCAGGAGTGACTTCATAGTAGCAGCCCCACTCTCCTCCATTCAGACGATATACAAACTCAAATCTCAATATTCACCGACCGTCTCCGCTCGCTAATATGCAGGCTCCCGCGCTTTGGCTTTGATATTTGTTTTCCCTTTTAAAGTCATTGATGTTATTAGTTTTTGAAAGCCGGCTTTAGAAGCTTATTGATAGGCTGTGTGTGGAAGGAAAAACAGAAATGGCCTCAGAATGTCTGATGAGAATGGGAGAGCATAATAAAGCTACGCTGGTGGCTCTACCATGTCTACAACACACCAGCCAAACCTGCATTATAACAAAATTGATCATAACCAACATTAGGAGTAGGCTTGAATCCAATAAAAAGACATTGCACTTACAGTATCTAGGTTAAATAACAAGAACCAGGATTCCTATGAAACGTGTGCAGCAATCAGCCATTGGATAAGTAGTGAGTATGGTTAAAAAAGGAGCGTGCAGCTTTAATGTGTGTCTCCGTGTTCCGGGGGTGTCGGCCTCTGATGTGCCGCTGCCGAAATTGGCAGGCTATCAGTCACAACCCTGTAACACAATGTACGGCATTTCTTAACAGTAAAAAGAGATGTGACAGCCAGGAAGAGAGCGAGAGGGGGAGAGAGAGTCTTGGAGAAAGGCAGAGAGGCGGAGAGAGAGAGAGAGAGAGAGAGAGAGAGAGAGAGAGAGAGAGAGAGAGAGAGTAAACCACAGTGAGACGAGAGAATTCAAGATGGGGGGAGCATTGCCATTTTTAGACTCCTAGTGTGGTACCCTATATGTTGTTTTCTTCGCACTTTGGTCAGAACAGCACATTATTCAACAATTAGTCAATTCCTCTGTTGCTCGTTGTGTCCAGCGACATCCCGTGCGATATACAGGTCTCAAATCTGACGAGCACAGCGACATCACAGGCCGGCCCACATTCAGTCTCAGGACTAAACACGGGAGAAGCCTTTTGGCAATTCGCTGGCAGCATATCGCGGGGTGGGGGCTAGGGAAGAAGAAGGCGATCTCCTCAGCAAGCCGGTCAGAACAAAGCCCCGGTCTGCCTTGCCGGTGGTAATCAGGCCTATTGATTAGCGGCTGTGTGGGTCTGCAAAGAGCTGCACAAGCCGGGGAGCCTGATGGCCGTGTGCATATGCACTGGGGTATTAGCAGCGCTTATTCGGTAGGCCTGTGGGACAATGCGGCCTCAGAGCGAGGTGATTAAAAGGCCTCAGCTATTGAGCTCCTCCAATCAATGCTCTCCTGTGCTATACTGGACAGAGCCAGAGGCCACTTCCTAAACAACAGCCCACACACACACACACACACACACACACACACACACACACATTCTCAGTGTCAGGGCAAAAGGGTTCCAGAGGGGGCCAAATACCCCCCCCCCCACCCCCCACCCCCCTTCCCCCCCGTAACCCTCCTCCCTCACTTGTTTTGCATTGTGGCATCTACGCCCCTGAAAAAAGCTACAACATAAAGGGACTTGCCATTTTCGGCCCACACAATTGCCAATTAAACCAATCTAATACTTCAGAAGCGGGTGGGAGCAAAGGAGGAGCTTTTCATTTAAATGGATAAGGTTAATGGGTTATTTGTATGGCTGACGTATTCCGTCAATTTAAAAGGTTAGGTGCAACTGCACGGCTGCCCTTTGGTTCGCGATCCCCTGCCTCCTGCTCTCACGAGCAGTCGTAATGAGAGGTCACCACGCACCCACAAGGGCCCCTGAAGCCAGAGGACCCCATAAGTCTATGTCTGGTCTTACAATCCCCCCTACACACACACACACACACACACAGACACACACACTTCACATCACTAGTTCAAAAATAAATAGGCCCGGAAAAGAGGGACATGTCATGCCATTCCATTATTTTAACCTCTGTGTCCCTCTGCATCTCTCTCTCTCTCTCTCTCTCTCTCTTTCAATATCCTGACAAGAGGTCTGCACTCAGATCACTGTGACCAGAGAGCACTCCTCGCCCTGACACATTTTCATCAAAGTGATAGCCCTGGCTGCGGCGCTACACCGCATCAGTGTGAACGCAAGCACAATCGGTTTGGTTCTGCCCCGGTCGCTGTATTTAATGAACCAAATCTATTGTGGGTTTTCCCTTTGCTTTCAAGCGCCCCGGAGTTAACCGCGCAATCTTGTGAAGACACATCACAAGGAAAGATCAGCCGACCAGCTTCACAGACTCTTTAAAGTTTAGACCTAGCCTATATTCTTGATAAACAATGAAAACAAATGGTATTTGGTATAGAGGTGCTACTAAGGATTTTACAATACTTATAATCAAATAAAAGTCTAAGTTAACGTGGTAGTTTGTACTTGTGTGTGTCGATATTACCAGAAGGGGGAGGGGTTGAGCTTATGCAGTTCACTACATAAACACTTGGAGTATATCCTTATATAGAATGCATTGAGCGTGTGCGTGCATGCGTACAGTTATCATCCATAAGGGATAGTGTGGCCATCGATGAACGTTCCTGTCAACTGCAGGATTTCATGGTGACAGGAGACAAAATGCTAATCCGTCCAGGTATCATACATGTATAAAACACACATCATATATATTGCGTAATGAATCATGATAGCATCAGCTTTAATAACAAGTAACAACATGATTGCTGATGCTTAAAGTAGTATTCTCATTTCATTATTACCATGACGTGGCAACAACTTACAGCAACAGAACATACTGTACTGTACCTGTGACCTATAATACCCGCTGTGTGCGTTGCGGGCTCACAGGCAGAGCACATCACTAACCTGTTTTAACCCAGGGGCTTCCTTTGAGAGGATCACTGAAGGGGGTGGGGGCCTTCTTTACTTAAATCAGCACTACTGATCGGCTAATTATTTCATGAGCCCACATGTCAAAATATTCCCGGGCACAGGGAGATAAGCCTGTATCACATGCAACCTGGCGACGCGTGGAATGGTGCTGTCAGGCGGACAGCGGCAGTGGGTTCTTCTTAAGACAGAGTATTGGACAAGGACAAACAAACGAGGCAGTGGCCACTGTGACTCACTGCTCTAATGAACCAGCGTATTGACTCGCTGGCTCCCTTCTCTCTCTCTCTCTCTCTCTCTCTCTCTCTCTCTCTCTCTCTCCACTTGCCTCCATGTCGTTCTCGCTCCCTCTTTCCCTGCGTCTATGTCATTCAACTCTCTCTCTCTCTCTCTCTCTCTCTCTCTCTCTCTCTCTCTCTCTCTCTCTGTTTGTCTGGATCCCAGCTGCCATTCGGAATACCAATTACAGTGGGGGACGGGGGAGATAAAGGGGAAGGGAGAGAGAGAGAGAGAGAGAGAGAGAGAGAGAGAGAGAGAGAGAGAGGGAGGGAGGGAGAGGGAGAGGGGGGGGTGAGACAGGGAGGTAGGGAGATTGGAACAGAGAGGGACCATTCACTGTCCTGTTGGCCTGTCCTATGCCAGACACGCTTCCTCTCAACTCAAGCAAACGTATATTGCATGCATTGTTCAATATGTATGGTTGTTTATGTGGTATATTTTATGCTGCTGCACCTGTATATTATGCTATTCAAAGAAGTGTTGCATTGCCTGCGACCCTCTTCATGCCAAGATGGACTTGTTTCCTGGGGTCAAAAAGTTTTAGAACCACAGTTCAAAGTACACGAAGAGTAAATGAAATGTATAAGCAGAGCAGGGGAAGGGATAGTAAGGAAGGGCTAGTAAGGGAAGGGATAGTAAGGGAAGGGATAGTATGGGAAGGGCTAGTAAGGAAAGGATAGTAAGGGAAGGGATAGTATGGGAAGGGATAGTAAGGGAAGGGATAGTAAGGAAAGGATAGTAAGGGAAGGGATAGTATGGGAAGGGATAGTAAGGGAAGGGATAGTATGGGAAGGGCTAGTAAGGAAAGGATAGTAAGGGAAGGGATAGTATGGGAAGGGATAGTAAGGGAAGGGATAGTAAGGAAAGGATAGTAAGGGAAGGGATAGTATGGGAAGGGCTAGTATGGGAAGGGCTAGTATGGGAAGGGATAGTAAGGGAAGGGCTAGTAAGGGAAGGGATAGTAAGGGAAGGGATAGTGAGGGAAGGGGGTGCTATTGGGACGAAAATGGGATTTTCCATGCAAACTCTACTGCGCCCTTTACAAATACTTGAATTTGGAAAACAGATTAATTTTATTGTCGCTAGTGCTAACAATGCTCTCTCTCGCTCTCTCTCTCTCTCTATGTGTGTGTGTGTGTCGCTCTCGCTTTATCCTTGCTTGTCCAACCACCGCAACAATTCTCATGACAACCATAATGAGCATGCTCACATTCGGCACGATACCACTAATTTGAGAAATTTCCAGCACAAAGACATAATTAGACAAACTAATTAGACGAAGACTTTGCTGCACAGAGATCCTCCACAGTTCAACTCATCCGCCTACCTGCCAATGACTAAAATAGGACGCAGCCGTCATGCCCATCTATGCTAATTCTAAATCTTCTTGGTTAGTGCGCAGAGGTGTTTGTGAGGTGGTGTATATGGGAGGCTATGGCTCCAACCCCGCCTGAACAACTATATCCTTGCTGGGGATTTAGTGTCACACTGCGCTGGTAGGTCTCACAAAGCTACGCGTCGTCTTTCTATTTATACCCTTTGCGGCAAACAGCGTCTAGATACCTAGAACAGCCTGAACAGACCTAAGCTACACTGTACTGTATGAAACAAATCAGTAGTCAAGGGGGAAAAAAAACAGTCAAATCCTTCATGAACACTTCAACGTACACCAAGTTCCAGGTGAGGCATTTTGCGGCGTGTTATAGGTGAAGTGGTGGGCTTTCTAATGAAGAATATGAGGAGAGTACTTACTGGGAGCTGGAGAGGCGAGGGAAGTAGAAAGGTAATTGATTTTAAAAGTGATGGGAAAACCCACAGGTCTCTGGAGGGAGCTAGCTAACTGTCTCGACGGATACAGCAAGCCCCAGCTGCCTCCAAGAATAATGGAATTAATTCTTAAATTTAAGCACATTTTAAAGTGGGAATTTAAATTAACACTGGTTGAATCCCGAGAGATTAAATCAAAGTGTAATTTTTTTTCCCTCTTTGTAACTGTTGAGTTTTATGTCACAATCTGCCCTATAGTATTCCTTCTATTCATTTAACAACACAACAATCACAGCGCTCACCAATAACAAGGTAGGCTGAATGAAACATACGTCAACTTATTTCTCTGAAGATAGATGGAGATTGCCAAGTAATACACATTCACTTTTTATTTTTTTTATGCTCTCACTCTGGATCGATTGTTGATTCTTGTCTCAACATGGTCCTGACAGGATTTGGTAAGGGCACAAATGAGAGAGTGAGAGAGTGCAAGTGAAAATCTGTGTGTGTGTGTGTGTGTGTGTGTGTGTGCGCGTGCATGTGCGTGTGTGCGCGTGTGTGTGTCTATAAACATATAGTGTATGGAGAGGGAGTTATGTGTGTCTGTGCACAAGACACACTTAGAGATAGAACGTGTATGTTCACATGTGACGTTAATGTGCTATTTTGTCTGGAGTCTGAACAACCAACCTGACCACAGCATGCATTTCACAGTCATACAAACACAGTGGACATGTACACACACACACACACACACACACACACACACTTGTGCCTGCATGCTAACAAACATGCACACTGGTTTGCACTGTTCAATAGAGCACACATCACACTAGCCAGACAAAAACACTGCAGCAGTAAATAAACAGCTCACTGCCAGTTCACTGACATACCCTACAGTACTGTAGGTGTACATGTATGGTAAAACATTTTTATTAAATATTTATTCTCAATAGGATGACTTGTATAAGAAAAACCATAAGCAAATTCTAAACAGTAAGCACGCAAAAAAACGTAAGCAGACGTCTGAGGCAGCTTTCAGAGGAGCGAGATACACAGAAGTTCATTTTAATATTTAAAGGAGAAATACCCACTATTTTTAATGTTCTCAATGTATTTAGCTCAGAAACGTGTATCAAACCATCTGCAATGTAAATATTTATGCTGGAAACCCCCCTAAAGTAAAAGGCCCGTTGAAGATTACAGTACACTAGGGAACAGGCATATGCAGTTACAGTGTATTGCATGCACATATCCATTACATGTTGTGTAAATGCCCAAAGACTATTAAATGCACCAAAAACCAAAACCAGACGTCCAAAATCCCCAAAAGTCTATTTTAAAGAACTGCTATGGCCCTGGACAAACTGCACAAATACATTGTTCCCCCTGCCACTGGCTGGTTTCTACTTGCATGTGAAAAAAATAAAACGAAAAAACAATAACAATAATGTTTTACAAAGGTAACACAAGGGCCTCTGTTCCGATATGGTCACTTAATTACTTCGGTGAAATGGTTACCAAAGTGATAAGGATCTGAATATACATCCATTTGCTGATGACAGAGCTCCGCTGGTGTGTCGGTGAATGTTGCTGTGATGGGTATTAGGCAACGTGGTCCCTCACATCTCTTATAGAGTACCTCTGTGCCGGCTGGGTCTATCATAATGTCCAATACGTGTACCTTTTTGGTTACATGTATACATGCGGGTATGTGTGGGTGTGTGTGTGCGTGTGCATGCACGTGTGCGTGTGTTCGTGAGCGTGTGCGTGTGTGTGTGTGTGCATGCGTTAGTCACTGAGAGTGCATGTACATGTTGGAGAGTGGAAACATGCCAGGGTTGTTCAGTCATTGAGCAAGAAGCATAGACACACAGCTATAAGAGTGTGTAAACAAACACGCGCACACACACACAGATGTACATCCTAGATGTCAAGGAGGCATACTACACACTGCATGCGCTGCTCAAATGAGTAGTTCTAATTATTATATCCATTGTGCCCCACTCATGTGACAAGGACCACTAGCTGAGCGTGATTATAATTATTAGCTGTAGCAGATCAGAAACCTCATCCAACACATCAGGGTCAAATACAACTGCATCACATTTCCTGCATCTGAAAGGTTCCTCATTTGATTTCTGTGCAGATGTGTGGCGCGTGAATTATGTGTAATCTCCAGCGCACTGTGGCAGAATGAAAGTAGAGCACTATTCATCAGCTGACTGTATGTGACCGAGAGAATAATGCATTGGCACAACAGGGTTTGACATTCTATTCCTGAGATTAGTGGTTCTCAAACTGTGAGCGGTATCTCATTTTGTTTACAAAATATTAAAATTAAAATTATGTTTGTCACATTTGTAGGAGTTGAAATGTGCTGTGTTTGATTACTCATGCCTGTCCAGCTCGCCTCAATTTGATGATGCTGTTACAGCCCACGTGGCATTATACTGATCAGCGCCAGTCCCAGACACTTGACTTTCAGCCAGGTTTTCAACATGTAAACTACAGCAGCTATAGTGCACAGGCTTATTATTAATAGCATGGCTATTACAGCAACTCAAAATGTATATAAATTGTCCTGGCATTGTGGCTGAAAACAGGAATCATGAAGAAAAGAAAGGATGTCTGAGAAGGACAATTATCTTTTTGACAGGTGTTTTCAACTGTATAGTGTAGCCACAAGTGTGAGTGAAGTCACCATTGCAACTCACTTTAGCAGCGAACAGTGCAAAGGAACAAGAAAATATAGCATTAACTCAGTTATGGAGTCACTATGGCCGGTCAGAGAGAAAACTGAAGCCACAGTTTGTGGTAGATATGTTCTCAGTATGGAATCTAGCAGTGGGCGATATGAGCATTCATTTAAGTAACTGTAAGGACGATAATGATATTTTA
This sequence comes from Typhlichthys eigenmanni, assembly GCA_027564635.1. Taxonomy (NCBI): domain Eukaryota; kingdom Metazoa; phylum Chordata; class Actinopteri; order Percopsiformes; family Amblyopsidae; genus Typhlichthys; species Typhlichthys eigenmanni. The sequence goes on along the minus strand of JAODUK010000002.1, from coordinate 2,284,684 downwards.
ATGTGATACACATATAATACTCCTAAATGGATCACACAATAAGTTACAGTAACTGAAGAGAAAAAAAAACTAGAAATGTATGATAATAGGCACGGAAAATAGTCATTATATTTGAGACATACCATAACATAACAAAACACCACAATACAACAACACACAAACAATAGCCGGATTAAAACTGTTCAAAACAGGTCTTGCGTAATGCTGTTATATTATGGGTCTCGTGCTGTGGGGTTGAGTTTTTTTTTAAACAAATTCCTCTAGACTAAGTACACTAAGTATGCTCAAATGTTCTGTACCTTTTTCAGATATATTTCCACTCTATTGATTCTGCAATTATATTTAGTTGTAGGCTATTCTATTGTATTCCTTTATGGTTTGTTTAACAAACATTTATGTGTATTGTAATGGTTTATTGATGACCCCGAGGCCTTGATATTTCCTTAAGTGGTGATACAAGTTTGAGAGCCACTATCGTAAATCAAATGAGGTTGAACTATAGGGTCTGTTGTAATGATAATTATTTTCAATTATTGCTGATGTTCGAATAAGTCACAAATGGTCACATCCATCAAATTCTGCATCGACGGTTATTTAATTGAACTGAATTATAATGAATCATTATGACACAATAAATATAAACGTTTAAAACATACGGAGTGTGAGAGATTTACAGGGGAGACTATAGCCTGTCTCCTATTTGTACATAAATTCACAACATCGTTTAGAGTAGCAAACAAGCCTGTCTTCAATGGCTGGTAATTATGTGCGGCAGCAAATAAAGCAAGCTTCCTTTTCCGAGGCACTGGTGGCTTGTTAAGTGGTGAACAGACAAAACACCGTTCAGAAAATGAAAGGTGCGGGAGAAACATCCAGGGCACAGCAAGCATCTCTCCCATTAGAAACAACACTGTCTGTCTGTCTCACTGTCGATTGTTTGTTCCAACCAACTGTGCCGGGAGGACGCACCCTGAACCCACGCCACCATCAGCAAGCAGGCTTTCTCCTTTTTGTCCATCCCCCCCTCTCTCTCTATTCCTGCTCTCTCCTCAGTCTGTCCATCCATCGCTTCATCTCTCCTCCTCTAATCTTCCTTCTCTCTCCATCAGTGGCACTATGTTTAGCTCTCTCTGTGTAGATGTTATCCCCATGTTTTGCACCCACTCCCATCATCAATTCTCGCTTTCCATTTCACCAACCCACCCCTTCCCCCCCCCCCACCCCCCCCCCCCCCCCCCCCCCCCACACACACACACACACACACACACACACACACACACACACCTCCACCCCCCGTCTATCCGGCGAATGAGAGATAAGACTAACGAATGTGGCCGATTATTCCGCTGTTTGGGACCCTGACAGTACACCTCAACGGTATAACACATCGATGCAACTCTTTCCCCTCCGCTGGGAGGAATTCAAAAAGAAACATGTTCAAATTAGACAAGGGCCGGTGAATCTATTAGCGTTGGTACATAACCAAAACCGGAGCTGTTACTGCCAATGTGTGTGCCGTTACAAAGGGAACAATACATGGGAACACCCCGCGTGAGACCAATTAAAATCCAGCCCCGGTCATATAGCTTCCTCTATCCCGAGTCATATTGTGAATACACTGCTTTCACGCCATTCATGTCGATGCACCTGCACTGCTTCCATCCGCCACAAAGATACTCACGCCTCTTGAGATCCTCCTCAGGATGTGCCTGACATCAGATATCACTATCGGTTGACAAAAAACTCCTTGAGTTTACAGTTGACCCAGAAGTGGGTGCAGGTTGGGGGAAATTTCACATTATCTATCCATCTCGGATGTAAGGGCGCGTTGCGAAAGCAAGAAATTGGCAATTAATGTGAAGGCCTGCATGCTTGTGGTCCCAATGGCCACCGTACTACATATTCCAGCTTGAGTGGGTGACGCATGGAAATGTCTTCACGAGCCGCGGTTAAAGAGAGTTCCAGTTGTTAATGGCAGAAATTGTGACACGTGGCTTTAATTACCCTAGCGGATGTCAAAACGCATTGGGGCAAATATGGACGGAGTCTGCAAAAAGCCTGCCCTCCAAAAATTTATTTTAATCTATTTTTTGAGTACTCTTGAAACCTCCCTCTATTCCGTGACAATCTCTCTGATGGTACTTGTGAGGCATGATGATTCAAACCCTCTGTGTAGGACCCGCCACCTGCCATAAACAAAACCAGCAGAAGAAGTAGAAGAAGAAGAAGAAAGCACTGTCGCTCACCCAGGCCTGTGGTTGAGCTCAACCATGTTTACCATGCAGGCAGTGCCCTGCCACTGCTGTCTTGACTAGTGCCGGGCTAGGGGGATGTATACAGAAGCCCACCCCCCTTCATGACTGGGATGGTCCCAGCCAAGCGCAGGCAGCTTCTGCTCACATCAATACCGAGTCCAATCAAACATCGAGTGGTCCCAACTGACCAAAAGCCAATCAAGGCGTGGCTCCTCAGCATCTTTCTGATTGGACTGGTTTTATTATATTTTATTATCCCTTCCATGACAGCACTGGGAACAGCTTTACCTCACCTTGCTCTGACACATTTTCCTTAAAATGGGGCATTCTATGAAGTAGATTAGAACGGTTTGCCTGCCGGCTACACGTGTCATTTCTCTCTCTCAGCCTGTGCGTGTGTGCGTGCATGCGGGTGCAACCGTGCACATACCACATACAGTACGTTCACGTCTCTGTCTGCGTGCGTGTCAGTGACGTAGAGGCACAATTGTGTTTGTGGGTGTTTTCCTGGAACGGCTGCCGTCCCGGGGGCAGGCAGAGCGAACGGTAAAGAGCTCAGCAGCAGCTCGGTCCCCCAGGACTGGATGCAGCTCCCTCCTCGGGGCAGCGGAAAGCAATCAGAGTCTAGCCCTCCTATCCCCCTGGTCTTACCTCTACCTTTAATTACAGAACCCAGCAGCATTCACTGAGAGGGAGAGAGAGAGAGAGAGACTGCCTCAGCTGGGTGAGCAGCCAGCGCGTCACTACACACAACCACTGGGCCGGGGGTGGGAGTGAGGTCGGTGATGGAGGGGGTTGATGCTGCGGGGCGTCCGCATATAATGGCCTGACCGCAGACACAGCATGCTTAAGACATACAGCGGGGCCTGATAGACCTCCGGCATAGGCTGTTACATTGGGGATGGGACAGAACCGAGGTGGAGGAGGGCTATAACGTGTAGCGACAATGCAGCATTACAGAGAGAGAGAGAGAGAGAGAGAGAGAGAGAGAGAGAGAGAGAGCACAATGCCTGTTGAAGACCGCCATACTTGGCATATGGAGCATTTCGTGACACGCCTCACAGGGAAACGAAGGCATAGCATAATTCTAAGGAGAGAGAAGGGATGGAGGATAACAACAAGCCTTTTATCTCAACTGTGTTTCTCTCATCCGTAACGCCTGTGCTGGTAGTGTGTACACGCATGGTAAAAGGGGCTAGTCACAAACGTGACACGCTGTCCCTTGTGTGTCACGGCAACCAGATCAACACGCAGAGGGACGATTAGCGAAGACGACCACCGGCTCTTTCCACATGGCGGAGACGCGCTCTCGTAAAACGGCCCAGAAACAAGCAGGCTGGAGCTGAGCAAAAGCAAGAGGCAGCAGAGCACACATGGGCCGGAGAAGATAAGAGACTGTGTACACACTGCTGGGTTTTTATTGCTGCAACATTACGTCGGAATAGCAATTCAAACACATATTTTTTTTCTGAGGGTGGGTGTTGTGGGTGGATGGGAAGGAGGGGGGGGGAGTTTGTTGAAATGTTTCGGTGGACGCAATTTCTCACACCATTTAAAACGAAAGGCAGAGAGCGCCAGCGTTCACGAGAAGCTAACGTGAGTGGCCGGGATGTGGAACACCAATGAGGGGGCCCGAGTCTCAACTGTGAGCCTAGTGGTGCGACGCGGAATAAAGACGGGGCGTGATATGATAGCTTCAGTCACTTTCCACCGCTACGATTTCCCAACAAGGCGTTCGGCCGGGCCACTGGGACCCCCTCTTCCTTAGACACCTCCCATAGCCTCAGGCCCAATGGCACACTGTGCCGTCACACATGATAATGACACCCGTGTCAGAGTGTCAACTCAATTTGCCCATCTTAAAGGCTCCCTTTGACTCAATCAATGCATGGTCTTCCATCTGGTTTCCACTGCTGTCCTGTCCACATGCTAGAATGAGGATCTAAGAACAGACACTTGAGACACACTGGGCCAGGATCAGGATAAGTATATCAAATATGTATTTGCATATGTATTTCAGAATCATGCAGCAAGTATTGACAGCATGCTTGGCAGGAATGACAACAGCATCTCATCTAGTCAGGCTAGAGTTAAATTTTTACTGCAGAGCAGATTATTATTATTATTGCGACAAATACAAAAGTTCCTATTTCCAAAGCTCCAAATTCTAAACCACTGTTAAACCATGATAGCCAGACACAATTTCTATCTCATTAAATTCAAATCAAATTAAAACAAAGTATAACTAATTCTAACACCTCCAACACTGAGCAAGGAAGCCATTATTCTTGGCTGCAGCTCATTATTTTCTTCTAGCATGGCTTGTCTGGCTAGCTGGGACATCCAGTAAACATCTGTCATGAGGCAACCTTTAAGAGACCAGAAACACAGTAAGCTACTGATCTAGTGACCCCGCAGTACAGACATGGCTTAGTACGTGCCCTGCTATCGCAGTGTTTAGACCAATTTCATGTGCCATGGTATTTATACATCGTTTATAAATCATTCATTCGCCATATCGCGGCTGAGGGGCATTGCGTCGACCTAGCTTTACGATGGTGTTATCCCATTGAGTTTCAATAACCCATTCATGAATCATTTAGGTTGAGCTATAGGTTATACTCTCCCTACCCCCCTACATTCGTTTTGGGGTTCCACTGCTTGAGATGCATAACGTTGATTCAAAATGACGTCCATAGGCCAATGTTTGCCTACACAACATAACATACGAATAGTAGCAGGCGATGGTCCCGCAACTCGTTACAATATAAAGACCACACGTGGCAACAATTATTTTTTTCTATTAATTCACCGCTTATAGCTCATTTGGCTTGAATAAGTGGCGGATATTTTTCGAAGGGAATATGGCAATCGATGTAGCCAAGACGAATGAATGTAGGCTACGACAGCTGTCCCAGGGAGGTAGGCTGCAACTACACCGCATGTTTGGAGTAATATTGCTTTAAATCAAATGTTTTATCAATAAAATATAAATAGGATGTATTTATTTATAAATCAGACTGTCGTGGTCATTCAGATATCCAGCATACGACTCCTTATTCGATTAAATAGCGCACGGTGAATAGCAGCGTAATAACGTTCTTCTGCCTACCTCCAGAACGTATGCACCCAAACTGCGTTTTTCCGTCGCAATGGGATCCTTTTCAGTTTCTTTTGACAGTATCGGAGATGCGTCTTTCCCCGAAATGGAAACACTTCCCCTGCATGTTACCCCCACCACCAGCAGCAGCCGGGCCTCCGGTGATAGCAGGTGGACGCGCCTCTCAATGATGGAGACAGTGCGAGTCTCCTCTCCCCTGCCGCTCCATTTTCAATTACTGAAGAATTCGTATTCCAGGAAACGCGCTATGGTAGTCAGCATGCCATATTCTCCCCGGTTTGCAGAGGATAAACAGGTTCGGTGCCGTTCAAACTCCCGTTTCGTGGCGCTTCTTCGCCTGGTATCTAGCTTACGAGATGCTTGATGTTGCCATTGTCACGGCGTATTTTTTTTTTCCTTCTATTTTTTTTTTTTTTTTTTGCATCTGGACCTCTCCCCCTCCTAGCCGCGCGCAGTCTCGTAGGCGCGCACTTGCCTGCTCCCCCTCGGATTCTTCTCGGTCCGACCTATGAGCGCGCACAACCAGCCGACGCAAGGCCACGCATTGCGTGACAGACGCGCAGAGCAAATCAGGTACCCCTCTCCAAATAGGACTGTATCATAGCAGGACAACTGCAATGACATGAATAATGAATAGGCTACTCGTGACACTATGCCTATGATGATTGAAATGCCTATACCACTAGAAGCAGGGGGAAAAAAACAGTATA
>JAODUK010000002.1:2230037-2271596 GCA_027564635.1 Typhlichthys eigenmanni | reverse complement strand
ATACATGCATATACTGTATACTGTATACACCTGACATAAACAGCAAGCATACACACAAACACACTACAGCCATGGAAAATTTAAGAGAACACTGCAGCGGTGTCTCATATTTTTGCTATTTACAAATGTTGTATTTTATTTACATATGTTTTTTTTTATATTTATAGATTTATTTCTATTTATGTTCTATCTTTAACAAACTACAGTACATTTTAAACAATGTGCAGTGGTCTCTTATTTCTTTTCATGGCTGTTATATATACAGTATGTGTACTGTAGATCTAAACATGCCTGGTGGTTCATTGGCTTATAAAACAAATTGTGTGCATTTAGTTCACACACATTTCCCATTATTTTAATTATGGTACCCTGTATGTTGCCATTTATTAAAGTGTATGATTGAAACATGCACTTTACCTATACAGTGCTATTATTGATTCAGTGTAATTCAGGAATGTTTAGTATTCACATATGTTTTAGACTCTTCTCTAGTGCACAACACATTTGCACAGCTATAATCATGCATGCACGCACACACACACACACATCATGCATGCTCATGCACTGTACATCACATTAGAAATAGAGGAGTAGCACTTATTTCATTAGCGATGTTTTCTCTTTTCACCCAAAGCACAAGGACTTAGGCTAATGATCTCCATAGTAACAGAAATTAGAAGCACATTTCTTAAAATACCTTTCCAACTACAGTAATACTTACACAGATGTTTCAACATAGGTTGTGGCACCGTTTGGCTTAAGCAGAACTAGTTGAATGGCAATGACGGCTCTTAAAACTGGAAATACATACAAAACTATTTCTTGTAACACAATTAGATGTTTACTCTTGTTTTTTAATTTACCAGTTAATTACTGTAAAAAAAAAAATGTGCAATGTTGGTTAAACAAAAACACATTGGCAAAAATGCCTGGATGGAAGCTTACAACAATGAATAATATAATGGTTCGTCTTTGCTTTAGGTTAAATGTTAATGATTGCATGTTAGAATAATCAGCTACAAATATGTAATGTCAGCCATGTATTAGCTGGACAATGTTTAAATGTGTCTTCAATAATCATAACAAAATTAAGTTATTGTAATTAAATTATTATGAATTCCTTTAGCAAAAGTTGAATTTGCCAAAGGAAGTTTAAAGTAGGATAAACATTGGAATAGCAAAACAAATGCAGGAATAGCACTTACACCTACATCACGTATGAAATTATTCCATAACTCGAAACAACAGGGAGCCGATACAAAAAAATCAAGGCCATTGAAGTGTTAAAGAGGCTGCTGTAACATTGCAACGGGTCAAGAGCTACATTATATCAGAATGTCTACAGAGTTAACAGACAGCTGTGCATGAAAGGGCATGTTACAGATAGGGTAAGGGCAGAGAAGGCTACAAGGCTATATCTCTGAGATGTAGAGCAGTGCAGGCCACTTCAGCACTCTATCAAAGCTATATGAAGACTTTTACACCCATTGAGTTTATTTTATTTTTTCTCTTTTTTTTAAGCTTCTCTACATTATTACTTACTTTATTGGACTTTTAGAACGTAAATGGTAACGGAAAGAAACGTTGAGGGTTATTATGCTTTCACAAAACTAAAGGTAACTCTTTCAGGAAGGTCAGATTTGTGTATAACTTAATAAGGACTCTAATAAATTATATATAAGAGATGTTTAACACATTTTTAAGTAATGTGTTATTTAGTAAACACAGCCAATACAACAGTGTAGCATCAGCCTCAGCTCAAAGGTCGAATCATCTGAAACCTACTGTAGATGTCTGAGGAGACAGCAACACCACCATTATCTGTATTTATTGACTTTGAAGTATCAGCAGTGCATGTGAGAGTGCATTCATGTGAATATTCATTCCCATTTTGACCAGGAGCATTGATTTAATACACAGGGATTACACACATAAATTTACACTCCCACACAAAACGGTGGAAATAACTACATCTTCTCTGAAGCATCGATGCATATTTATCAAGGAGTAGATGCCCTCGGCCGCACACTAGCTGTGTTAAGCTAACTGACGGCAGTAAACTGGCTGTCTGGTGCTGATGGGCGGGAAGTGAATAAACGCTGCAGACCTCATCAACAGGCCACGTGAAGCTATGCATTTTACCGTGATGAAAGCACCTTTAGCATTTTTTGTTGTTCTTGAAGGAACCGTTTTCACACAGTGAACCCATTACTGAATTAGCACAGGAAATACAACTACAGTAAGATGTGCCTTGATGTGGACAGACCCGGTAAACTGACGTGTACAACACACCGTCCCATCTCCACATCCCAGCCTATATTTGTTCGGCACAGATCTGTAGGCTTTGGTTTGCAATGGGACTCAATCTCCTGCTGTGGCCCATATTAAGGATGTTATTAGAGGTCTTTGTGTGTCTGCTTGCCTCTGTGGCTGCATTATGCAGCATGGTAAACAGTAAGATGGCTTCCTCATTACGTGCCAAAGATGCACACACACAATGGCCCACGTCGCCATTAATCACACACACAAACCAACACAAAAAGAGTTTTCATTTACCAATTAGATTTGGCATTTTGTAATCCAGCCTATAACACAACAAAGGTAATGTTTAATAACCCAATACTAAACAAGGATCTTGCCATGCAAGTACAGTACAGAAGTAAGACATTGTGCTCTGGTAGAATCTCCAACATGTTTAAACTGTCACTGAACATTGAATAGTGAATTACGTCCATTGAATAATTAGCTAACAAACCAGTTCCAGGTGGCATGTGAACATTGTGGAGTTACTAATGAACAGGCTCATAATCCTTGCGTAGGTTAGATTAGAGCGACGCCATTAACTTCCAAGTCATCAGCCCCAACATCTGACACATTAAATGAGACCCAATCCACCACTAATCATTTAGTTGGTTTCCTTTTAAGGCAAGCTCTATAAAAGTCCACTTTCATCCTTAATGTGTGACTTCCACTGAAGGTGGCGATACATTATGCAGCCGTTCAGGTCTGGCTGTACCTGATATGCATGCTTTTGTTATATTGTCTGTTTTATAAAGAAATATAGATAATAGTATTCCCATCTACTGATGCCTGGGGAAACCTCTACTAGTCATTGCAGGGAAGAAGAAATAATAATAAACACACCCATACATAGTATACTGTATACACATTAAATAAAAATAATATATAATAGACATTTTAGCACCATTTTATACTAATAACTAAGATAATAACAGCCACCACATCTGCTCACCCCTTAGCATACAGTTCTGCAACGTATACATGATCACAACCAATAATTCCATACGGGTTATTTTGGGACAAAATCTAATTTGTTATATGTATTGAGTAATACACATCAAAAAAGCGGTTCTGACATGAATGACACGTTTGAGTACTCATTACAGACAAATAAGCCTGGGTGCCTTCAACGGTCTATAATCATCATAATGAGTTCCCATAATTCTGTATTGTGCCAAGAGCATTTTCACATATGTACCCAAATTGTTTGAGGTCAGCAATGTGTGCTATTTTCTTATATTTCTTATTTTGTTAAATGTGTGTCAAAATCGAACTATGACTTGTTTACGTCAACCAAATCTAAACTAAAGTAAATCGAAGCTGAAAGATTAAATCTCTTTTGTTTTTGGGAGTTTATATCCTTTGAATTTAATGACTTGCATGCGGAATATTTCAGAGAAATGTATATGAATTTGAAAGATAATGAATATGAAATTAACATTCAGACTGTAAAAAACATAAATGGTCCATTTAATATCTGATCTAATGATCCAAAATAACAACCATCAAACAAAGAGATACTAGTTCTGATTTATTTGTATTCAAACATGTACTGTAGCTCACTTTTATATTCCAAAGACCAAAAGCTTGATGAAGACATTTTCAATTGCGTAGTAGATAAATCTATCTCATGACTTTATACACACACACACAACACAAAAAATTGCACTTAGAAAATTAGCATCTATGTATTTCCCAATTTGTAAATGTACATACAACCTTAAACAAGATGTGTCAGTAATATATTTATACAACCAAAATGTATATAAAAACAATGTGGGTAACACATATTTACCATTAGTGGAACCATATAATAATTTATATGGTAAATTGATATATCTTCACATCTGGAAATCATGATTCATTAAAGCCATTTTAGCCATGTGTTTAAAATCATAGTAATCATAGCAAAAAGTATTTGACTATAATTTTACAACACATGGATAGTTTACTGGCAATATTTTGAATCACGGTAAATCCAAATAAGCCATATATTTTTAATGTGTCAAATACATAGAGATGTTGCATTTAGCAAAATTGAACATTTGTTTAAAAATAAGAAAAATTGAATTTCTATATGAAAACTTTCTTGACAAACAGGCACCAAGCACTTATATAGTGTAGAAAACATTCCATCTTGATAAATGAAAACTCATTAAAAAAAAGTGAACTACAAATTACAGGAAAACAATAACTTAGATATGAATGCAAGTAGCATGTTCTGTGTTACGCCATCTCCATCGTTGCATGTGCATTGTCTGACAGTGTGCCGTCACCCATGGTGACTAGCGTCTTACACATGTATGTCATACTACATGTCTGTCTCCTATACTTTGCTTCTACAGGCGTAGAAACCCCTTCTCTCTGAACACCAGCCAATAGCAGTAAGATAGCAGTAAGAGCCCCTCCCCGTCAAATACACCCCCCCCCCCCCCCCCCCCCCCCGGGTTTAGCAGCCAATGGCCTCGTGCCACCGGAGGGGAATAAAAAGGAAGCCACACAGGTGGTGATGGGAGGGGGGGGGGTTGTATTCTAAGAGAAGTGACTCCTCCAGCATGGTCCACAAGTTCCAGTGAAAGCCATCAGTGAGGAAGGAAGAAAGGAAGAGGACCTCTCAGCAGGAGCAGTTGCCACAGCCCTTCACGCCGTTCAGGATCTCCTCCTGCAGCTTCCTCCTCTCCTCCTCCTTCTGGGAGAGGCGCTCCGCCTGCGGCCCGGTCACCTCGTGGCCGTCGCCGAGGATCTTGCTGTTCTGGGTGTTCCACAGCTCCGCGTACAGGCTGCCCGGCGTGGCCAGCAGGGCCTCGTGGCTCCCCTGCTCCGCCACTCTGCCCTGGAAGGTGTGTGGGGGAGGGGGGAAGGGGGGGGGAGGGGGGGCCAGCAGGAACCAGGTCGACATCCGTACGGATTTGGAGGGGAGAATGGAAGAAATCATGTCAAAGCCACTTCCTTCCCACACTAGTAAATGCCAACGCTAAAGAAAACATCACAAATGTAAATGGTTTTATCCTTCAAGGCTTTTTTTATGGACCCCAATATATGTGGGGGGGAAGGGGGAGATAAAATAAGTGTAGGGACCCTGAAGCAATCAGCATTTGTTCGCGAGGCAGAGGGTCATCACCGTTAAGTGTGCTGGCTGTCGAGCGTTAACCCATTCTGTTTGTGTCTCTTGCTGCACCAACGCCAGTAAACAGACTGGGGACCAATAGCTAGTGGCTCCTGACCACAGAACACTGCGTACGACTCTATGGAGAGTCAGCCCACCCCATGAAAGCCTGCCGCCTCCCCGACAACTGTTCCCTTCCTGCCACACACACACACACACACAAAATCACAATCACACACAAACACGCGGCTCCCTCCCACACACAGTCAAACATGAATAAAGGCTCTCCTTCCCCCAGCTCCCAGGAGCGCATGCAGAGGTGTTGGCATCATCTTTAGAGCGCACGTGACTGCTTCCACTGGTTATTTTAATGAGCACCCCCCCAGGCAGTCCTCCGCTGATGACACCGGCGAATGCCATGGCGACATCACACGCAAACATGCCTCCCCGCCGTGACCCTCTGATCCCCCCGCCATCTGACGAGAGAGGCGCGGCGTCTCCGAGCGGAACAACGCACTCGCTGGCGTTCCGCAAGGTTCAAGCGGAGCGAAGGCTTCTCACTTTAGCGCGTCAGACTTCGCCACAGATGGATGACGTCACCTCACCTGTGATGTGTTACCTGCGGTCGCTCGCTGTAGCCGTTTCCCCCAGATACCGACACGCTGTGTAACATTGCCAGGGGACATTTTCCTGCCACTCTGTATTCACTGTGGCTTCTCTTACTTACTTGTGTCAGGAGTAATGACGAGGCATTAAGAATATCATTTCATTTGGCAACTGTCACTCTGGACATGCTCTACTGTCGAGCTGAACATTCCGCTTTGGTTGACGTTGCACTTTTGTTTAGCATGCCCCAACTTCATTAACTATCTGACTTGATTACAGTCTAAAAATTAGTCACACCTTTGGTAAAATTGTTGGCTAAATTACATTTTAAATTTAAACAATAGTGCAGTTTTTCCCCGATCCCTCAGACAACACAACTGACCACACATAAAATAAACTAGAATTTTACAAAAGGGGACCTTTGAAAATTATGCTCACGCTTATGGTGTTATTTTAACCTTGTTGACTTTGGCACATTAATCATAAACTTGGTTGGTCAGAAAAAAAACAAACTGAATGGATATCGGAGCCCACATTGAGAGACATTTATAGTGCGGGAGCTTCTCATCGTCTGGGAAGCTGGCCCATACATTATTAGTCATTGAGACAAACAAGACTGTCCCTCCATCATACCATCTGACAAAAAAAAAACGGCAGTCGAGTCCGAGTGCTCTAATGAGCACTTATGGAGAAATATATTTGCTTCAACCAGAAGAAGTCCTCCATTGTTGATGGGCTTAATGAGAATCGATAGACATTGTATATTTCTGTGTGTTAAGGAGGAAGTGTACTGACTAGTTCCCTATTCCTGGCGTTGAGAGCACTGCAGGTCAGAAGTTTGCAGGTTGCTATCTAAACCACTGGTATGCAACAATCTAATTGGACTGGCAACTCACACACGGCACCTTACACTGGGCAAACCTGAAAGTGGTTCAGGTAATTAGCTTATTAAGTTACAATATCTTATTAAGCTACAATCAGAAGTGGAATATTTTTCTACAGAAAACATGGTAGAACAAGGTTCTTGGCATTAATTCAACATGTATTAATAAGAATCATGGTATCAATAGCTGGGTTGACATACACTAGTTAGGAGCCTATTCTGTCCATATGTCACATTAGCAACTCTGTGCTGAACGTCCGATACATATAGGCCTACCCCTGTAAGCTCGACAGACTTTCAGGAAGTGATACTGTCGATTTTCATTGGCTGTTATCACTCACAAGTCTATCTGTATTTTCCGGTGCGCAACATTTTCAATTTATTTTAAAAGCGATTGGGCAGTTCCAAGTACGGCTGCACGATTTGATCAAAAAGTATAATTGTGATTAGGTTGGCTAATATTGCTATTGCGATATAGTAAGCAGCTCTCATTATTCTGTTTCCTTTGTTATCAAAGCTTAAAAGTGCTCTGTACTATAGTATTAATATAAAGATAATATAATATTATAATATAATATAGATAATTAATTGATGTTGGTGGCCTAGAGTGAGATGTAGTGGTAGAAGGTCATATCAAACCACTTAGCCAATTAGCAAAGAAAAAATTAACTTAAGTACTAGGCCTACAGAAATATGTAGGCTATTAAGCAATTCATTGGAATTAAATAAAGTCTCAAAATGATATATCTCACATTTACGCAAAATACAAAATCAATGGCTTTTCTGCCAGTCCATCAAACTTTAATCTATAGGCTACTAAATTGGGATTTAGGAACAATTGAATATCCCTATATGATACAAACACAGAGTTGTCTATCTGTCCGAACACTGAAATCTTAACCGAACCGTTAAGGAAAGAAAAATAGAAAGTAACAGAAAGTAAATAAAAAGCTCTACAGATGATTCACACCCCGGTCACACGTTGCGCTTCTCAAGACAGGATACCGATATCTCAATATCTGCCGGTCATCATTATTATTGGTGTTGAGCTTGCATGCAGCAAATGCACACAGGTTGTCATGCACGCAGTGCGTGAAGATTATTTATCGCAGTCTTTTGCGGTTACGCACAACGCCACATCGCGGTATCGATTGCGATGCGGTTAATCGTGCAGCCCTAGTTTCAAGCATACTTCACTCGGACGCATCGGCTATTTCTGTATAGAAAAAAAAAAGTCACTCTCCTCGACTTGCAAGATTTAGCATCACTCTCCCGGACTTGCAGGTTTAGGCCTTTCTACTAGCTGTACATAACAAGCCTACATAATGTGCCCATTAAAGCTCTATTACGGCTAAAGGCAGGGTCGGTCTTGCTAACTTCGAGCTCAAATCAAAACAGTATTGCTCCGCCGCCCTTCGTGGCGGCGCCTCACACACAATGTGATTAGATGTTTGTTAAATATGACAAAAAGTGTATTAGCTTAGAATTTAGCTTGCAATAGCTGACTTTACCCTTAATGGTGCATTTAAACAACCAGATCGTATTCGATGAAATCCAGTATGTAAACGGGTAACCTGACATATTCAATGTAAATGTAAACCCAGATATTGAAGGGCTGATGGCCTTACCTGACTGAGGACTATGATCTCATCTGCATCTACGATAGTGGAGAGCCTGTGTGCAATGAACATTGACGTCCTGTCCTTCACCATCTCTTTCATAGAGGTCAGAATGTTCTGGAAGCAAATATGCACAAGTAAATAAGTATTTGTTACCTTTTCTTTCTTTTTTTTTAAGATAACAGAAATAATACTCCCCCTTTGCAATTATTATTATCTGCCAAAAATAAAGATGTTAAAAAATATGAATGACAGGATATATATAGGAAATCTACTCCCAAACATTACTGTAAAGGTAACACTAAGTCAACATAATGCGGCTTAGCAATATCCATCTACCTTCATATGCTCATCCAGATTGATTGCTCCTTTTCATTGTATAAATATGATAATATCAATGCTAAAATGATATAGACCACCATCTCTCAGGAGAAAGGCAATATGAAAAGTCAAAATCTTGCAAAATGAATGAGTCAACTAATGTCAGAATCCTTTCCTGAAGTTTCCAGAGTGCATGCTGAACTTTCTCATTAATTTTAACATTTACAAAGATTGTGGGCTTTCTACTGAACTGGAGATTAGGTGGAGAGAAAATAGTGGCACTTTGAGAAAGTGGGAGGTTTGTGTGTGTGTGTGTGTGTGCGTGCACGAGCACACATCTTATGCCGTGGCAAAAACAAAATAAGCCCTGTTGTATGATTGCGGACCTACAGCAGGTGGCTGTTATTATAGCGGCATGTTGAGTTCAACCTATAAACACAGTGCATATGGTGAACGTGCGTGTGCGGCGCACGATACTGGCTTATGTTCGTTATTGTGCTCACCTCTTCTGTGATAGAATCTAGGGAGGAGGTGGCTTCATCGTACAGAAGGATGGGTGGATTCTTCAATATTGCCCGTGCGATGGCTACGCGCTGCTTCTCCCCACCTGCAATCATCCAGCACGCACGTGCGTACACACGCACGCACGCACGCAGTCAGCAAAAGAATCCATGATCCGACAGTCTCACTCCTGAACCTAAATATACGTTGGTACAGCAGATCCCCTTTTGGCTGTGCTCATAATTACCTCAAACAGAGGGACCTACACTCATACGCCAGCGGTGGTAAACAACCTCTTAATTGTAAGCAGGAATCAGCGGGGCACAAAACATTTCTCCTACTGCACTCACTTGAACCTTCATTGCTCACAAGCTCTGTACGGCCCCTTGAAAGCCACTGGTGTTGAGCATATATAAATACTACCAGCGGGGTGGCACAGAGCAGGAGGCTGGGGCCTCCACGACCTCACCTCCTCTCCCAGCCCCCACGCCACAACCTTAGACAGCAGCCGTGTGCAGAGATGGTGCAAACTAATGAGAAGTTAGTCGTCTACTCATTGTATTCTCTCCGTGACTCTCACTCACTCCACATAAGGAAAATTGTGCTGCCAGTAATTGTGTTTTGTGTCGAGTTGAACATTTGAGTCAAAGTGCTCACCCTGGCATGTTTATGCAGGCTAAATGAGTTATGAAGTGATGCCAGCAGCCAAATACTAAATGGCCTTGCATTATCGGTACAGATAAAATAAGGATGCCAGGCAGCACGGTGGTTAAGACGACGTCCACAGGAACACTACAGGACAGAACACTACAACACATCTTCAGATAAGGAATGAGAAGGCTTTTAAAGCTAGCATTAATGTACATTTGTTTATGTCACGCAGACCAAAGAGGACCAGTCTCCAACACAAGATCCAGATTTGATCCAAAGGAACAAAGAATCGTAGGGCAGCTCTAGACATTAGACAGGCAGCAAGTCAAATCTTATGTCTCCCCTTACCTAGCTCTCCTAACCTATGCTTGATCCAACATGGGAGAGGAGGAGAGGGGGGGGGGGGGGGGCGGGAGTCATTTACATGATTTTACAGTACAGATGTTTGGAGGTTTCCTTAAAAGAACCTAGCTCTGTGTTTCCTACTTATATAGTTCTATGGTGTTGCCCCACCACAGCCAGTGGTGCATTACTGGTTTCTTTGGGGCATTTTATTTTTGCATGTTCTCAAACGTTACTAACTGGGAAACAGAAATAGGTTACCATGTTCAAATTTTAACAAAGTCCATTATTATGAACTGTCCTTTGGGATTATTTCATAACTATTGTCTCCAATCAACTCCCTTTGACTTCAAATTACACCTGTTGAGTAAATGTAGCGTTATGTGTCATAACCATACCGTTTATATTCAACATTGTAGTTGCATGTCATTGCTGTAAAATACAATATGCACTAATCGAGATAGATGAATGAGCTGCTTACTGACTAGCTTTAACACTTGAGCTATAAAACAAAAAGATATCCGAGATGCCTAAGAGTGTGAGGCAAACCCCAGATTGGTTTTAGTGGGAATTGCAGAGGAGGGCCTTTCCTCCGCAATTCCCAAACAATAAAAACAATGCAGCAAAGTGCAGATGGGAATTCAGCTTTGCACTAGGATGTTTGGGGTAAACAACCGTTACTGTAATGCAGCCGCATAGGTGAGCATGTTGACTTCATATTTGCTCGGAGTAACAGATCCATTTAACCAACCAGGAGAGTGTATAAATAAATCAAGAAACAACATATACCTGACAGCTTCAGGCCCCTCTCTCCCACCTGGGTACCATAGCCGTGGGGCATCTTGAGGATGGCGTCGTGGATCCCCGCCAGGCGTGCCACTCTGTACACGTCCTCCGGCGTAGCGGAGAAGTTACCGTATTGCAGGTTGTAGAAGATTGTGTTGTGGAACAGAACGGCGTCCTGACAGATCAAAGAAGGTGTTTACTGCAGCGGAAAATATTAATCTGAAGGGAGAGAACTAAATACCGCACGTGACAAACACTGCGCGGCTACCATCTGTTCTGATTGTGGGTTTACTGTGAATTGTGTCCGTCAGTCTACGAATGTGGCCTTTTAATATTACACTGTTCGATGCTGCCCCCATATTTCCAGGTACCTCGGTGAATTAACAAACCAGGTTTAAACAAATAGATTAATGTGAAAACATGCATAATCGTGTATGGATGAAGCCTATGCGTTTTAAAGAACACTTTGAGATCTGGCATATTTCTGTATTAGTTTCTCAGACCTGTGGGACGACCCCCACAGCCTTCCTCAGGCTGTCCAGGCTGACGTCGCGAATGTTCTGCCCGGAGATGTAGATGTTCCCCTGCTGGGGCTCGTAGAAGCGGAACAACAACCGCACAATGGTGCTCTTCCTGCATGAAATCAGATAGATGAAGCAAACTGTCAACCAATGTCCAACATGTTGGCCTGCAGCCCTAAATCTTCATATCAACATGTGCTGCTATACTGTTACTGGTAATGCAGTTTCTGTAGGCATTGATCTGTTAGAGAAAACAGATGATCTGTTGGTAAACAAGGTATTACAGTATGTAGGCCAGTGGTTATCAGTGTTTGGGTCAGTAATCCCTTTGGGGTTATGCGGTAATATTCATTTGTGACTAAGACGTCTCTAAAAGCATACTTATAACAAAGCTGATTGCCATCTCTGTTATTATATATACTTAATCTACTGTAATAACAACTGTCTTTAGCTAGCTATACAGCAAATGCTATACCCTCAGGGAGACTAGTCACTTCATACAGCATCATCTAAATGGGTAGTAACGCTCACCCCACAACCAGGCGGCATTTAGTCTAATGTGAAACGGTGATGCTAATTTTAATACGCCGTTCTTTTACTTCAGAAAATACTGTCATGCTTTTAACAGTCGGTGTAGTTAATAATGAAAATATTACGGTACTCTACTCGCAAAATGTGTTTCACTTTAAATTAAATGTTACGACAAACTCCTTTAAAAAAAGGAAAAAGAGGTAACTGAGATGTGCTTTGTAGAGACATTGGTCTCTACAAAGTAGGTGTATGAGAAACAATGGAAGTGAATGGAAGAGAATACACCTGGAAGTATCGGTTGCTCACCCGTCATGTATGAGGGGCCAATACATGCTGAACATCAGTGTAAGGACATATAAAAATATATATATATATAGCTAATCTAACTAACTATCATATAACTGTAATATATCATAAGGATGCTACAGAGTCTAGGGTTTAACAAAGCTGCATAGTGTGCCGCACCCTGTACGCCACTGTTAAGCGCAACTGTACTAGTATATTAGTTTGCATGCCTGTTAAGTGGAGTTGCCCATAAATACACATTCACCATGTACCTACCCTGACCCACTGCCACCAACAATAGCCACCTTCTTCCCAGCAGGGACCTCAAAGGACACCCCGTTAAGGACTTTTTGTCCTTCCAGGTATTCAAAGTAGATGTCCTCAAAGCGAATGGTGGCATCCTGTGGTGGGACCACTATCGCCGGGGCCAGATCCCTCTCCTGGGGCAAACCAGCAACGAGTGAAGTCAAACAATGAAAGCAGATCAAATGGAGACACAGATTATGCTCAGTCATGATGCAATAGTACTCCAACACTTTGTAAAAGAGCACTGGAGAATGAATATAAAATGGGGTTCTCAGGCATTTTCTATTAAACAGATAATTCCTCCCATGTTTTTTTGAATAATCCCAATGAATTCAAAGGAGAATGCGGGCTGCATCAAAAATGTGCATACTGTCAAACTTGGATAGAACTATCCCATAAGATATAATTTCAAAAGAGGCAGTGCGTCTTCATACTTCGTGGCCATAGAGGAATCAATAGGTGTGAATACCTTGTACACAGAAGAGTTTTTCCAAAGCCTCTGGATCGTGCCAAGGCCACCAATGAATGAATCAGTGGCGTTAGCTCGAGAGTAAAAGCCTTTCCTGCTCTGCCTCTATACTAATACCGACATAATCGCCCACAATACCTCTTGGCCAATGAATAGAGATGGTAACACACAGTCCATTAGTATAAACATATGCTAATTCCACACACCCCAAAAAAAAAGTATTTTTTTTTTTAAGACAATGGGGCAAAAAATAATATTAAAGTTCTAAAGTTCTAAGGAGGAGTCTGGAATAATTTAATATCTACATAATATGCTAGCGTGTTCCCAAAAATAAAAATAAATAAATAAATATAGAGAAATGCATTGAGGCAGTAATGGGTTGCCGGGCATTGCCATCCCACAGGGAAACACAATGGAGAGGAGCATTACCGATGAGTGAAAATAACTGGGCAGATTCGTTTCTCCTACTGTAATTACAGGCTGGAGACAGGAATGGCATTCATATTGTTAGGCAGCAGGCACACATTTGCACTTAAGTGTACTTGTGTGACGCAAGATGGGCATTCTATTCTTGTATAAATAAAGGGGTGTGGGGAGACAAGTGAAAGGCTTCAATCACAAAACAGTTTAATATGTATGTCTAAATATTAATATTGCTTCCTCATTAAAATGCATAATATATCGAAAATAGAAATAATATGCAAGCTATGCTGTGTCGAAAAACAATACAAAACTACAATAGTAGTACAATTTTAATGTGCTAGTCAGGTGAATTTGGAAAAAGGAAAAATAATCACACGTCCAGTCAAAGCGCCTTCTATGCGTACAGTATGTAAGGTGCTTCATGAGAAATGACATCATAGGAGACCCTGTTATTAAGTCAGATTTGAAATATAATCACTGAGGACAGAGAGATTATTTTTTTCTGCTCTGGTTCCTTTACTGATGTCTGTATTTCCCTACTGAGTTGAAGGTCAGCACTGCTGTTTACGCCTGCATGCGGCTCCTCATTCAGTTTGTTTACTGGAGAAGAATGGAGAAACACATTTCGCCACTTGGTTCTCTGCTTGAATGCAGAGAATCAAGTCAGGACGACAAGTACCTTGATCTTCGTGTCCACGCTGAGCAGGGTAAACAGCGTGTTCATGTCTATGAGGGCCTGCCTGGTCTCTCTGTAGACCGTGCCCAGGAAGTTGAGAGGCAGGGAGAGCTGGAACAGCAGCCCATTCACCATCACAAGATCTCCGACGGTCATGCTGCCTGCACAACCCCAACAGTGACCGGGCGAACGCGTACA
The DNA here is from genome assembly GCA_027564635.1 of Typhlichthys eigenmanni. NCBI lineage: Eukaryota > Metazoa > Chordata > Actinopteri > Percopsiformes > Amblyopsidae > Typhlichthys > Typhlichthys eigenmanni. The sequence continues at coordinate 2,257,071 of JAODUK010000002.1, read as the reverse complement.
CAACATGTGAAAATGGAACTGGAATATCATTTTACGTTTCCTCTTAAACTACTCTGCAACATTCATTGACATGCATCTAATGCCTCCATATTAAATCTGTATTTCAATATTGTGCAACCAAATTAACTGAAACGTTTTCTGCGTCCGTTAATGCATCTCCTCAATCCCTTCCACACACTTCCAGCCCTCCCACTCACCAGCCATGATCCCCTTGCTGGCCATTATCATGATGGCGGTGAGGCCCACACTGAAGATGGCGCTCTGGCCAAAGTTGAGCAAGGCCAGGGTGGATGTGGTCTTCAGCGAGGACGACTCGTAGGTTTTAAGGAAGTTGTCGTACCGTTCGGCTTCATACTTCTCATTGTTAAAATACTGCAGGTGACAAGAAAGACACACGGGGCAAGAGTGAGGGATGTGCACGGAGATACGGTTCACAGTGCAAGGCAGTCACAATTACAGCAGCTGTTTTAAATGACCTCCCACAAAGGAAGTTGTTCGCATAAAGTAGGGGGGTCCTGGTGCCCACTTTGACCACCACTGCATCACAGCAGCTTATCTCCATAGCTGCATTTGTCTCACTGAGCAGAAGAGAGACATGGGCTACTGTATAAGGTCATAGGCAAGGCCAACACAACTCCAACAACCTTTACAATCACATCACTAATGACCTACGGGCAAACCGTTTTCACACAGCGAGAATAAGTGTGGATGCTATGCAAAAAAAAGGGCTGTGCCATTCAGGAGAGCCAGACCAACAGCCAATAGTTAAGTATACAAAAAAAAAAGAATGCTGTGTTTGCTCGGCAGTCTGCTACTCATTTAAAACTCAGTTGAACGCCTTCGCTGACTGAAAATGTGTCCTGACTGAATCTGCTGCCAAGGAGTGGGCGAGGACAAAAACGAAAAAAAAAAAAAAAAACTTTAAAAAGCTAAATACAAAACAGGAGGCTTCAGCACAGGCCAAGCACACATCTGAGTTTAATGCTAAATACTGTCAGCGCAAAAAACAACAGCAAAATAAATATAAAAAATGATAATGAAAAAAAAATACATGAAATAAAAAAACACTTAAGCTCAGCTGCCTATTACTTAATAATCTGTTTGTTTAGTGTGTACCATTGTTTCCCTGGTTAAGTGGGCGATTCTCCAGCGTAGCTTATGGCAGTGGTGCTGCTGATTTGCATTTAGGGTAATACCGAGAATGAAAGAGCAGGACGAGAGAGGGAGAGGAGAGGGAGAGGAGAGAGAGAGGAGAAGGAGAGGAGAGGGAGAGTCGCACATGGAGGACAGACTGAAGCGACGAGGAGGCACCGTGCTCAGGTTCACATCCAGCCCTTTGTGGAAGTGGAACGGATCTCTGAGTGGGCGGAGATCTAATTACATATGCACACTCTGGCTCACAGTGATGCTAAATCCAGAGGCGCTGTTAGAGGGGGGGGCACAATAACAACTACAACAGGATACTAAATAAAAAAGGAGCCCACAGAATACCACAGGTACTAAAATATATATCAGGAATAAACTACGTGTTTAAGTTAAGTTACAAAGTAAATGACAGCCAATCTCTATTTAATTGCATCAGGCCCATGGATCGGTTACATCTGTCTAATTGTCACAGATACCGATCCAGCTATTTCCGATCTCAGTATCGTATCAGTGCCATCCCTACTTTGCAGTGCATAAGAAAATGTCCCACACAAAGTGTTATAGAAGCAGCAATTAGACATTACACTTAAAAAGAGGGGGAGGGGGGTGGGGGGCAGAAAGGAAAGAGAGGGCAATTAATGGGCACCATCACAACCATCAAGATGCATGTGAGGCTAGGGTTTCCACAAAACATCCTGGCTGTCACATCACCAGACATTTCTATTTAGGGTTAAATCTCTATTGACAGAGGCATTTGGCCTAAAACTGTAATCAAAGAGAAACGTACATCTACAAATAAGGCAGGAAACTAATCCTGAGCGCCAAGCGATAAGTGTCTCATTGTTTGCAGCAAACAGTAGAGATGTTTGGAGAAAGCCTGCCCTGATGTAGACTACACGAGCGAGAGAGAGAGACTTCATGATCACATTAATTAAAAGGCAAATTCTGCCAGGGGTAATCATGCTAATGAAACACGACATTATCGCAGGAGAGTAAATATATGCTCACATCCCAGTGACTAACCTACGGGACGATTAAAGAAGAGGAGGAGATGTAGGAATGGGCAGGGGGTGGTTTCACTTTTACCGTCTGAGGAAGAGAGCAGGGAGAGTGTGGGATTAAAGAAGAGAGGGGAGGAGCTCACCTTAACCGTCTCGTAGTTGAGGAGGGAGTCGATGGCTGCGTTGCCAGCATCGTTGTCTGCTTTGTTCATCTCTATCCTGAAACGGGTCCTGTGTGCAAAATACCAAACAGGCCTGTCACTCAAACTAACTTGCAGGCCACAGTAACAACAGCTGTAGTTGGACATTGGCGCAGAGAGCAACACAATAAAAAAAAACACACACACGCACACACACAGGCACGCATGCGCACACACACGCACACAAAAAGCAGGAGCCACAAAGCATTAGCACAATCGACAGTGAGTCAGCTCGTTCCAGTGGAGAAATGATTTTACCTCCACTGAGTGACTAGAATGGTGAAGGCCGTGTACGATGAGAGGGTACCCAGAGCTACAGCTGCAAATTGTCCACCACACTGATAATACTGTAGAGGAGAACAGAGTGGTCAAGACAAAGCATATTTCTCTCTCTCCCCCTCCCTCGCTGTCTGTCTGTCTCTTGGTCTTTCCAACAACACAACAGATACAAGCGGAGATGAAAAAGGAACCGAACGCGCTAATGCTTTAGCTATATGGAGTCTGTTCTCATTAGCTACAAGCTGACAACATTGCACAGAGAGGGGTAATAGCAGGAAAAAGCCACAGAGGAGCCGTTGCCGCGTGGTGACGGCTGAGGAGAGGGGGTGGGATGTGTTCACAGGCCGCTCCGTAAGACGCCATTAGGTCACTCCGAAGCTTTGGGATTCATCAGTGACTCTAATGGGCTCCGTGTTACGCGCAAAAGTTCACGTTCTTTCAACAAACATGACAACACTGTAAATGGCACAACCTGCTCGTAGCATCTCATGGATATAGACGGCCCTGAAACCATTATGTTAGACGTCAGGGGACACCGTCTGTCCTAGACAGCAGCAACGGGGAAGCAAATCGAGGTCAAACGAAAGTCTTCTGCTTGCATTGCCACATCGTTGCCGGCGCCAAACAAGGTGCCGCGGTGACGTGGACTACGCCGTAGCGCTCACTCACCAGGATGCCACCGACGAGGCCCATCTCGAACACGGTGGGGCCCAGGTTGAAGACCAGCGCGCTGAGGACAAACGAGATGCCCCGCGTGCCGCGGTCGATGGCCTTGGACAGCGCGCCCGTCTGGCGGCTGAGGTGGAAGCCCAGGTCGAGGTTGTGCAGGTGGAGGAACACGTTCTTGGCGATGCGCCGGATGGAGCTCTGGGCCACCTTGCCGAATACGGCGGTCCGCAGCTCGTTGAAGAGGGCTGCGCACGCCCGCGACACGCCATCTGGGGGGGTAAAGCAGGGGGAAGACGCAGCAGTCAGCACATTAGCCGCTGAAAAAAAAACATGAAGAAAAAAATAATGGGGGGAAAAACGCTTTCCAGATCGCTTTTCAGGGGCTGAATCTACCCCCGTCTCTAGGTATAGAGGGTCTGGCTTGTTCCGGGGGGTGGGGGGGGGACAGGACATATGCCACATTAACAGAGTGTCGGGGAGTGGCCTGATCTGATAGGGTGACAGCTAGTCAACCGCTCTTAATTGAAGGCTTGTAAAAGATGGCAGGACAGGTCTCTCTCATTCTCACTGGTCTACACGGCCTGCAGTGCTAAAGCTGCACCCTCCTCCAGGGCTCTCTAATTACAGGGCAGGATGCTGTCTGAAAAGCCTCACTGCTATGGCAGGCCGGCACACAGCAGACGAAGAGAGGGAGGGGGAGGACGGGGGGGTTGACTCTGTGTGTGTGTGTGTGTGTGTGTGTGGATGGGGGTGGGGGATGTGGGGGAGGCATGTGAGCAGAATACCAGAGTTCTGTGTGTGTGTGTGTGTAGGGGGGAGGGGGGGTTAATAAGTGAGCAGGGAAAGAAATGACTAGGCCCGTCAATAAGCTGAACAAGCTGGATTTCACCAAGGACGGGTGTTCACAGTATTGGACAAGCGTTCTTGTCCACAGGACGATGACAAAACAGTTGCAAAAATTAAAAAAGATACAATATAGCAAATTGGTGAACATCAGACGTCTGATCCTGCAGATTTGACCGTTATGACGTGCCGTACGAGCAGACGGCTCGCATATAACTGTCACAAACGAACGTCGCTCGGTGTCTGGGCGAGACGAGTGGCGATCCCACCGACCCGTGTGAATACGTGAATACGTGTGCGCTGACACCAAAAGGCGGGGGTAATAATAGCTCTGTGCGCCGGTCTGGCTGTAATGTGCCGTTAAACGGGAACGCTCATCTAATGAACAATGTGCCTACACATCTGACAAGGTAGGATGAGCACTGAACAACCTTTTCTGTCGAATTACATCCTCACGCCACGGGCTACGGGTGTGAGGCTACAAGCATAGCGTGGCCGTTCCCTTAAGAGCGTGCGTTTCATTCTGGCTCCTTCTGTTCTTAATGCCGTCCTGTCTGGAGTCCCCGTGACTGTGCCACAATTATTCTTCAAGCAAGGCGACGGTGCAGGGATGCGAGCGGGCTTATTAAAATAAGTGGCCGCGCGCGGTAAGTGTGGTGGATACACGCGGCAGCCGTGACTCACGGGCGGCTGTTGCGCTTTGATTATTCATTTAGATTTTCCTCCCCTCGTTATCGGCGCTCCGATCTGACGGGAGCTTCACGTCACGCAGCTGACCCTTGACCTCTCCCGTAGCGACATGGTCCCGAGGGGGGGAAGAACAACAAGGTGCGAGAAACCCTGAGGAAATAATAAAAAAAAGAAATATATACATAAAAATGGATGTTAAATAAAGGAGACGGTTGTTCTACCTTCATGCCGCGCGCGTAACTTTAAACAACAAGTATCCAGGCCATTTAAAATGACATTAGCCATCTCTGCCCTACTGCTTCACAGATGTACCATTCAGTTTGCGTCAGGGGAAAGGCGGGGGCGGGGGGTGTACAGGTGAAGTACTTTAAAGCCAACGCAACACACAAGAGGGCCACCTGGACGAACCGGCGTGAACTCTGTGGCAGAAGGACGGGTGTAATGTAAATAATGAGGCTGGGATGCAGGGTGGGCATGGATATGGATGTGTTGGGGAAAGGTCAGCGTGCAGATAATAGCCGGTCCCGCAGTCCCCTCTGATGAGCGCAGCACCTGCCAGACGCACGCAACTCAGGGACTTACAGCCCATCAGCACAGCCGTTGCCATGGTAGCCACGGTGCTTGGCGCGTCACTCAGGTTCAGCATGTGTCCCGACATCTGGTTGAGCTCGTCCACGGCATACTTAAACATGAAGGGCACCGTCACATTAGTTAGCTGGGAAAGCGGAGAGTGGGAGAGAAAAGAAAAAAGAAAAGGGGGAAGGGGGGGGGTTGTCAATAAGTCACTGGTTTTTGTTTTTAGACCTGCACATTTTGCTATGCCCTATCCACCAGCAGGTACCTGTTTCCTATAAGCTAGAGGAAAGAGGACCTTGACTGTTTATTGGTTACACATCCAACGTATTGGTTGTGTAGTAATATCTACTAATATATCTGTAGTAAAGAGCATTTATACACAAATTAATATACATGTATGTCTGAGTGTATGTGTTTGTGTGTCTATGCTGAAGCTGGTGAGGTGGGGAATGCATCCTGCTAATGGAATTGAGACGGCTATTATGGCTAATTAAAAGCACAGGGACAGCTGTGTGACTCAGGCTGGGCGGACCGCGGCACATTAGGACAACCAGAGAACACAGCGGTACACAGCGAAGCACTTTCATTAGCAGCACCGTTACCGCTCAGCGTTTCAACCCTTCACAGTGAGATGCGTTTGTTTTTATTGGGATTTTTCCAATCGTTCCTGCTCAGATTCCGCGCAATACAATTTTTGGCGGGACAAAATTATGTTAAAATAAATTCATATGGAGGGGGTAAAAAGCCTCCAAGCTGGAGTCCAAGTGAATCAGACTCGAGATAATAGCGCACCGTTTGTAGCTCACACAAGCTATCCTGCATCTCTGGGGTTCTATACCCGTGCACATTATTCCCAGACAATAGAAGTCCGCAGAGTCCCCCAAGGCAAAACAACATCAGCCACTTTGCTACCAAGACAACAGAGCATGACACAAAAATAGCCCAGCCTATTATCACCGGCCCGAAACACGTCCTTAAATGTGCCACTAATATGTGATAGAGATGGATGTGGTCCCTTTACCCATTTACAGCACGCACACAAGCGCACACGTTTATCTTTACACCATGTCAATCCGCACCTGACAATGACATCGCCAGTGTAATAGAGAGGCTGAGTCAAGTGGAGGTGGACATTCGGGCTATGGGGAATTAGCTCATGCTTAGTGTGATACGTGGACCTGAACTGAGATGGACCTGAACTGAAATGATCAGCCAGACACCAGCCCATCAAACGTGGAGTGTGTGTCAAACCAGAGAAGCCAAAACTAAATGTGGAGGTCTTAATTATCAATGGCCTCAAATGAAAATGTCACCGATAATGTGGAGACTTTAGGAGGGGTGGGGGGTGCATTGCAACACCATAATTAGTTGGCTGATTTAACAACTGTTTTTACACAGTTGGTGGTGCAACAGTTCAAACAGACAGCGGTGCAAAATCTAGGCTAACGCCAAGCAAACAGGAACATGGGAGATAGCAACTTAACGCACGCGTGTGTGTGTGTGTTCTCCTCCTTTGTACGCACTAGAGGGAGCCATGCTGAGCAACAGCAGGATATGCTTATTTAGGGGCTGAGAAACTCCTGATTGTTTTTCCAGGGTGCAAATTAAAGGCTACCGACAAAGGAAGAGGAAATACATCTCATACTGATTGATATTTGCAGTCAATTATTCTTTGAAAAAGTAGGATATTTCTTATAACATATTGGCTTTGTGTTGCACAGACTATTGCCAGTGTAAAACTATATTCTAGTACCGTCATACTAAATATCCATGCACCAACTAGGCCCAGATGTTATCACACACATAATGATGACCTAAAGTTAGCATCACAGCAGTTTCGTAGCATCCCTGTGTCATCAACCATCCCTGTGTCATCGACCACCACATTTAATTGAATGCCATAGACAAATGGTATATCTAACGTTTTAGTTTAGAAATTATACTGTGGGGAACAATGATAATATAATGGCACATTTGATCCCAGCTCATATAAAATCATTTTGGCAGGCAGTTCACAGGAAGCACTTCACAAACAGGTTATAGTCCCTGGTTGCTAACACCCTGTTAGTTTGCTGCATAATTGGACTAAGTCGGTGTCCACAAAACCAATTGCATTTTAGGGTCTGGTGGTTGCAATTGTTGCCCAGGTTTTGCACATTATAATGGAAATGCTATTGATATAGTGTATAAAACGACCTATGAAAGCAGAGTCCAATGGTAAAAGATTGCAACATGTTTTAGAATTAGTACAATGCCAATAATCATACGTAAAGTGCACATTAACAAAATATGTTTTACTGTGTCCTCAAGGCAATATGAAGCACATAATCTTGCTTGGTAAAATACTGACCCTCATCATTACTCATCTAGAAGATAAAGTCCACTATTGCAAGCTAAATGTAAGCTAAGACACTTTTTGTCAAATTCAACAATTTTCGCATTTTGCTAGCGTACCGTTCTGTGCGTGTTGAAAAAAGAATCCAATACTTCTACACAGCCCTGGCTCCGTTAATAGGAACATAAACAAAGTGGTGAACACCGCTCATATCACTATGCTTTGCTTCACAATGCATTTCTATGTGTGAGGCAGCGCCGTGGAGGACAGCGGAGCGATACCGTTTTGATTTGAGCTCGACGTCAGCAAAAATGACTAACCCTTCCTTTGACTTAATATACCTGATAGCCCCTTTGCCCCAAACTGGTAGATAACTTATACCCAGACATTATATTATAATTGTGGATACTAGACACTTAACAGTTCCCTTCATTATGTTTTGTGGGTTTGGAGTTTTATTTTGAAACTGAAATAAAAATGTAAAATTAGTCTTGAAAGCATTATCCTCATTAGGCTATACAATAGCAATAAACTGTCAAACAGGGCCTTGTACACATGTAAGCCGGTAAGGAGGCTGCAATATTGTGTGAGGTATTTGTAAGAATGATTCTCCATAACATGAAGGTCTACGTGCCTATGGCTGGATAATGTGAAAACAGCTTCATCATAATGTCCTCAATTCTGGAATAAAACAAATTCCATAAAAATAAAAATAAATTTAAAAAAAAGATTTCCATGTTCCTACTGACTTGTGATGAAATTCTAGCATAATAAATTGCATTCTGTTGTAATATGAAAAACAAAAATAAGTAGAAGAGAGAGAAAACATTATACTCAGCCTACCTTCGCTCCAGCAAGCAGTCCTAGAGATACGGCCACCCGGGCCCGCAGATCTGGCCGGTCCTTTGGCCACACGTAGGAGAGCATTGCGGACAGGATCTTGGCTGAATTCACCTCTTTCAGCTGTGCATAGGAAGCAACCAAAGACATGTCATTCAATAGATTATAGCACAATATTTTTATTGTTATAAATGTGCTCAAAACATACTTCTTGTTCATATATTGTCAATTTCCCATATACTGCAGTGCTCCTTTTAGAAACAACATATTTGCAACCTATATTATTTGCCAGTACTGGCTACCTTTGCATTCTGCATTTGATCTGACAGCCCCAGTAGCCCAAACAGAGTTCCCTGGGCATACACTTGAAACATCAAATGTCAAGACGAGTCCCATGAGAGAGCTAGGAGCAGAAACAACAGCAGCGTCTCCAGGTGGACCATTGGATCCAGCCTGACACTACAAGTCCCAGGAGACACCTGGGCTGTCATCCCAGCTGGGATTGAGAGCCCACTGGTGTGCCAGCATTGCTGTTTACCCCCGCCCCCGCCACACACCTGCCACAGAGGACTATCCACAGGCCAAAGACTATGAAGTAATTCAACTAATCCCCCCAATATGGCAGCACCAGGGTTCAACACTGCTACATGGCAGTGCTACAGTGCAAATTATAGTGAAATTGTGCCCAACACCTGCATTTAATAAAAAGCAATCAGGCCATATCTGACACTGGTGAAGAGTTAGCTGCAGGATGCACTATTGAAGGTCAATGTACCGTATGTGGAAACACTCAGTGTATCCAAAAAGAAAACGCCAATGGCCTAGCACCAAATTACTATCACAGTTAAGGATTTGCATGATTCTATGAACTCACATTCAGGCACTGGAACTTTTCTACCATTGAGCACATTCATTAAAAAAAAAAAAAAAAAAGAGGTTAATGTGTGATAACGCTTATCAGCAGAAAACTAGAACGTCTTCAAAATGGTTCAACATAGAAAGGTTCACAGATAAAACACAGCTACCTAAATTGATATCTAACAGGGATGGGCACGAGTGCTTGACTGCTTGCCAGTGACAGCAATGCTCAATCATGTGTTATAATAATCGATCATTAATTCAATTTAGTAACTTAATGAAATACGCATTATGTAAAAATGTAGACATCATGCACTACTGTATGTTACTCCAAAGACACAAAGAAAAAGGAAAATGATATGCAAACCAGGTGTAGTCGATTACCCACCACATTCTTTGGATCTGCACTGAGTCCTGCTCCAGCATTTCCATGCCAACATGTTCGTTTGTCTGTCACTTGCAAATGCTGTGAAAACACCCCGCTCACATAAAGACATATTTGAAAACGGTTCACTGTGACATATTACGCTTAACACACTGACATAACAAGCACACAAAAGAAAAACGTTATGAAAATAAATATTTTGTCAACCGTTTTATGGTGATAACAACTAACTGGTTGTAACTGCAACAGTCAGACAATATTACTTACTCGTGCTGCTTCCAATATACAATTTTTGCTCTTGTTGACACTCCATGTCCCTGTTCTTTTGTGTTGACTAGAACTCAGCTGAAAAATTAGATAGATTGTATTAAATAAATAATATCTAAATTATGCCAATCTCCTTGATGTATGTATGTATGTATGTATATTTAAAGATCATGTCCTCATCGGTTCTTCTAGTGGCAATTTAAGAACCTTTGAACTAAATGCAAACATTCCAATCCAGCACTGTACTAAACAACATAACCAAAACAAACACTTTGCTCACACACATCCTCAGATTTTTTAATGTTAGCACAATTACAAAGTACAAAGAACAATTTTACTATGAAAAACCTGAAAATAACTATCAAAAACAACGTAATATTTTTAAATAAATGCTTACACGTATGATGTGAAAAAACTAAATATAATAATGTAATGTAAATACATATTACACCAGATTAAAAATACATGTTGAAATATAGATTTAGGGGATATGTAAAATAAACAATCATCTTCATAACATTAGTGTTTGTTTTGAGTAGACTGCATGGCTTTGTATCTTCAAAGAGTATTTTCTTATGACAGAACTCCAGTTCTACCAATTAAATAGTTTGTTAAAACGTACAATACTCAACTTGAGTATTGTACGTGTCTTGACTGTCAGCCGTGAAATGTCAAGAATGAATGTCTCCTGCACCAGAGAGCATGGGGACTGTCACATCCCTCTACTACATCCTCTTTAGCACTCCTACCTGGCATGTGAATTGTGAAACCCATCAATACAGTCGAAAAAACGCTCTATGACCGTTGTGAAGTGGGGCAGAACTTTGGATTTCTGGGGGATGTTAAAATAGACTTGAGGAGTAAGTAAGATGTAGCCTACTTTCCGGCTTTGTTATACAAGTGACCAACCAGAAAATTGCAATGGGAAATTATAGAATTTGTGTAGAAACAAGCTCAGGTTGGAATGTTTAACTACCAGATAATTATGTCCAATTCATTTCATGCATACATGAAAAACATGATCCGAGATAATTGCCAAGAGACCAATTCATGTGAAACTAGAGAAACCAACAAGTGAAACTGGTAGAAAAGAAATGGACTGACAATGGTCATGTAGCCTAAATAGTCACAAAGAGGCTGCTAACACGTGATGAAAATTAGTATATCATCATGATGACCACAAGGCATGACTCACTGTGGTCTTATGACACGGGGAAAGTTATATATCACGTAGACGTTTACTTTACGTGACTAGTGTCCCTCTCTCACTCACACACGCGCGCGCGCGCACACACACACACACACACACACACGCACGCGCGCGAGATTGTCAAAGAGACATTAGAACTTTAGAAATTAGAAATCGTTACAAAATATATGTTATATTAAGCCTGCCTGAAAGTCACTGAGTTTGGGTTAGCTGGTACCGTAGTGTAGTGAGCCCGTCAGCATCCAGCTAACCAACGTAACACGACAGCAGTCGTTCTTAAAACACAGCCAACAAAACGACAAAACCAGCTCTCAAAGCACAAATATAACACAATCTGACGTTTACAGTACGGTACATTACTTGCTGTACAGTATTTCCCGTCCTTGCGTAAGGATTATCAGTGTGTCGTCTGCTGTCTTTAAACGACTACTTACCAAGCATGTACTTTGGTGATTAGTGTGTCTCCCGGTTTGTTTGTCGCTTTGTTTCCAAACGTGATACGACCTCGTCTGCCGAAGTAAAAGTGCTAATTTTAGTCTTTGAAAGTAAAACCCATATTTCAGAGGAACTAAGACAGGCGCCATGTTGCCGGAGGAAGGCGTGAATGATTCGTCAACAACCCGTCACGTCACTTCCGCTTTCAAGAATAAACGTGTCAAAGCTAGCAAGTGAGCGAGTTAGCTTGCTATTGTACCGCATTGTCCTGACATTTCTATTGATACGACGCGGGCAGGAGCTTTTCAGCTCGTCGATGTTGTACCGACTTATCAGTTATCAGGTGTAATTGTGTGGTTGGATAGAAAACTTCCAAATTGTAGCGTGGCACTGGAAATCGAGCTGGGCGCAAGCACGTTGTTTGGCAGGTTTTCTTTGCCAGACAGCAGGTCAGTGTCAGAAAACTAAACAAATGGACATATAACTGTTTTAACCCTTTCACCCACGTTTCAGATCTTTGTGTGTGCTTACTGTAGCAATCTCAGGATGCCATGCCACAATCAACAATTAAACAATGTCAACAGTGGCCAAGAACACCCCATGAAGCAAGTTCGTTTTGCAAACAGCAGTACCGGTAACGAACCTGCAGTTGTGTCCAACTCACAAGCAGACGATGTCAGCATACAGTCACTGAGCCAGGATGTGCTGGGTCCTCAGCTAAAACTCCTTCCCCTAAATGACCAGATTCGTGAATTGCAGACAATAATCAGAGACAAGTGAGTAGGCTACCCTGTGTTACCATCTCATCATATTTCCTGGCATGGTTAAAATCATGTTTTGCCTAGTGATTTTCTGGTGATTAGTCTTTTGGAGGATGTATTAAAGTAAATAAAACATTTACTACATTTTCAGGACAACTAGCAGAGGAGATTTTGTATTCTGTGCTGACCGCCTGGTAAGGTTTTAGTTATATTGCAGTTTTTCTTTTTGAGCTATGAGGTGCTTAGGTTTTTCTCCATCCAACAGATCAGATTAGTAGTTGAAGAGGGATTGAATCAGCTCCCATATTCAGAGTGCACTGTGACTACTCCTACAGGTACAGTGTGTATTTCTTCCTCCAGTAACAGGACAGTTTAAGAGACACAGGATCTCAACTCTGCAAAAACACCACCAAGTTTCCATGTCCCTAATAATCATGGTCATGATGAATGGTGGCATGATTCGGAACACCTACCATTTGTACTAGTGTCGTTTCACCCTCAGGGTACAAGTATGAAGGTGTCAAATTTGAACGGGGGAACTGTGGCGTCAGCATTATGAGAAGTGGTAAGTCAAAGAATGGGGGTATATCGCACTAAATTTGTCTCTCCTGCTCAAGGGCATGTACTGTATCGTCTTCCAAGTGCTTAAACTTTTTGTGCAGACATCACACACCCACATATTCACAGCTGCTCTTATCCTTTTGGCTAGGCTATTGTGTTTGCTAAAGCTTCATTTTTGTTTTTTGTCAAGCAAACAGAACCTTGTTCTCTTAACAAGTGAGGCAGACCCGCTGCTGTAATTATGCCTCCATTACATAAGATGTGTGTCAGTGCTGATATTGTTGAAAACTTTTCCTGTTGTAAACATTACTTCACAACAGAGAACTGCAGGGACTTTGCTGTCGGACACATCCTTTTATACAGCATGCTCAAGCTGAGAGAATAATACAAATACTTTTGTATTCTTCCGTACAAGTTTTTGCTAGACATCCTGCTGTCTTCACAGGTGAGGCGATGGAGCAAGGGCTCCGGGACTGCTGCCGGTCCATCAGGATCGGTAAAATCCTCATCCAGAGTGACGAAGAGACCCAGAAAGCTAAGGTCTACTACGCCAAGTTCCCCCCAGATGTTTACAGGCGAAAAGTACTATTGATGTATCCAATTCTCAGTAAGTCGCACAAGTCTACAAGTCTTATTGTATTGACGATTCAGAGATGATAACCACCTCCTGTAGGCGTAGCACATAAATGAATACACATTTCCCCATTTTTGCAGATGTGGATTTTATATGTTAGAAATTACCCTTGTGCTGCTGACCTTCTCTTGACAGTTGTGCATTTCCACATCATACATGGCCATTCACTCGCCACATATAATTACAGCTCTTGTGGGGAAATTATACACTGGCTGCGAGATGGCCACCAAGCTGCGGAATAGCATAATGAAGGCCTCCAGAAATAGTTTCCTAATAGTCATGGCGTCCCCGTATCACAAACAGATATTATTTATTTTTTCTGTTGCTGCCCAATTAAAAAAAATCTAATTGTCTTGAAATAAGGAGGAAGGATTATTTTTCATGTTACCACCAATTCATGTAAATGGCTTCAGATGTTTCAGAATGCTGACATATTTTAGAATCTTGTGTGTAGATCTTACAGCATAACATGAGGATATTGCTGTTGCTTTTCATATCTAGATAACAGGAATGTCAATTCAGACTTAACAATAGCAATTCTTCAGCAGACTACCTAAAGTGAGAAGTTACCAGCATTATAGAACAGATAGGGGTTAGGTATAATCTTCAAGGTTGTTTAAAAGGTAGATCACGCATGACTGGATCGAACTCACAACGTTCCGGCCTGGAGTTGACCACGATAACCACTAGCCTGCCCACAGATGTCAGTGTGTTTTGGTTCATTCTGCACAGGTACTGGGAATACTGTGATTGAGGCAGTGAGGGTGCTGATAGAGCATGGCGTGCAACCTAAACACATTATTCTGCTCAGCCTCTTCTCTACCCCTCATGGTAAGTGAATACTCTTAGTTCTTTAATTGATAAGCTTGATGATTACCCCCCCCCTTTTTTGTTTGCTTTTAATTGTAACTATATTATGTTCAGTACATAATCATCCTGTAACAATGGTACATACTGTTCTTTTAGGAGCTAAATCTATAATTCAGGAGTTTCCAGACATTACAATACTGACTACGGAGGTACATCCGGTGGCGCCGACACATTTTGGCCAGAGGTATTTTGGCACAGACTGACTCGGAGACAGCCAGAAGCAGACAACTTTGATACGGCAGTTGCTTTTGTCACATTTTATTTAGCTGTATCTAATGTTGTACTTCTTGTGCCACTGCTACTCAGTCAACAACGTTCCCAAACTTGTAGGAAATCGATCAGAGGACCTGTATTTTATTTTATTTGCTGTGAATGTGATCAAGACAGGAATATGCTGAATAACAATTCCAGTTGATTTTATTTGCATGATGTTACTGCAAGTTTGGATGGATTAATAACCAAAGTATATATTTTGTCAACTCACAGAATAGCAAGTTAAAACAGTATTTTTTGAAAAGGGAGGTTCCACAACCATGTACTCCAGAAAATACCACTCAAATAGGATCATACACTGGAAGAATATTCTTACTTTCTTAATACATGAAATTGCTGTGATTAGTTGTTCTTACCCCCTCATGTAAAATAAATATTTAGATATTTGATACATTCTGCATGGTTCAATATTTACTTTAAGAGTTGCCTTATGTAAATAGAACAAAATATACAGACGCTGGTCGGATGCCGTCACCCGGTAGATAAACTATACGCACATGATTCTCCTAACAATGTACACACATATATTGTACCAATAAATAGACACTAACAGTACACCAAACACTCAACTTTCACATCTCCCTTTCTCTATACAGGCTTGCAAACATCACCACTGAAATGATAACTGCTATTTTATATAACATTATTTAATGCACTTGTTTTGGCTTGCCATAAATACTTTGGGCTAGTTATTTTTATAAGCCTTACATTTATTTATGGTGGCTAACTACCCAAACAATGCATTGTCAGTGAATTGCAACTGAATGCTGATGGCCAACCTGTGGATAAAAATGAGCTATCAGTACCTTAATATTTGATTATGACAAAGTATCAAAGTGTTAGCTATGAAAACACAAAGAAATTAATCAAAGGAATTAAATGAGTTACATTTATAAATAAATAATGCGATTATGGACAGTAACAAACAAGAATAGTGATATTAAGTTGGTTTGAAATATCCATGGAAGACGCCCATTTCGAAATGTGGCCATTTCTAATTTAAACGTCATTATGCACCCCGTAGCCTGCCTAGACGCACACATTTATGCCATTTTCTGTAAGATATTCTAATTGGACCTCAATGTCATTTCGATATCAACATCACCAGTTAAAGCACACTTCTTAAGAGTGATTTTCTTTACTTTTTTTGGAAAAGAAGTTCACAAAAATGGCACAGAATGAGCACAGTGTGGCAAACAATTACTAGGAAAATTAATTTATACTGAAAAGTAGATCCTCGAAAATCACAGGCACAGATGAAGCTTACATTTAGCCAGGTATTACAATAAAACTGTTCTTTCAAAGGTCTACCCAATTACGCATTGTGAAACGCTGCTGAGCTCAACCTCTTTCAACCCTGCAGCTCTACAGTGCGACTTAAAATTAAACACCACCATGCTCAAGAAACGACACCAGAACAGAGGGGAATGTAAAAACAGCCAAGTTACTGACTGAAGCTAAACAATCACTGGCATTCCCAAAGCCTTGATGTAAACTATTGCAAAATATAAAATCTAGTAAAAAGCACCCATCTACTAATTATGCATATTGATATGAGACAGGTGCAAGACGATACTGTGACGTAGGAAGCTTGGTCCTGTGGTTCTCCTTCTTGTCTCCTCTCACCATAACAGTGGCAATGAGAGAACCGTAGGATTCATCCACACATTTGGCTGCTGGTTCGATTTGTCTCTCTCCCTTCTCCATAACGTCCATAAAATTCTGAATGCATTTGCTTCATTGTACAGAGTTTGATTGAAATACATCTATATCTTCTGTACCAATGTTTTACTCCTTTCTATGCTTCCATTTCTATAGTAACAGATGGGTCTAGGTCATCAACTGAAAATAAAGAATAAGAATAGTTTTTTTATCTAGTAATGTTATATTACACTTGACCACAAGATGGTACCAGAGAACTGTTGTTGGAAAAGCAACTTCAGAAAAAGCATATGAATGCATTGACAGAACAAAGGAAGTGGCTCACCCAGGCTTCCTTCTTCGGAACAGTCATCTGACTGCTCCCACATTTCCTCGTTAGCTAGTAAAGGATTCCGGGATTCACTCAGACTCTTCAAGGGAAAGTAGTGGCCATTTCCTTCACTGGTAAGTATAAGACAGGGAGAATGTAACCAATACTGCATGACATCCTCTATAGCTCTCTCTAAATTCCACCTTAGGGTTGGAGCTGTACTTCAGGCCTAATCTTGCAGAGCCAGCCTTTACTTGCATAAAGTCTGGGACACAGCGCTGACCACCTCTTTAACAGGAGATGTATTTTGATTGCCATGCAAGACGACTACTACATAGCGCAATGACCAAATTAGACGTTAAACTTGTACTGAGGGATTTGTTGGGAATGAAACGTGTGGCTGCAGGTCGTGTAAGTCTGTTAAATATGTGGACTATGGTTACTGCTTCAAATAAATAGAAATACAGAGTAGTAAATAAAGCACTGCACTAGTGTCGTATAGTCTTAAGTGGCAATGCTAACAATCAATGAAAATGTATTACCCCACTTCATCATAGTCTTGACATGCTTACATGAATGGAAGAGGCTGAAACTATTCAGCCTCAACCCCAAGGTGCAATTTAGAATCAACATCAACGGTTCTTATTAGGGAGCAGGTAGTTTGGATATCTTGCTAGAAAAAAAATGCTTACAGGTAGTCCAGCCTTGTTGGGGATCGACCCTATGACCATCCAGGGTGGTCTAACCACTAGAGAATAATATGAATATCATGTTGGCAGAATATTCTAGTGACTAGACTATTCCACCAACAGGATAGTCTTATTATTCAATTATACAAATATAACAAAACTAACTAACACAAAACTAACAATTTCGGTTGGCAGACTCACCTTGTGAAGACAGGGATGAACCAAAACCTCCTATCTTCTCCAAACACCTGCTGCAGGTTTTGGCGAACACCCACATTGAAGCCATTTTTATCTGGGCCAGTGGTAAAAAATGGAGCGGAGAAGGCCTCTGAAAGAGGAAGAACGCTAACATGACTAGAACTTGTTTCATTTTCAACTAACACACACACAATTACTTCCCACATGATATAAAATGCATAAAACATAACCTACTCTTTCCGACACCCCAACACAAGTTTTGACAATTGGGTTTGTTTGAGTGAGTGCCATTAGCAAAGTGGAATTTAAGTACTACTCTGATAAATATGTAAAGCCTCACCTAAAGTGGACCTGTTCCTGGCCACCAACCAGCAGTGGTAGCCAAAGAGGAACATGAGACTGACAAAGAACATGAGCGCCACAAACATTAGGAAGAGCACATGGAACTTTGCGGGCCCATTTTGAAGATCCCCCTGAGTGAAAGAAACAGGAGAGCAGGAAACCTGAGAAAAGCTGGCTTGCTCATAAAAGTGCACAATCTATGACAAGAGTGCTGGGTTCTCTGTTGTTAATGCAATAATTTGCAACCCCCCCCCAATACAGATGACACATATTGCATCATAGAGTCATGTGAAATGACTCAATCACAGGATGTGACACAAGATATAGCTCATATGACAAAGTAGTGACACTTACCACCCAGAACTTGAGGAAATACCGAAACACTGTGGCAGCGATGAATACGCAGTACAGCATGGCGTAGGACAGGAAAAGCAGGAAGAATTTGTAGTTGGAAAAACCAATGCAATTGTTCACCCTACACAAAAAGAATAATTATTCCATATGCCACCTAATTTTAGGCACATGACCTATTACAGAAAATGTTAACACTTACCATGGACAGTGATGGTCCATTTTTAAGACACACCTGTAAAATACCAGAGGTATTTGACAGTTTAAAACATAAAAATAAAATAAAAATGCATAATATTTATTTCTACTAAAACAAAACAAAAAAGTGCTATATTCATTTGGGTTTAGTTATAACTACTGTGCAGCGTTTATTTGATACAGATTGAAACCTTGATAAGAATGACTTCATAAAACCCATGTATGCACTCTTCATTAAAGCCTGCTGACAGTCATCTTGCTAAAGCAGCTTTGCTTAAGTTACAACATGGTGCTCTCTGATTGAACACCATTAGGGTTTGCGAGAGATTGTGTGCCTGCCGTGCAACACCTAATTATCAGTTTTTTTTAAGCTAACAAATATCATCTTGCCAATCTCTCTAGGTGAATGGATCGCAGAGCAAGGTCTGACTTACGTTTCACAAACAGAGCAGTGGTGACAGCGGTCAGGCTTCAGCACCTGGCAGCGGTCACAGAATCTGATAGCTAGAAACAAGAGGGTGGTCAGTTGAAAGCACGGACATTTGAGCCAAGCTTACCCTTCACTTACTTCCTGCCTAGAACTTGAAAGAGATACATTGCCTGATTGCACTTGTAGATGGATGCTTTCAAACACATACACACAAGGCTAATTGCCTTTTCTTCTTAGTTTACAACAGGCAGGGATTACATGAAAAATTATGAACAGCGGAAAAGATTATAAGAGGGTGAGGAGAGAAGGTTATTTGGGTATTTTATTACTAAACTGCATTACTAAATGTAGAAAACAAGGGTGAGGCTCTGTTCTCAGTTCTAGAAGACAATGTTAAGTAGAGCTTTAAGTATAATTATACTGACTGAGCTAATGTATATTATGTTATGTTCCATAGTTATGAGTATCAAAATATGAGTATCCTGCAACAATGTTACCTCCAGATTGAGACCTAGTGAAGATGGGAAGTTTTTTCGCAATCTCGAACAGAATCTGTTTCTGCACATCTGGCCTTTCTTCCATCTCATATCTTGCTTTGTCAGAGTATGACAGCTGAAACTGGAGGAGCAAGCATGCATAATGTTCAACACACTTCATTTTATCAATTTAAAGTTAGGATTCAATATCCCCCAAACAATTTAAAATCTGCTTTAAAATTACCTTTTTGCATGGTGATGCTGGTGGGGTAAAAATTGATTTCCAATAGGTCCAGGAGAACATCATAAAGCAAACATGGAATACCAGTAGATATGCCACTACAAGCACAACATAAAAACCAATGACAATACTTCTGATAGAAAAGCATAATAAATAAAAAGAATTGAAATATGAATAAAAATGTATTCATTTAAGAAACAATAGATTACTAGCCCACACAAATCAGCTCACCTTTTTCTAGTGTGTTGGTGAGTGTAACTGTAAAAGAGCAAATAAAATATATAGAGTATTATAAGCTATACATGAAGTCAGTCACTAATATAATTTATGAAATATCTTAAGTATGTTACGGAAAACAAATAGCTAGCCTGACTATGATCTACCATCTGGTCGATCTAACCGACTGAACGATGAAACAATGGTATCTTTGTTGAGAATATAGAGCACAAAATGTATACGGTGACAAAAATTACAATCTCCTTTTTGAAAAAGACAAGTTTATATATTTTAACATAAAAGCTTACGTTTGGAAATCCTTCAGAATGTACTGTGCTACCTTTGGTATGATTGTTTTTGTCAACACTGCTGTGCGACACAAGCTAAAAAAAAAATATTCAAACAAAATGTATCATACTTACATAAACATAGCTCAAATACATAGGCGTAATATGACCACAGAACCACTGAGGTTATTATAAGTACAGGTATCCAAGAGAAAATCCTTTGACAGCATCTCAAACCTCTGGAGAGAGCCATATTCATCTAACCCTTACCATCATCTCATCTGCACTCGACTACCATTCCTGGGATTTATTCATCACTGTCTGTGAGCGATTCACACGACTTCCTAGGAGGTAAGGTAGAGTGTACTCCGGTGTGTAGTCACGCTACATTGTAGCCTATTACAGTCGTGTAGGTTGCAGGCCCATTTGACCTAGCAAATGGCATTCCTACTGTACCGTGTACATCCATTCAAGTAGATGTTACCGTATGTGCGTTAATAATACTAGGATAACTATAATAACAATAATCACAGCATACTAAATTACACTTTTGTAGATCCGCACAAACGCCACACGGGCAATTGTGGTAATTGCTGATGACATATATCACACAATCGCACGCAATCATTTCACCACACATATTCAGTTTGATAGAGCCCATATGCAGTTCGTGTAAGCTACTATAACAAATCAATAACACTTATATACCATACAAGGATCTGGCTTGTGTATGTTTGACGAGGTATTTGTATACGTCATTAAATCTGGATGGAAAAGGTAATCTTTTAACTATTAAATTACAAAACTTTTGTATTCACTCTAATTATATGAATATATTTTTAAGCAACAACTAAATCATGATTTGTTGTTTTGTGCTTAAGTCGCCAGCAGGAAGCACTGTTATACCGTTCAAATTTCATAGACAAGGTGAAAACCATGAAAACCACCCTGCCTG
This sequence comes from Typhlichthys eigenmanni, assembly GCA_027564635.1. Classification (NCBI taxonomy): domain Eukaryota; kingdom Metazoa; phylum Chordata; class Actinopteri; order Percopsiformes; family Amblyopsidae; genus Typhlichthys; species Typhlichthys eigenmanni. The sequence goes on along the minus strand of JAODUK010000002.1, from coordinate 2,235,883 downwards.
TTTTGTACACCCTCTCTTTAACCATTTAACCTTTAGATACATAGTTGTTCTACATAGTAATAACCATTTAACCTTTAGATACATAGTTGTTCTACATAGTAATTAATTTTGTGCTGGTCAAATGTACTCAGCCCATGTGTTATCCTTTAGCCTTATCTCTGTGAGATGTTATTTTGTGAGAGAGTCCAAAAGGGAAAAACACGTAAGGCTTTTATTCCTATCAGACCAATGTTGTTGATGTCACTGGAAATTGAAGCGATGAGCATTTGTCTGTTTTTTGGTGTGACTCTCATCTTTAATGCGGCCTATTAACTCCTCCACCATCTCTCTGGAGAGATGCTCCTATTTTACTTCTTTTGTTCCCCAGATTGATGGCATGCCGTCATCCTCTGACGCTCTCATCCAACACGGCGCATAGCAACCGGCCTAATAGCCGCCCATCACCGAACATTGTGTGAAACTTTTCATCGTGGCCTAGGACCCCAGAGTCCCTGGAGCATTTAACCGCCACGCACTCTTAACAGGCCGAAAGCGCTGTTGATCACAGGCATTGTGGAGGCCAGGGGGAGACGGGGCGGTGCGTGTGCTCTACACAGTACCACCTGCTCTGCTGCTTTACGTAATTCTGACTCCCGCTCTGCTCCTCTGGATCCATATGGGACAGCGGTGTGAGGTGAGCTGCACCCACTACTTGAAAACCCCTCTTCCGTCACACCATTAAACACTCCCTGTATCTCTCCTCTCCTTTTTCATTGACTGCTTCTCCCACCTTAAAATATCTCCCACCGGCTCGCTGTCTAACTCCCTATTTCTGTGTTCTCTCTTTCTTTATACATGTATCAGTTGCTCTTTACCCTTTGACCTATTTTCTGTCTAAACTTGGATGCAGACATGTTTCCTGCACACACGTCAAACACATCAGCCTAAGTAAACCACGAACACCACTAAAAAGTGAAGTACATTTTATTAAGATAACAATTTAAAAGAAGAAGGAGAAGAATATAATTGTATGGTTCTGGGGGATGGGGTTCTTAACTCCCAACTAGAGAACAATGTCCTTTACTGTCTCTCTCTCTCTCTCTCTCTCTCTCTCTCTCTCTCTCTCTCTCTCTCTCTCTCTCTCTCTCTCTCTCTCTCTCTGTGTGTGTGTGTCAGGCACTGGTGACGGCAGCAGGGCGATGACAGCTTCTCCCTCGCTCAGCCACTCACTGGAGGCAGGGAGCGGCCATCCATCTGTCAGCACAGCAGCAAACCCCTTTGCACTACAAAGCCATTGTGACTAGCAAAATAGTAACGGCCTTTTAATCAAAACATTTAAGGCACAAAAGAAAAAAAAAGTTGAAAAACAAACACCTTATATCAGCAGGTTGAGGCAGACACTTCTCCCAAGATTGTGTGTGTATGTGCGTGTGCGTGCGTGCGTGTGCGTGTAGTTAGAGGGCAACAACGGGTTAACAACGCACCACTGCGGCAGCCTAGTGGCCGGTGACAGAAATGCATTAGACAACGCAGCTCAACGCTTCTTTAGCCATTTCTCAGTGCAACAGCGTGAAGATGAAGTGCCACTTAGCGTGTGTGGTTCACCCGACCACACCACAGAAGCTGTCATGTGTAATTGCTCTGCTCTGCAGTCACGGCTAATTCATAGGGAGGCTGCTTAGCACTCTGTGGTTGATTAATTAGAGATGCGTGTGTGAGCATGTGTGTGTCGGGAGTCGGGACACAGAGTGTCTGTGTTTCCATGTGTGCGTGTGTGTGTGTGAGAGAGTGATTGTCTGTGTGTGTCCTATTTTCGTTCTTTGGCAATATTTCAGGCATCACTATGAGATCGAGTGCAGAGCTTTGTAGCATTATTTCATTCCCTGAGCGCTTCAGTGTCTGGACAGGGAATTCCATTCATATCATCATGTGTCCAGGTGAGACGTCCCAGTTATACCCATTTTACGTAATTTAAGCAAAATAGAGGTATAAAATCCAAGGGAAAAAGGAAATCCCTTAAAACAAACTGCGTTTACAGTATATAATGCCTTTCCAACCAGCCACTTGAAGCCCTTTGCATGACTTCCTCACATTCAGTGTGGGGGCAGCCATGCAAGGTGCCAACCGCTAACCACCAAGAGCAGTAAAGGTTAGTTGTCTTGCTCAAGGACACCTCAACACTCAAATGAACATATATTGTTTGTGTTTCTTGGATTGCAAAAGCAAATGAAAAGGTGGTACCACATAACAATGTCCATAACATGGAAATTACTTGCCCACACAGAAGGATTTAATATAATATATAACTTATGTATTATAGTATGTTCTTTGCTCATTCTAGAAACATTGCTACTCCATAATCAAGCCATCAGCTGGTTCCTCACCAATGAAGATGCCGGTTCCCAACACTACCTGCTTCCCACATACTTCTCAGATACTGTAGGTGCATTAAGAATGCATGAACAAAGACATTTGGAAGAACAAGTAAAAGGCATATAGCTTTTGTGCATTTCTACATCATGAATAGGCAAATGCTGGGACGCTAGGCACATCTGCTCGAACGTGGCAGACTGGCTCTCACTCCGCTGTCAGACACAAAAGACTGTAGACGTCTGGAAAGCTGTTGAGTTTGTCACACGAGCAAGTGGCACAAGAAGGCCCAGAAACAGGGCTATGTTTCAGCCCTGTTCATATTCACACTTACCAGCAGTGAAAACAATCACAGGGTGGGGAGGAATTGCAGACACCTCACCCAGCATGTGTGAAAATAAATCTGCTCTAGGGTGGAGCCCTATGTGTCTTCCACAATCATGGACATTTCAATGGCCATGAGGAGGGCAATATATGCCATAATAAAAGCATTTAATTTAACCACATGTGTGCCATAGGTTACGTATGCTCGTTGGTATTTTTTATCCCTGGTGCCTTTGAAACCTGTGTAAAATTGTAACACATTTCCACTGACTTGAGACAGACATCACTATCGGCAAAATAGCTTCCTCTGTATTGTTGTTTCATCTGTTAATCTCTGTATTTGAAAGCAAGCAGCGCTATATTCAATGTAGTTTCTTTTGTGGAACATGAAAATAAAAATGTAGCAGCTTTGTCGTTTTCAGGCCCCTTTTAAAACTAGCAACGATGCTTGCACTTTTGTCTCGACTGCACTATACTGAATATGTAATGTGGAAAAACTCACACAGTATAATCTGTTGCTACAATGAGCTTGTTTTTGAACAAAAGGTAATACTTTCGCTAATGCCGTTTTTCATCACCCTGCATTCACTTTCCATAAATATGGACGGCTGCATCAATATAGTACTGTATGTGATGTTTTGACAAGTGACGGGGAAGTCAAGTGCCACTGGCCTGGAGAAACTCACCAGGCAGCTGGGATGTCTATCACCACAGATTCAGATGCTGTTTGCTCAGCATCATGATCCAGTCTCCAGTTTCCCCAGAGGATGCTATCTGTGCGTATTAATTTTCCATGAAACACGCTCAGAGGTTTATAAGGACGCACACATGACCACACACAAGGAACAATGTTTCCCACCACCACAGAGAAAGCCTAATCCTCCAGGTAATTAACAAGATATGAATCTGAGTACGCAATGGAAAACTAATGTGTTTCTTCCATCCATGGACCCACAACCTGTGAATGCAAACAGCCCAAACCAGTGGGACTTTTTGACTAGTTTTAAATGATTATTATAAAGCTGAAAGCATCCATCCAAAGTCTCACTTTGCCAGTTTGAACTGCCGGAATACACAGAGCAGAAATAAAGTGAGCACTCCACAAAACATTTGGGGTTTTCTTATTTTGTCTTCGCCTATGCACTGAGGCTGTGCTGTTTCACAATGCAGTTTGGAGTGTATTACTCACCAATGGTGCTTCAGGGAATACACTGAGGCACAGAAACGAAAGCCTCATTGACTTCTGATTATCCTTCATTCTGACATGGTCAGTTCAGACGTGGATGAGGAACTAGACCGAAATAGCATGAGACAAAATGAGTCTTCCACTGCAGGCAGTGGATGTCTGTCCCTCATCCCTACTTCAACCTAAAGAGATACTGAATAAGATGTAGTGTCACTAAATGATGTTATACGTATTTTAAAACATAAAACATCACATATTAGACAGGGCATTACAGAGTACAGAGTGTAAATCCACATTAAATCTCAATCGAATTAGTGTTTTCCAATCACAATAAAATCCTTGGGCTGAGAGGAAATACTTTGTGAGATTTTTGCACCACCCTTCCGTTTTAATGTGACTCTAATGAATACAAATCAGAAAATACTTATTTTTTTCTCTAAACACAAGCTGAATGCAACAATTAACAGTAAAAGGTTAACGGTTAAAGGTGGAGTGAGGGATGCTGGTGAAAGATGGATGAACTCCATCAAAACAAAAACACCACCTCCTTCAGTTTCATACGTTGCTCCCTCAGAAGCAGCATTCCCAACATTGCCAATATGATAGTGTTGTGAGGTGTGGTCTGCACCACTTATTTACAGTACTCCCTCTCCTAGTTATTCATGTTGAAATGTGTAAGAACACATAACATTTACAGATATTGCTAGCTGCATGTGAGGCAGTAATGCAAAACCCAGGTGGCGCTGGGCATGTTTCTTGAGGCTGTTTGTCTTTTACGTGCCATGGCCGTTTCATCACGCACAGCAATGGGTCTAGGAGAATGCAGCACGTTCATCTCAGGACATGGTTAATGACACCGGAGGTTAAAAACGATAGGTTTTTGTTCCCTGGTCCAGAAACTTCCTGCACCAGATGTGAATGCCTGCATAAGAATCCCCTCACGGACAAAACCGAGCTTTGACAGAGCAGTAATGTGGCATAGACAAAATCTGGGTGAGAACAAGACATCTGTCTCCCGCTATGACAACTTACAGCAATTTATGAGCACCCCATTTGAAGCATACACACAAGTAAATGTCTTCCAAGACTTATTGCTAAGACTTATTGCTAAATAAATATTCTTACAAACTCCTGAATAAAGAGGTGTCTCCTTTAATGCCAATCATTAAAATTTCAAAGAGTATTAAAATACTCTAATGACTTGGAGTTTCTCTACTTCTAAAAACCTAAGTTTTGCTTGACTGTTTTCCCAGCCCTGGAGGGAAATGGTCTGGAGTTATCATTCTGACAGAGATGGCAGTGGGAATTTCGGAACAGGTTCTTCGGGAAATCTCTTTCCATGCTCCTAATGCGTGGGACTGGAATAACCAGGGCAGAATGAGAAACAGGCAGTTGGATAAGCTTGGGGAATCGTGAGCGAGACAGACAGACAGACAGACAGACAGTAGATGTATGATTTGGGGAATAATAAAAGTGTGGCAGGCAGCAGTGTAAACAATGAGTACGTGGGTTGTAGATTAAGAGGATATAAAGATAAGCGGCTGCAGTTAAGGTATGTCAGAAAAGTTACAAAGGCTATAATGAAGGGGGACTGAATGGGTATAGGAAAAGGGGAGTGAGGGTTATTAGGTTAACACAGAGGGCACAGCTCCCAGCAACCAGTAGGGCTGTAAGGAACTACCACCAGTCAGTCACCAATCAGTTGGTAAGCCACAAGAATCCATACCTTTGCATTCAAGCCCCATTGTACTAGACAGGAATAAATCAGTTGATAAGCCACATGTAAAGAATCCTTACCTTTGTGTTCAAGCCAACTTGTACTAGACAGTAATGTGTTTTCATGCTCCGGGTTAACAAAACAAATGGGTCACCACGTTTTGTTTTGTTTTGGGAGGAATTTGACAGATGCCGTCTTGAGCTGCAGGAGACTGGTGGTAGTCATAGCACACACTGTTTGACCTTGTCTACCCCCCCCCCCTTCCCCCAA
>JAODUK010000002.1:2185784-2199160 GCA_027564635.1 Typhlichthys eigenmanni | reverse complement strand
CCCCCCCCCCCCCCCCCCCCCCCCCCCCCCCCCCCCCCCCCCCCCCCCCCCCCCCCCAAGGGGAGCTCATTACTTACCTCCAGCTGCTGGTTGCTCATGTTGGCCAGAGCCGCCACGTTAAAGGAGAAGAAGCCACCACCGCCCATGTCCATCTGGGGGTACCCAGGTGGGAAGTTGGTCTTCATGGACAGACCCTGGCAAGTGACAAGACAGGATCAGCAATATGCAGCTTGGTTCACAGCAATCAGGGAGGGGTTGTGTGCTGCCCGGGGGGGCATGATGGTAAAGCTGGGAGGTTTTGTTCTCTCACAATCATCGCTGCACAATTTGGCCGTACACAGTTTTTCACTAGTCAAAAGTAGAATAGAAGATGTAGTATTGATGTAGCATTACAAAAGATTAAGCTCTGTTTCAGGCCGGGCATTTCCATTTGCATTTTAAACATGCACATTACCTCTAAACCATCATACCGCCCTAATACGACCCCTAATCCCTTGATACAAAAATCTAATCAACCCTAACCCTAATGTGCTTAGCTCTACTTGAAGAGTATTTTAACACCATCGAGAATCTGTGGATTCTGTGGAAGTGGCCTTCAAGCCAAGGAAAGGTGAAAACGCTGATCCACTCCAGGTTGGGGGCTTCAGCACACTGCACACAGATATGCTCTTGGCCTGTCCTGGTCCTCCAGGGGGCTACTTTAGTGTCAGTGTAATTTACCTGAAGTACATTTACCAGTACAGACCAGCAGGATGCCAATGTTTGTGTGCAATTGAATCTCTGCTGCAGATGGTCCTACCCCTGCCCTGTAATCTGGCCATCCGGTCCATCTGCATGTCTGTGTACGTGTCTGTGTGTTTAGAGGGGGTGGGGGCCAGAGGCAGGTGTGCAAGGCTAAACAGTGGGAAATCACTAAATGTCCTCATATGAACACAAGCACATTTGCATTCCTTACTAGAAAGGGGCAAAGAAAATCAGTCAGAAAATCATTGATTTGAACGCATTATAGTTCCTAGTTTGTGATTCCTTATCGCACCACCACTTTAAATAGTTCAACACTGGCATAAAAATACAAATCCATAAAAAAAATTATTAGACACAGCAACCAACAGTAACACATTAGCAATTTATATAAAACTAAGGCTGGCCCAGAATACTCTGGTATTTGTTTGATATGTAGGTATTCGGTTTTCAAATATTTGTATACTTTTATTTTAATCTTATGCGCAATTGCAAACAGCCCTGATTGCCCGCTTGGATTTTTAAGAAGTTATTAAACGTGTTTTTAATGGAGTTTTGAGAACGAGACCTATATTAACAGCAGCGGGGAAGTAGTGGGGTCTTAAAAGTAGCCATTTCATTTAATATTGTCAAAATAAGGCCTTTAAAAGTGTCCACTGTGTAGCGTAGCTATCTGTGATGCTAGCTCCACTATACCGTAGCTATCTGTGATGCTAGCGCCACTGTGTAGCGTAGCCATCTGTGATGCTAGCTCCACTATACCGTAGCTATCTGTGATGCTAGCTCCACTGTGTAGCGTAGCCATCTGTGATGCTAGCTCCACTATACCGTAGGTATCTGTGATGCTAGCTCCACTGTGTAGCGTAGCCATCTGTGATGCTAGCTCCACTGTGTAGCGTAGCCATCTGTGATGCTTGCTCCACTGATTTATACAGTTATACATTCAACAGTATAATATAATGAATTAGTTAGTTAGTTGCTGCTCTAAAAATACGTCTACTTGGGTGTTTAAATTACGTTAATAGCATTTACTTTCAAAAGGTTATTCAGGATCTGGCACAGCAGTTATGTTGAATAAAGTACATATTAAAGAATATATGCGTTGAAATTAGAACCCGATGTCCGGATGGTCCATTGATCCAACACTGGGCCACCATGTCCTGTTTGCTCACCCTCTTCTCAGCCTCATACTCTGCCCAGGCAGCCTTGCGGTCCTCCTCACTCAGGGCCTCCTCCTCCTTGTGGTCCAGCAGGGAGTCGTGTTCATGGTAGCACACAATGTAGTCCTTCTGGCTTTGAAGCAGCTCTGCCAGGATAAGGTCCTGCATAGAGGCAGAGAGAAAACAGAAAGCTTCCATTATTGTTGTTCACCTCATAAGTCCCTGTTAAATAGTACTGTGCAATTTATCGAAACTATTGTGATTTCAATTCCGGCTCTTGACAATCACAAAAACAACGTAATCTACGAAAACATTTTATTAATAAAAAAAAAAAAATACGTAATTACTTTTCACATTACGTTTTGCATGTAAAGTCTTATTTGTCTTGTGCTCCAACATGCACATTGTCTCCTAGACCGGGGTGAAAGTGAAAGACAAACAGTAAAAATATTAAATTCAATTTCAGTTTGTTGACTTGTTTCATGTTTCAGTTTTTTTTAAGTGCAGTAACAGCTACATCTTTCCAAAGTCAACGAGTAATAGTGTTAAATAATTGTGATGTAAATATTGACCAAAATAATCATTTTGGGTTTTCTCAGAAGGGTGGCTGGCGTCTCCCTTAGAGATAAGGTGAGAAGCTCGGCCATCCGTGAGGAACTCTGAGTAGAGCCGCTGCTCCTTGTTGTCGAAAAGAGCCAGTTGAGGTGGTACGGGCATCTGGTAAGGATGCCCCCTGGGCGCCTCCCTAGGGAGGTGTTTCAGGCACGTCCAGCTTGGAGGAGGCCTCGAGGAAGACCCAGGACTAGGTGGAGAGATTATATTTCCACACTGGCCTGGGAATGCTTCGGGATCCCCCAGTCAGAGCTGGATAATGTGGCTCGGGAAAGAGAAGTTTGGGGTCCCCTGCTGCGGATGAAGATGAATGGATGGATGGATTTTTCCGTAATTGAGTAGCCTTACTGTGAAACGGTAATTATTCTAATAGACGGGACCATAGTCTTCACCCATAAAGAGGTGTGGGAATGGCAGTCGCAAGGAATGTGCCATTTCCAATAAAATTAGACTAATAAATAAATAAATCACCTAATAAAAGTGCAGAAAATGCGGCATACATTTGTAAACTGTGATTAATTTGATAAATGCAAACAATTCAAATATGAAATGTATCCAGGTTACAATTTACAGTAACACGGAGCGGAGCGTCTTAGTGGCTACAACTTAAGTCTTTTGGAGGGTTGGGTTGTGAATCTTAGTCAAGGATGCTTGCTGGTACACCAGGGTCACCAAATGAAACCTGTTACCCATCATCAGAGAGCTGACCACCCTATCCACTAACCTATGCTATCCCATTGCACGGTGGTTGGATAGGCAGGCTACTACTACTCATATGAAGGCTAAACCTAATGACTTACTGTGTCCCAGAGTTTGATTACAGCAAACCCTGCCGCTGATAACACCTTACACAGCTGCACCGATGTAGCGGCCCGGCCACACATTCATTAGGCACATAGGTGCCTAATGAAGCATTTCAGTCTCTTGTCTATTGTAAGTCGCTTAAGTCACACATATTCCTAGATGTAGATAAAAGGTTAACGATACAAATCTCCGACTAAAGAACCAAAATAGTCCAACGTTGTGCTAAAAACAACAAATCCAAAACATATTACCCGATGCCAAAGTGAATGTTTGAGTGAATAGGAGCCGACAGGTTTAAAGAGAAAAAGGAGAAAGATTGAAAAAGAACAAAATGTATTCAGACGTCTGCATGCAACTCATGTTTCCATGACAACACTGTTATTGAAAACAATACCTGAGTAAAAACGCTGTGCTGGGCCAGGTCCCGGTCACACAAGCGTGGTTTAAATTACTCTCCTCGTGTTTGCTTTTCTTTGTCTCGCCTTTACATTACACTGGAGCCTGGCATTCTGGACACGACACCGTACAAATGGCGGAAGCCTTCAACACGGGGATATGTGCGGAGTGCTCCACGGTCGTTTGATCATTCGACTCTTGCCCTGTGATGGCACAGTGACAGTCCGCTCACTGCCACAAACTAAAACAAAAAAAAATCTATCATAGATGTCGTGTGCATTGAGGGGAAAAAGAAAGGGGAGGAATAACAGGAGAACACCACTCTACGAAATTAAGCAGTGATTGCAGACCTGCGTTGCATAAACAGAAAGCATACACCAGACGCCAACCGGAGAAACAAGATCCCTCAAAAGAGGAGAGAACAGAAATGCTCACGGACCACACAAGGGCCTATTTTTAGGCCTCCGCTGCTCCGGGGAGAGATAAGATGATTGATACAGGTAGGAGCAAAAAAAAAAGAAAGAAAGAAAGAAAAGAAAAGCAACATGTGCTTAGGTCATTCCATATAAACATGCAGCGCTCCACAACCCTGGGCACTTTAAGCAAGTCTGATGGCTAGAAAACAGAAACATGTGGCAACACGGCACATAATCAGGAGAGACCCGGGCCACCCCTGAACAGCCAGACATCTTAAAGCAGAGGCCCGGCCTGCATCTAAACTTGTGCTTTACTCCCCGATTAGACTTAAACACACACACACGAGTCTGTCAGCCTGGCATCCACGGTGTTCTGCCAATGACACCTTGACGAACAAAAAGGTCGTGTTCAGACAAGGCACGTGCGCTGGCACGAGTTTAACAGACACGACGATTACTAAACTGTGTGTGCGTACGATGCCAACTGCTCCTGGGGCGTCTGGCGAGAATAGCTCAATATCTCTTGTTCCTGCAAACTGCCACTTAAAAGACAACCATGTATTATTGCTTGCACTCTCACAAATGTGTGTGCATGTGCAAAATATAAATATTCTGACAATAATTGCTGCTGCCCCCGCGACCCGACTCAGGATAAGCGGGTGAAGATGGATGGATGGCATTTTGTCAACTAACCAATTATAGTAGATCAGTGTAACTGCTAGAATGGGCATTGAGAGGGCACTGTCAAACATCTAGAAAGTCCTCCAGTGATTATGGAATAATCATTCACAAGAATCTTGCAACATAATGCTAACACCTTTAAGAATACAGTACTACATTTATTCTGCATTTGGCATTTCCTTACAGTACATTCAATGGCTGTGTATTGGCAATAACCTGCCGATATGATACGCATCACGATACAGGGGGCACGATGCAATAATGCGATATATTGCGATACTGTAAGCAAGGCGATATATTGCGATTTATAATTTGTGGAAAACTGTCAGAGAATTGCTAATGTTTGGCGCCGCTGCATAAAATGACAAACACTTCAGATGGAAATTAGCATCTGAAGTATTGTACTTAGAATTGATACAGTAACGCGAAACGAAATATCGCCAAACGAAATATCGCAATACTCAGGTGTATCGATATTTTCTTACACCCCTAGTACATTCACAATGCCTCTGCCTGACTACTACTGTGACTGTGAAGGATCAATGGATGAATTAGACAAGCATGTAGCCAAAGTATAACAAATTTGACAGCACGTATGCTGCAACATAAACGCACAGCAAAAAAGGCCTACATGAACACAATGCAAAGTGAGAGAGCACATGTGTATTTGACAGATACGGTACACAGCATTCTATAGGAAAGCCCACCTCAACTGTGGGCATGGATTATCTCACTGGCAGGGTGCCATTCATCACCCTTACAACACAGTGCAGCTAACAGATAACCTCATCTGTGGGCCTAGACTCACAACAACCAGCATTAATTCACTCACCACAAAACAGCAGAGAGAATGAAGAACCGCAATATCTTAACAAAATAAATTAAGATTTACTAATCCATCTGAAGCTCTGCTCCTCTGTACCGTTACTAGCTTGCGCCATTTGAGCAATTTGGAGAATTGTATAATCTCCTCTGTGATTATGTCTTATTCTATCCACCTGCTAATGTACACATGCAGTAAGTGTTCAAGCTTGTTTGGAGAGTTTAACTGCCAAATTATACTCCTTTAACACAAGCCATAATGCGGGCGACATTACGTCGCCCCCAGGTGACTGCCCATTGAACTACATTACAAAAGGCAATAGTAAAAGAGATAATGCCTCAAAATGTATATAAAAACACGTCATACATTTGTTGTTTGTTAACATCCCGGTTGCTGTAATACAATATCTATTTTGGACAGTGGTCTTAATTTCCATCCATCATGCATATGCTAACGTCACAATCTAAAACCTAAATAAACTAAACAATGACATTATTGACTGTGTTGCGTGTAAGAGATCAATGAAGCAGCAGGTCAAATGACAGAAGAGGCACTCTCCATGAAGCCCAGTGGATTTTGGGATGCCTGAGTAATCCCTACACACGAACCAGCTCAGGGGTGGTCCGGTCCATCTCCTACTGCTCTCTCTGTGTCTGTGTGTGCGTGTGCGTTCGTTCTGAGCCAGCAATAATGATGTTGGGTATTGGGGAATTGGACCTGATCTATTGTCATTCTAAAAGGAGCTGGAGGGGAAAGCTGATCATTTTTCTGGAGGGGCACAGCGAGAGAGACAGATAGAGAGCAAAAAATGGCAAGAGATGTGTGCGCGCAGATGCATAGAGAATGGAAAGCGGTAAATTACCCCACTGAACTGCACTTTTTTTTCCCTTCTCAGATAGAAAGAACAGTGGAGGAATGATTCTCAGGAAAATGATGACACTTTGCACTTGTGTGCAACACAGATGCCATTGCATTTTGCCAAATATAAATTTATATATGGATGTTATTGGGAAAAACGTTAGATCTAATTATATATATATATTTAAAAATATATATTAAAATATAAAAAAATTTATATATTTTATAAAACGTTAATCACAGAATCTAATGCAGTTGTCTTTTTTCAGAGCTGTATGTTTAAAAGAAAAAGGTCTCTGAAGGGAGGAACTAGCAAAGCATTTGGCTAACAACTCATTCTTAAAAAGGCAGTCACTCTCGAGAACGCTTGCTAAATTTGAGCTATAAATGAAAAAAATATTCCTCAGCACCCCCCACGGCGCCGCCCCACACATCGAAACGCACTGCGAAATAAAGTGTAATAGTACGGCTTTGTTGTTGTGAGCGGTGTTTGACACTATGTTTATGTTCCTATTTACGGAGCCAGGGCTGTGTAGAATTATCCAATAATTTCCGCTAGCAAAATTACGAAGAGATTTTTGGTGTATTTGACAAAATGTATTATCTTACAATAACTGACTATACCTTTAATGACAAAAAAAAAAATCATAATTTGCAGTGGATTTCTGTGGGTTATGGCATTTGTATAAATGGCTTTCAAACAATGCATTGCTTTTATTAAATGACTGGCCACTGGGAAGCCGCCTGATGCAAAGGAAAGTCCAAGCACCATACCTTTATACTGTAGAGTACATCAGGGAGTTGTGTGCATGTCTGTGCATTTGATATTAATCTACACACTACAGTATGGAAGCGTATTGTTCATGTTTCTGAATGTAGAGATGAAGCTGCTCATTAATACGTTAAAAAATTAATGGGTAAACAAATCTTTCTTCAAAACCCCATTCTTGCCATTCTTCCATCAAATGAACAATGTAAGTTCTGTGTAAGCCAAATTCTTGTAATGCATGTTATAAAGTTGCTAACCTGGCAGCACTCCAAAATTGTAAAGCAGTTTTTAATCTAGGCAGCACCCCAAATACCAAGATGAAAACATGGGAGTTGCTCTTTAAGTGGACCTCAAGCAAAAGGCTTTACAACTTGGCAAAGTCAGTCACGTGTGCTTTACCATCAGACTTTAGATGGTGTTTAACTGGGAAAGCTCTGATGCATTTAAACACCCCGCTGCATTAATGGCTTTGGTTGCTGTGCAGGCAGACCTTTTAACAGTTTTACCTGATGTATACTGTAGCTCTAGCTGAGAACACTCGCAACCATGTTAGTCTAATTTCCTCTGCCTATCGTGCTGTTTAAACCCCGATATCAACTGCTTTTAACAAGTGCAATCCTCTTATTACTGCAATAGTGCATCACCGTTTTAGAGACAGAAACACTTTGCTAGGGGTTGGGGTTGCCAGGGGAGGAGTTCGAATAGAGGGAAGGCAAAAGGTGAGTTAGAAAAGCCAGTGACTGTAATTGAGAATTTCCCCCAGATGTCCAGCAGTGACCAATCTGCGCTCAATAGGGCCTCACTCAGTTTGAGTATTCCAAGAAGGCTGTGCTCCCCAGAGACGGTTGCTTTTGATGCACAGGTGCCTTAACCATAGCAACGAAGGGGGGCTGAGGCTGAATCCCAACTGCAGGAATGCAAAGGCCTATGATATTTGCAATACCTAAACCCAGCCAGTCAAAACTCTTCCAGTCTTCCAGCTGCACACACATAATAAGCATAAGCCCACTGGCCTGCTCTGTAGCGAGGCCCATTTCTCTAGGCATTATGCCTGATATTAGGCCACTCCCTTAAAGACTGTTCTTACCACTACTGCTCACATCAACGTCATGGGGTTTATTGAGTCCTCAGTCGATTAAAGGTACAGTGCATCCAGACACTTCACTTTTTCCACATTTTGTTATGTTACAGCCTTATTCCAAAATAGATTCAATTTTTTTTACCCCTCAAAATTCTTCATATAATACCCTAAAGTGAAAAAGGTTGTTTGAAAAATGTTGTCAATTTATAAAAAATGTAATGTATATATATATTTTTTTTTTTTTGTAATCATCCAGATGCACTGTATAGCCAGATACACCAAGTATGCGCAACCCACTATGCCAAACATGGCACTTGGAAATCAGTCTGAAAGAAGATATTTCAATTTCTTATGAGATGAAAGCTAGCCACAGCTAGCCCGTATGTAAAAAAAGAAAAGAAAAAAGTGTATATTCAAATTTTTATTAGCTTTATTTTCATTACTTAAGTGCCTGTTATCAAATTTCTATTGTATATAATTTTGTATACGAGTACGTGGGGTTTGAACCTGCTATATCTGGAACTTGGTGTCACATACGCCACCTGAACCGTGAGTTTTTAGGCCTGAATGTAAGAATATTTTTTCAAAAACGTGTTGAAATGTGTAAATATATATACTTTAAATGTATGGCATGTATGTTTGTGAAAAGTAATAGCAACCTGGCAAAAAAGTGGTAAATTTGATGTTTGTGTGAAGTTTGTATGTTGGACAATGGAGGTGTAGTTAGGTGAGGAGTTGAATAATAATACCGGTAAAGAGTAAGAAGAACGTCAGTGGAAGAACGTAAATAGTAAGAAGAACATCACAATTATTTGTAAAAAGGGACCATATACAAAATACATTAACCTCAAAAAAGAGAGGAAATATGCTTGTTACCGAAGTTTACATAAGTGTTACTGTTATTCTTTGCACAGGCGCCACACATTAGCATTTCTTTAACACTTTTCAACAAACTAGAAATCACAATATATTGCCATGCTCACAGTATCGCAATTCATCGCAATATATGCAATACCACCAACTAGAACCGTGCCCCCTTGTCTCTCTTGGGGCTCCTGCCCAAATCATAAAGAAAGGCTGCCTGGATGGACGCGCAGTCTGTCTCAGCGCACCTTCAGACTAGCAAACATAGAATAACACCGACAATCACAGACTTAGCAAAGCGGTGTGTGTCAATAGTGCACCCACTTAACACAGACAAATCACCGTAGGAACTTCTATACAGTGACGCTAACAGACGCGCCAAGGTAGAACTGGGGAGCAGAGGGGTGAAGAGATTATAGACAGAATCTCGTGTCAACGCCAAGGAGCCCCCTCTGTGTCATTAGCGGTGGAAATACGCCTGTTTCCGTTTGTCTCCAATTAGTTTAGAGCAGGGAGACGTCTTAAAAGAGGAGTTTAAATAATGACCCTTCATCTGACAGGGGGGTGGACCAAGGAGGAACAGAACAACTCGTTTAGCGAGCTTTCCTTTGAACGTTCAGAGGCAACGCGGTGAGTCAGGCCAACAGATGGTCCTGGAGGTTGGGGGAGGAGGAAGGGCACGGGTGAGACAAAAGGAACAGTGGAGAAGGTCTGGGCCAGGTAAGGGATGTGTCGGGGGGGATGAAAGTGTGAGGAGCACACAGTGGAACAGAGGCCACCGCTGCAGGCATAAGGTGCATGGATGAAGACAAGATGGAGGCACACTAGAAATAGAATGGGAGAGGATGGAGACACTAAACCCTTGGGAATGGGCTCCGTGTTGGTTTTATACCTGGCTCTATACAGAGAGTACAGCAAATCTGGTCAGCTACAACAGCTGATATCAATTAGCAACTTAATGACTACAGAAAGAAAGCAAGAAAGAAGCCTGCCCTGAGACGTAGTGGCCGCTGATTAAGAAGCTGAAAATTTATGCCCCTTCTCCAAATCGTTTGACCCAGCTAGAATCATTCTCTCCTTCTGTGCATTTGGCCCAAGGTGGTGAAGGGTGTCTGACTCATCTTCACATTATTCCAGACAGCGAATTCCTTCCACAATACTGCAGCAGTCCGCATCACAGTTCACCCCCCCCCCCCTCTAGCCAAAGCAGGTCAGCTTGTTAAAGCACCCGTCGAGGGGGCTCTCTATCCTTTAAATACCGTGCCACATAAATGTCAGCGGGCTCATTAAAGATTGAGCATGGTGAACACATCTCCCTCCCCTCCCCTCTGATCAGCAGCCTGAAACGGCTGTGGCGGGGGCAGCTTGCGGCCCAGGGAGCAACAGAGTTTGATGTGAGGTTGAGAGGGCTTCACAGCTTGTTCCCTTGCCCGTTAATACCCACAGATAAAGATCCCAGCACACTGCGGATGGAAAACAGATCCTCACAACCCCCTCCGACGAGGTGCTTGGGAATGGCCTCTCGTCTGTTCGGTGCAAAAGCGTCCGGAAAAGACCTGCAGTGTTGCTTTTATCCCATTATTCTGTTTACAGACATCTTCAGAGCAACCCAGGTCAGACCAAACAGAGAGAGGGGGAGAGAGGGGGACACGTAAGAGCACCAGGATGAACCCAGAGACTGCAACAACAACAAAAAGGGGGAGGTAGCCTGATGTGACCAGAACCAATATTCACTTGGTGAATATGGACTGGCAACGCTCTATCGAAGCATTGACGGGCCAACAGTTCTTTCCTCCTACTGGGCGTAGACCTCAGGTTAACTTGAAACTATTGGACAGCGTTCAAACTAATTGGTGTTGCAACAACGTTTCGATCGCCTCATCTAGCTCTATTACCATTTCCAAACATGCTCGACTTCACCAGCCCACCCTGATGGCTGTGAAAACGCTAATGCGAACATGGTTTGACTGAAATCTCAGCAAAAGAGAAACTGAGCTGAGAGCAATAGTCGGGCGGAGTAGTTATCCCTTTATTCTATTCTGTTTACCGACATCTGCAGAGCAACACAGGTCATACCAAACAGAGGGAGGGGGGGGTAACCAGGATGAACCCAGGGGAATCAAAGAATGACAGTGGCTCTGGTCCGCAGCAGCAGTGTGTTGCAATGTGAAGACTATTTACCAAATAGCAGTAAACAGATGAATCTGCACAGCTGTGTGTGTGGTTGGACGGCCCATCTAGGGCCTGTGTGCGCTCATTAAACCACAGGAAGGCCTAAGCGGCCTGGGGGCAGCGGTGGTCTACTACTTGGAATAATATTGCAAATAAGAAACATTGATACTGTCGTTCTGTATTAAGTATTACTATAATTACTAGCAGAGGTATTTTAACAAGGTTACTAGTGTGGCATAGTTTGACAAGTTGTCGAATAAAAGCTTCAGCACGTAGCTTGCCTTAACGTACATGCTTGACATCTGCCACTCATGTGACAGGCAAGTAATGTCTACATATGGTTGCCAGGTTTGGCCTAAATGCATTATAGGGATGTTCCTAGCGACAAATTTTCCTGTCGGTTAAACGAAAATTACAATTTAGACTAGTCGATTTGTCTAAAAATACCAAAACACTCAGAAAACTGTCCAAATTGATTTCAATCAGGCTAAACATTGTCAGTGTGTACATGTAGCAGGTCTCTTCCTACCTGCACTTGTCGATCGGCTGTTTTGTCTCAGTGGGTGGAGATCACGTTTTAGCTTTCCCTTTATCCTAATTTTTAAAAATTATAATCCGACCGCTTCATGTTCGGTTACAGCAGCCTACGGTACAACAGTGTAGCGCCGATACAGCTTAAGGTCCTGTTCTTAGGTACCGCTCTTAAAAGGCAGGGTTAGTCACTCTCAAAAACGCTTGCTAACTTGGAGCTCAAATCAAAACAACACTGCTCTGCGGCGCCGCCCCACACATCAAAATGCACTGTGAAGCAAAGTGTAGTACTACTTGTTGTGAGCGGTGTTCACCACTTTGTTTATGGCTATGTAGATGTATCAGATTCCATACCTTTAAGAGATTAGTACTGTAAGCACTATAAAAACACATTAATCCGCCTGTGCATTTAACCAACAGCAACAAGTCGTCAACGCACCTTGGGCAGCACGGGCGTGGCCTTCTTGCTTTTCTTCCCGGAGGGATCGTCCAGCATGTCGGGCTCAAAGTTGTACAGCTCCGTAAGCTCATTCATGGTGAAGTGCCTCTCTATCTGCTGCTGGTCCACCACACGGAACGACAGGGACTGCTTGGTCACCTGCCGCTCGTAAATCTTCTCCTCCATGGTTCCCTGAGGAGCAGGAAGGAATAGAGACACACAAATGAACATTTAGAAAATGATCGGTATGCAACAGATAGTCCATCAAATGTCAAAATCTTTGATTAGCGATTTAAAAAAAAATAAAAAATTATAAAAACTTTGGCACCTACAGTACATTTAAAGACATTCTTCAATTTGATTTAAGTTACACCAGAGAAATTTAAAAAATCTATGTCTCCTGCCTGCTCAGTTCTGACCAGAGAGAGACCAGCAGAGACCAATGAAAAGAGCTCACCTGGGCCAGGAACCTGTAGACAAACACCGTCTTCACCTGACCAAAGCGGTAGACCCTAAAGATACTCTGGATGTCGTAGGAGGGGTTCCAGGAGGCGTCGAAGATAATGACCCTGTTGGAAGCCACCAAGTTGATGCCCAACGAGCCGGCCCGCGTCGAGATGAGGAACAAGCGACCCCTGGGTAAGTAATACAGAGCGGTGAGGAGGTGTTGGGAGACACAATGGAAAATTATACGGCCCAAACTATTGCTGTGGCTATAGTATAGGCTATAGGGGTGGAGGGGGGGCTTACCGTGTGTTACTGGGGTCATTGAAGTCCTCGGCCCACTTCTTCCTGGTGGTGGCGCCGGTGGATCCATCCAGGCGATAGTAGTCAATGTTCCGGAACCACTTGCCCTCACCTATCACAGGCATGTCACAGTTAGCCCATCTGCTACATCACAGACACATACGGACTTCACAAGCCGTTTACTTCTACGTCTTTTACTTGTCATGGTGTTGAAACATCAAGGGCTCACACTGAGTATGAGCAGATAGGTTGGGGGGGGGCGGGGGGGGGGGGGGGGGGATA
>JAODUK010000002.1:2144380-2151257 GCA_027564635.1 Typhlichthys eigenmanni | reverse complement strand
TTTGGTTGTGTGGTAGTTAGAGATAAATAAAGAGGATAAGAGAGGATGTGAGAGAGAGAAAAAGAAAGTGTGTGAGAGAGAGAGAGAAGCAGAGAGAGATAGGGGGAGGGAGAGAGAGATAAATAAATAGGATAAGAGAGGATGTGAGAGAGAGAGAGAAGCAGAGAGAGAGAGAGAAGCAGAGAGAGAGAGAGGGAGGGAGAGAGAGATAAATAAAGAGGATAAGAGAGGATGTGAGAGAGAGAAAAAGAAAGTGTGAGAGAGAGAGAGTGAGAGAGAGAGAGAGGATGCCTTTGGTTTGCCAGTTCAATAAAAAGAAAGTTCCTATCTTTCCTGTGGTTCCCACGCCTTTCCTCTTTTCCTATCTTGTTAACGTCCCCTCCACTTCTGCTGTGCTGCGTCGCCGCGGTGACGGCTGGCTCCAGGGCGGAAGGTGCCTCATGGCCTTGAGGCCTCTGGAACTGAACTGCAGCTGTCAGCCTGCATGGTCTTGTCGCTAGATACCCAGAGCCATGAATAATAGAGAGTTGCGTCAACACTGTTAATTATGTATTTTTTTTTATTTTTTTTTTGCCGGAGAGAGGAACCTCGTAACAATTTTCGGACGTTAGTCGCAAATACTAGCACTTTATAAAATAAATAGAAATGATATGAATGTAAATCACTGCATTTATTGACTACTAATTACCAAATATTTGTAATGTAAGATGTCCTTGAGTGTCTTGAAAGGTGTCCTTAAATACTGTACATGTAGCATTGCAGTTATACACCTGTTCAAATGCCCTCTAAGCGCTATCTAAAATTGTTCTGCATCTCATCACGTGAACTTCCGTTGTAGCAACTCTCTCTTTTACACAGCTACAGTGACTGTGAACGGCCTATCGGCCTGCCATGTTTCTTTGATGAAGCTTGTCTGCACTCGTTAGCATGAGGGCCTCTGCAGCTGGATCGATGCGAGGGAAGAGGTGAGCTCCGGTGGGACCTTTACGTCTGTGCACCTGTGAGAGGTGGTGTTATTGTTATGGCGCAACAGTACACATACTGTATTGGCTTGATAAAGGGCATATCCACCCCAATTTCCGTGCTTCAACTATCATGATCTCTTTTTCACGCGCGCACATATACAGTGCACAAATGCGCATGCAAACACACGTGCACACACATCAACACAAACACACACACGGCACTGTACAGTACACAGTAAACACATAAATGCTCGCACACAGTATACGGTACAAGTAACCACACACACAAGGTCAAGCACAGATGTCCCAGTTGCAAACACACACACAAAAAGAGCACACACACAGACGCGCGTGCGCACACACAACATAAACACCCCAGCCCCTCAGACACACACAGTTCCACTCTACTTAAAATATCATTTGTTTACACCCACCCTGAAAAGTCCCCATGCTGTGGAATGTCTGTGATGGGTGGGGGGGCTATGAGAAGCTCCAGTGTGTTTGTGAGCCTATAAATGAGGCTCGTGGCGTGCATTGTGGTTCACCATAATTACACAGGCCTTGTTAAAGCCTGGGTTACACTCTGTCTGTCTGTCTGACTGCACTAGTCCCCTCCCAAACACACACACACACACACACACACATCCATGCAGACACGCGCAAGCACTCGCGCAGGCATTCACACATGAATGCACACCAACACACATTATTATGTGGGTCAAAGGTTCTTGTTACACTATATTTGACTGCGCTTTTACATGGTGTATAACAAACAAACAGACAGACTTACAACACTGTTTGGCAGTAATGCGCTTTTCTTGTATCTCGATATACTCTTTTACTGTTTCAGGCAATGCATACTGTAGTAATAGCCACAGTTATTTAAGTCATTGGCTAGTTATGTGCGTTAAACATTGCAGCTTTGTACTGTATAACGTATACTATAATTTCTTTGCCGGTGTGTGTGTCTAGGGGCGAACTGAAGCCTGTAATCAGTTCGCTGGATGTACTGTATGGTTTCTGGTCTTGAGTGGCTCAATGACTCAGGATGGAGCAGTTCAGAAACAGGCCTGAAAAGCCATACTCAGCCCTGATTAGCTCTGATTAGAGCATGGATATTGTGTTTTTAGCACTGCTCTCCAGAAGTATTTCTGTATTCGTGTTCACATGCTAAATCTCCATCTGGCCACTGTGAATTCACAGCACTGTAGCTGAGATGTAAACACACACATTCACACATTAGTTCTGTCTTTCTCTTGCTAAGCTTCAGAGACGGACATTTACCAAACTGTGCTGTATGTCACATATCGACACCAGCCAAGTGTGTGTTCATGCGTGCAAGTGTGTGTGCGTGTGTGTGCGTGCGTGTGTGCACGTGCATGCACGAGTGTATGAGTGTATCTGTGAGTTTCCATTTTAAATCCATATAAATACATAGCAGGTGTGTGAACAGAACACATCCAACCTCACTTGGACATGAATGTGTGTGTGCGCGTCAGCCAAGACATCATTTATTACACACAAAGCAAGCTACGTCAAACATTAAGAATGACACCTTAAACTGTATCCTATGCATCGTGCGACTGGTACAATTTGTTCTATAGCACTAGTGTTGCAGTGCTCATCTCAGCCAGCTCAGTCTATTATCACCGACAGGCCTGCTGCCAGTCGAAACTGTTTTAATACCTTGTTTTCACACGAGCAGCATTTCGCTCCCGCTTATAAAAGCCAAATGACAATAACAATTGCATGTAAGGGGAGCCGAGACGTTTTCTTTTTACGTGGCAGACTGAGAGCTGGAGTTATTGCAGTGGGTGTGCAGCCCTGGTCCCCCTACACTACTCGCCCCCTCTCCCTCACCCACACACACACACACACACACACACACACACACACAAAACACTCCATCCCCTTGCGGCTTGGCAGGGGGAACCTGTGGTCTGGGCCGAGTGAGACTGATAGACCGTGGTCAGGACTAGACGTTATAGCTACTGTCTGTTTGTGCTGTACAATAACGGACAGTGGAGACTGGGCCTCATGCACTGCTAGTGCTATTTTGCATTTGTGGAAGAAAGAAAAAAACACATATTCCCTGGTAGTCAATGTTGAACTGCTTTAATACTTTCAAAAGCTTACGGTTTGAATGCTGCATATCTGTCTTATTCAAAAGACAAGGACAGCAGATAGAACATTGCTGCAAGGCATCGGATTATTGCGGCAACCACGTTGATGTATCTCTCCGGTCCGTTTCTGTCAAATGTATTCTTGAGTACTATAGTAATGCATTTAAATGCAGCTCGGAGTGATAGAAGCTGACCAGCTGCTGTTACCCATGACACATTTCACCATTCAACCCACACATTTCAAAGCCTTGCACTAAGTGTGTCTCATGGCATTAAACATTCAGGAGAGACAAATGAAAGGCTCTCTAAAAAGCACTAACGAATAGGCTTTTACAAGTCCACTAGGCTGTATTGGAATAAAAACCTCGAGTAAAGTGGTCTAGACAGCAGGAAATCCAACTATATAAGAATAAAACAACAGAAGTTAAACGCTTTTCCTTTTTGGTGGTGGTAAGTGCGTTTACTGTATTGTGGTTTACTGGTGGCAGAAATTCAATTAATGCCGCACAAATATCATGAAATATGCATATCTGAAGAGCGCTTCGAGAGTGCAGCTGGTTGGCTCAAAGAGAAAAAAAATGTGTCTTTGTGGCGCCTTTGGTGGACTGCTACTTGAATGGGCTCTGGCCCAAAATATCAACTCTGGTTTACCTCAATAGGACAATGGCAATTTCACGAGGGAAAAGGAGAAATATGAAATTCACTGGTTTCAGTTAGCAAACTACATCAGTGTGGGGTTGTTACACCAGAGCATATATATCTCCTCACTAATGTTGTCACTTTGATGTTGGTCTGTCTGTCTGTATGTCTGTATGTATGTCTGTCTGTTTCCACAATGTGTCCTCTAGATGTCAGTAGAGATGTTCACGAGCCAATGCCAGCAAGCCTTTATGGGATCGAAGTTCAGGGTGTGTGTTTGAGTTTGTCTGTGTGTGCGTGTGTGCGTGTGTGTGTATGAGTTGTGTCTGTGTGTGTGTGTGTGTGTGTTGGTCTGTGTGTCCCGTGTGCCTGTGTTTGAGAACAAAATTGAGAGTGAAAGATGCACGTGTGTTTCCGTGCGGGCACGGGCGTGCGCGTGTGTATGTGTTGCGCGAGTGAAAAATGAACCTCAGCTTTCACCACTGCACTGACAGCCTCAATCCAGTTGCCGTGGTGATATCCTCTCCCAGGTGCACCAGTCTGAGACACACACGCGCACACGCGCACACGCGCACGCACACACACACACACACACACACACACACTCAGCTCCGCTTCTTAGGAGCCGGCATTACTTCCTCGCATGCCTTGACACCCTCTGCTAGCTGCTTGTGCCCTTCCCTGCAGTAGCTTAGACAACCATTATTAACACCGGTGTCCCCGCGCTGTGCGAGTGCGAGCTCCCGTGTGCCACACTCTACTCTCTTTCCCTCCGCCGTCGTTTCCGCAGGTGTACCCCCCTCCCACCGCGCGCTCGCTAATGAGAGCGAAAATGAGAACAATGGAGAGAGAAGCGCGGGGCCGCCAGCTCATCTGGGCTCCGTTGATCTTGTTAATTGCGTCCGTGGTCGCGCTCCGCTCCCTTTGAAGTGTGTCTGAAGAGCCCGCTTCAGAGACTGGCAATTACCACACATCATGTAATTGCTGCAAGACAGGCAGCCATATGAGAGAATTCATGTAACTGTATGTGTGCGTCAGGGTTGTGTTTATGTCGACAATGTGTATGGACTGTGTGTGTGTGTGTGTGTGTGTGTGTGTGTGTGTGTGTGCGTGTGTGTGTGTGTGTGCGTGCCTGTGCGTGTACCTGAACTCGTGCGTGACTTATAATGTCGATGGATTCCTTCCAAGGTGCTGTAATGGCAAGCACCATCATATAACACATTGAGAACAAAATTATAGGCTGTGATGATGCTTTTTACAAATGCAATTTGTAAAAAGACTTTTTTAGTAAAAAATCTACAGTATCTGGATAGATCAAAAAATAAAATCTTCTACTTTGGAATTCAATTAATCCCTTCCCACTCACAAAAACCACCATCACTGCAGTTTTTTAGCTGAGACGGTGTGTTTACATGCACAGCTTATGTTTATAAATGTTTTGAGGTCAATGGTAGGCCTACATTGTGAATCTTTGTGGCAAGCGCCTTGTTATGTTCCTTCAAAGGCGACGTAAAGTCCCTGCCTGCTCATGGCTTTCAGTCTGGGCTCCTTGGACCGAAACAGACAAAATCCACTGTGGTTTCCTTCAGCTGTGTCAGATGCATTGTGAGATTGCAATACACACTGTACATTGTTTAGGTATTAGGCTGGCTAAATTGTTAAAATACATAGACTGTTCAGCCAGATAGCTCCTGCTTTAACTGTATAGTGACTCTGACAGACGGATATAAACACAGATGTTTTGCATAATTTACATGTATTTTCATTAACATTTTTCCTGATTCAAAGATTCACCACTGGAAAGATTAGGTCAAGGGGATTTTTTTTTTCTTTTTGTTAGAGCATTTTTCCTGATGCACAGCAAATGCAATTAAACGAAACTTGGCTATCAGTATATCAAAGTGAAGCAGACATTTAAAAGTTATGCATTGTTGCATTTCCAGCCACAAAGCATCTTCAGGTATACGACAAAACAGTTGTGCAAGCGTCAAGTGGCACCGGTGAAAGAGTTCTCAATCCTCATAGTAGATACAGCGCTTGTAAAGCACTTACTGTAAATGCCATTGCTGTCGCACACCTCACAACAACAGTGAGTTGGCGGTTATTGAGTGGATGACTTTCTCCTCAAAAGCAGGCAAACAGCCTTATGAAGCCATGCGGGCAAATCAAACTTTCTGACGCTAATGTAAAATTCTGCTCTGTCGGCTTGTATTTACTGGTCTAAGTGTATTCATCACCTCTGTCCAGTGTGCACCCATAACAGCGCAGACAATTGGCGTTCTTTGACACATCATGTTCCTGTTCCCTATATGTTATCACCCAACATCTTCCTACATCTCACCGAATGCTCCCCCTTTCCAGGCCACAGCAGAGGGGCCTGCAGACCACATTGAATTCCCCTTCTGGATACTTCTAGATCCCCTGTAACACATCATTTTAAGATAAGAAAAGATAGGTTATGTATTGTTCTGTGCCAAACACCTAGATGAAATAAGCGTGCTCTATAAGCTTCTTCTGGAGTCAGAGTAACTGTAACACTGTAACATTGTAACACTACAACACGGTGCTGTGGTTGAGCGATACACATGGAGGCCCTTTGCTCCAGCTTCCCCACCTCAGCACTACTGAAAACGGCATGGCACACACATGCAATATACTACCAGAGACATAAAGTGACGTGTCATTTGTATTATTTTGAATACTCTATGAGAGATGTCTGAAACAGCGAATTTGGCAGTTTTGGCAGAGACAATTGTCTGCTTTAGCCTGTAACTGCCAATCATTAACCTGTTTAACATGTGGTTGCACAGTTGCACTGACGTAAGCCAACTGTTGCACATGCGTAGTAGGAGTATAACCTGTGGGGAAAACAGCTTTTTAAATCTTATTTTGGGGTAAAAGACACCAAACATTTTAAGTGATTATTATCAGATTTGACTGGCAATTTTATGCATGCCGTTTTTATGTCCCGGTGACTATTAAAAGGGCAGTTATGGCTCTCTCATTTCAATACGGTCTTTATAATAACTGCCCAGAGACATTTCAAAGATGGCTGCCGAGTGGTGAGACATGCCTATAAGGACTTTGGTACAGTATACCACTCTCTGCTAACTATAGCTGCTGGGTAAGACAAACGCACATGCACACTCA
>JAODUK010000002.1:2131880-2141880 GCA_027564635.1 Typhlichthys eigenmanni | reverse complement strand
GTATGTGCCTCTGTACCAAGACCTGGGGGGGGGGGGTTAGCAAGCTCAGAATATCCAGGCTAATAAACTAAATAAAAATATCTTAGCAAACGTGATCTTCCAGTTAAAGTGAAGATGATGTTGCATGGAAAAGACATACACATTTAATATGCGAGTTACAGTAACATAGTCAGCATTTTGTGTGTATAGGTTACTGTTGGTACATGTTGGTTAAAAAAGTAATGATGCTCTCTGACATTCTGAATGTGGTCCCCCCAGTGAGGAATATTGCCCACCCCTGCTTTACAGTATACCAGAGCCATGGACATAACAGTTACACCAATGGAAGTTCAAAATGGTCAATGGTCAAATGGTCACCTGGTTCATGGAGAGGCAAAACATAAGGCAAAAAAGTTCCCGGAAGTGCTTGGTGGACAATTTGAATGTACACAGATATATAGCCTCATTTTTTGGTAATTAGCAGTCAATAAATGCACCGATTTATATTTAAAATATCATTTATAGGGTACTTTTAATATTTAGGCTAACTTCCAGGAACTATTTTGAGGCTCCACAAGCCGCCATTGCTGTGAAAAAATGGTCCATTGGAGTGAATGGAGATGGCACGACTCCCTCTATACATGGCTCTGCTGTATACTGTAGCTGCCAGGAAGGTGATTGGACGTGGCCGGGCTCAGATGAGCTCCGTAGGGAGGGATTACAGTACTGGACACACAGGATGGGCCAGGAGACAGCAAGACAGCATGTCAAACTTGGAAGTCAGGGTAGCGGGGGGCTGGGGGTGCCGGGGGGCCGGGGGGCCGGGTTGTCAAAAGAGCTGTCAGAGAATGGAAAATATTGTGGCGTTTGGGATGAAGTGCTTTATGGAAGTCTGTGTGTACAGTAGCTTTATTTTTCCCATATTAGCTGAATTCAAATGAGCTATTTCGTTATTCGAGCAATAGTGTCTTGGTTGGGGGAGTAAAATAAGGCACGAGACGCTGACGTGGAGATTGTTAACGCACAAACAACAAGTGAGAAACATACTTTGGTTTTCTGTTCCGCTTGCTCCAGCACACACAATAATATGAGGTAAACCTTGCCGTTTAACTGCAATCACTCTTTAGAGAGAGAGAGAGAGAGAGAGAGAGAGAGAGCGAGAGAGAGAGAGAGAGAGAGAGAACTGCAGCTTTTAGCAGAAAAGAGCTGGGGTCATTATACAAAATGGAGGAATCTATTAAATGACACAGAACACAGCTAGAGCAGACAGGCACACACACACGCACACACTCGCGCGCACGCACACACTGACATTCACACAAGCCCTCGAGGTGTAGGAAGAGCAAACTGAAATTAGTTTTCACGTGTATGTCCGCTGTATACAGTATGAGTGTTTACACGTGCTTGCGTGTGCGTGTGTGTGTGCGTGCGCGTGAACTCTTAACTTCCGGGGATATTTCCAATCCGTGAAAAAACACGGGGCTATAACGGGCGACAACGTGCTCTCTGCCATTTCTGGCATGTACATTAGACGATGTAAACAGCAGGGGAGAGGAGAAGTGTGTGTGTGTGTGTGTGTGTGTGTGTGTGTGTGTGTGTGTGTGTGTTTGGGGAAGGAGGAGGGTGAATTGAAGGGGTCGTTTTATTATGGGGGGCTTTTGAGATATTTATATCCGAGTGGTTGAGGCTTTGACAGCATCCGCTCTTCGCCATCTGATCACAGATGTGTTTTAGTGGAAGCAGAGGGCAAGGCAGGTAAGCTACGGTAAAGCGATTAAATCTCCCCATAAGACAATGTCCCAACAGCCCACGTCAGCTTGAGAGCCTTTCAATGCTGAACCCAAAGATTTTCTCGGGTTAAAATTTTGGGTTAGCTGTGGCCGCGGCCCGTGACTTCACGTTGGCAGTAATAACCTGTCAACCGCTTCGCATTAGGAAGTGTAAAAGCCTACATAGTCACTTGACAGACCTGACACATGCTGACACGCCACTGAATGCAGTCGTAGGCTTTAAATGAGAACCCAGCGGCGTGGATGTGACAGAGATGTGACTTCTCCAGGGCTAGCTACAGCACACACCGGTGTTAACTAGCTGCTCCACAGACAGACAGCCCCGCAGACAGACATGAAGCAGGACGAGAGAGGCAGAATGTGAAATAGAGAAATGAGAGCCAGTGTGTAGAGCGAGAGAGAGAGGGGGAGAGAGGGAGGGAGGGAGAGAGAGAGAATGAGATAGAGAAAGATAGAGTGGCCACAGATACAGTACAATTTATTTTTAGCAATTTTAATTGAATTGAATTGGCAGCAAATACAGTATGATGACCACAGTCAAAGGATACTTGTGCATGGCAGTCTTGGTGACCTTTCCCAGAAGTCCCCGGGCCTATAGAAGAGTCAAGATTACAAGTGGTGTTTCTCTCTATCTCACAAAAACAAAGTACAGGGCGAAAATTATTCACGACCGCAGGGTGGATGTACAGTATGATACGTCAACGTGTGTGTGTGTGTGTGCGCGCACACGTGCGCGTATGTTCCCCCGGGCACAACAGCAACCTGCTGATCAGTTGGTGTGAAAGTGGCCAAATCAGTTCCACCTCATCGCCGTGGCGCTAAATATAGCCACGCCGGGGAGGACAGCTGCAGCAAAAGGGGGCAGGAGAGAGACCTGCAGCCACATGATCATACACATTTGCTGCTTCTCTGTGTCCTCCCCCACCCCCCACCCCCCACCCCCTCTGCCGATTCTCACATCTCCCACTCCACTGCTGCCGCCATCGCCGTGGAGACTGGTAACACCTTGTTGCGTTGGCAGGTTACAGGCACGCGGGATGTATATAGTCACAAATAAACACCCGTCCGTTCGACCGTCACACACACACACACGCACGCACGCTCGCACGCGCACACCTGTAAATTACACACTGATGTCACTCACACACATGCATGCACACACCTGCGCGCTCTAATTCCACCTCAGGAAGGGATGCTCATCTCTAAACGTGGCTTAGTGACGGCAGGATGAACAAAAGCGCATCAAAGCAGCGCAGCAGCTCTGTCTAACAGCAGGACAATGAGCATCTAGCGCTTTCCATACTGGATCTGTCAGGCCTTTTGTAGATACAAATGTGTCTTTTTTTTTGGTGATGCGTGGACTACTACTTCTCTGTATCAGATTATTATTTTTCATGGAGTCAATTGAGCACCACGAAGGCATTTAGCACATGATTTACATCAGTGGTCTGGGAATGGCTTTGACACATTGACACTGCACCCCCCGCCCCACAGGCAGGGAACACCATAGCGAGTTAAGATCGGCGCTGTGCTGTTTTTGTCTGCGTCTATAGGAGGGAGGGTCATGCATGTGCGTGTGTGTGTGTGTGAGTGTGTGTGAGAGAGAGAGAGAGAGAGAGAGAGAGAGAGAGAGAGAGAGAGAGAGAGAGAGAGAGAGAGAGAGAGAGAGGCGTCTCTCAGAACAGGTGGCTGGACCACTGTTGAATCAGACACCTGCCCCACGCTTTTTGATTGACAGGTGGTGAAGTCACTGCAGGGCACATCTGGAAGGTGTGTGTGTGTGTGTGTGTGTGTGTGTGTGCGTGTGTGTGTGTGTGTGTGGAAGGGAAGGGGGAGGGGGGTTCGGGAGAGAGGCACAACAATTTTCTATCAGCCGTCACTCCCTCTCTCCCTCGCTCTCTCTCTCTCTCTCTATGTCTCGCTCGTCCACAGGCATAAGATATTGGAAAGTGTTGGAGTGGCAGGCAAGACACCCTGATCTAATCACGGGGCAGAGAGATTGTATCTGTAGCCAGACCATCGTTCTATGTGCTTCTCTAGTCGCTGGAGCAGCGTGGACATGTTCCCACCTACACCTACTGTGATTAACCGGAGTAATTGTGTATCATCAAAACCTTGCTGATGCTAAGCTGGGACGCTACTGTATATTCTATCAAGGCTCCCCCAGCTAACACACTGTCGTACATGATTCTGCTCCTTCTAAAACTCCTTATATACCATAACAGGGAAAATCAGGGAGCCATCAAAAACTTTCACTTTCACTGTTATTGTAAATAATAACTGGAATATATCCAATCATTTAAATGGACAGATGGTTTGCGATATGGTTTAAGGTTTATGTTGTATTTCATATCAAAATAACTGTAATAAATACAAAGATACATATTATCTAGTGGATGTGATGTGTTTTGGCAAGATACTGAAAGCATGGCAGAGGCGCAAATCTGTCGAGATAATTCATTATTTTAAATTGAACACTAATTGAATCATAAATTAGTGTCCTTGGTTTGAGAGGCAAATAGGGAAGCTTTAATTAACTCTCATGTCCCATCTTAACATTTCCATTTAAAATATGATGGAATTGGATCGTTGTCAAGTTGTATAGTGTGACGTGCTGGGGAATCTTGTTCGGTACAGTGTAGGTACAGTGTAGGTTCAGACCTACACTGTTCAGACCTACAGTGTGCGGTCGAAAATCCAAGTGATGTGAAACATCCAGATCCTTCTGATCAGAAGAGGCAGGCTCTGAGAGGCATGCCTGCATTTGTCCAGCCTCAAAGGCCTTGCGAGGGGATTACAAATAATAGTCAAGCCTCATAAACAGAAAGAAAAATAACACAGGCCCACTTATTGGCCTTGACATATAAAGACATTCCAAAGGCCTGTTTGCATTTCAGAGCCGCCCAGGTGTCTTTAGTACAGCTGTAGTGTGTACTTGACACTGAACTGAAGATGTGTCAAATTTGGAGGCACTTACGCGTGCATTGTTTTGTTGTGTTTTCAAAGCAGTGCACTTCAGACGAGTGAGGCTTATTAGAGAGATTAGAGCGACGTTACCGGGTCAACTTAAAAATAAAGATGTGGTAAAGCAGAAATACTATTCCTGCTCTCTACGCTCGAGGAATTACATCCCTAAGAACCATCCTGGTTTTACTGCTTGTATCTGTGTCTGTGTGTGTGTAGGGAAACATTGCCCTGACTTTTGTTTACTGTCTGCCTGTGTGTGTGTGTGTGTGTGTGTGTGTGTGTGTGTGTGTGTTGGGGGGGGGATTGGGCAGGGGTGCTGTCTGGCTAAGCAGAGGTTTCTGGTGCAGGTACGTCAAGGTGAGAGGTGTCCACCAGCTTATAACAAACAGTCAGGACAGCTGAAACATTGCCAATCTTCCGCAAAAGACTCAAGACCCACCTTGGTACCTCAAGTATTGACCTCTACACTACTCTACTCTACTCATAGCACTCAGCCCAACTCAAGCTTCCTATGACTGCCCTTTCTAACCTTTTATTTTCTTCCTATTCGCTAGAAAGAAAGAAAGAAAGAAAGAAAGAAAGTCCTAAAACGTCCTTCCTACTCTTAGGGATAAGCACTTGTTTAGACTATTATGTTTAGGCACTTATTTTGAAGATTTACTTATATGTTGGTATGGTGTTAGCCCTGATACGATGACGTGATGCTGTCATTATCCTTACAGAATGTTGCTTACTTACAATTACTGGTATCTGGCCTGTTCATCTATCTAAGTGAACACCGACACAGAAGACGAAGCACATGTCCAGTACAGTCAAGGAACAGAGGAACAGGTGCACCTGTAGGTCTTCAGAGTACAGGTGTCTGACGCAGGAGGCAGGATGAGAAGAAAAACACCTGGCAACGGGCCCGGCACTCCGTATAAGATAAAAAGGGGAAGGTGTTTGTGTCTACGTGTGGGGGGAAGGGGTCCCACGATAAAGCAAGAAGTGGGGGGGGGGGGGGGCTCCCACGACAAAGAGAGAGAGAGAGAGAGATTGTGTGAGATCAATGCGGCATATTCATAAGATGGCGCGAGGAACCCTCCTGTGCCGCCACTGTGATGACTGCCCCCCTCCAGCGTACAGCACACAGCCTCTGTGAAGACAGCGTTTAATCTTCATGAGAAGAGGAGGGGCAAAGGGTGGCGGGCCCCGGACTGTCCGCGGGTCCCCCCTGTCCTTCCCCCACACGATCAGTCCCCCAAGTGGACATGGGGGGAGGGGTATGTCAAGGGTTGCGACAGGATATCTGCCAGCCCCCAGAGCCTCTTCAATTGCTCCCTAACTCTTTAAAGTGAGCTCTAATCACTGCGGGGACTTGTGCCAATGATGATGTGCTTATCAAACGGCATATTTCAAAAAGGCATCTTGAAAGGCCCGGGGGCGAAGAGGCAATAAGAGCACATTTGTAACGTGGATGAAAAGCGAAAGTGTAGACAGACCTTGCATCAGAATACAGAAGAAGAGGAGGGTGGGGTAGGGTGTTGGGGTGGGCTCATTAGCATCTCCAGTTGGAATCTGCATTGGTGGAGCGAGGGAGACGAGAGAGAGAGAGAGAGAGAGAGAGAGAGAGAGAGAGAGAGAGAGAGAGAGAGAGAGAGAGTGGAGGGCTACTGGGAGAAGCGGGATGAGTTCGGGGTGCACTAAGGGAAACAGAACGACTCTCCTCCATTGGTCCTTTTTTTTTTATTACTACACAGCCGTCCAAAAAGAATTTGAGAACAAACACATTTTTGAACAAAGGCAACGTGAATCCACCGGGGCGTGCGAGGTGGCACCATTGTGGCAGATTGCGGAGAAGCCATAACTCCCTCCCCTCCTCTCCCCTTTTCTCATCATGTTCGCCTTCCTTCTTTCCTCCCGCCCTCCTATTTCACAGAGACCAGACCCAAACCGTGATCTTTGACATGTTAGGAAAAAGCCGTTAGGTCACCTTGAACTGGGGAATAAATTGGGGAAATTATAATTTACAGAAGTCCATGACATACCAGCCTGTCCTTGTTCAATGGGTAAACTGTTTCAAAGCTCCACCACAACATCACTTTAGCAGCCTGCTGGGTGAGGCATGGATTTTTGATACCTCTTCCTGAATGATTATTTGTTGAACAAGATCTAGATAAGCACAATTCACTTTAATGTGGAGCAAATTTTCTTGAAAGCATAATAGTATATAGAGAAAGTTGGAACAAGTGCGACAGCTGCTGAAAGGCTCCTGATTTACAGCCAAGGACCAAAATAATGCTCTAAACAATGACTGGATTTCAGGGCTTTAAACCACACGCATAATGTGAAATTTTCCCAAAATGCTGAATGTGTGTTTTAGTGAAGAACATCATGATTTTGTCCTCCTGAAACTGCGGCGAAGTCAAGCCGAGCATAGCAGTGGGTAAATTTAAAGGGTTCCATACTTTTTTTTATCAATAATTTATACACCCAAACTAACATAAAACTGTGTTTTAAAATATGTTCTGGGAAATGGGCCGTGTCTTCTGCATTTTCAGTAGATGGTAGCTTGTATTGCGGTTAAGTTGATTCGAAGCAGTCACACACATGTATGTATCCAGGAACCTACACAAAACGCATGCAGACATGTACACAGAGGAGATTATGTCCAGGTAAAGAAGATTTTAAGTAGTAACCAGGGAATCCCAGCAAAGCACATGAGATGCTGTTAACCAGCTAAATTTCACACACACTTGCACACACACACACGCACACATGCACACGCATCCACATTTACATTCAAATAATACAGCAGCAACACACTGGAACAGGAAAGAACTCCATTAATACACACATTTACTGCTTACTTACTGCTTATTACCATGCGTGAACAGTACACATGGATGCAGGACCCCTCACAACACACAATCACACAGCACTCATCAGACCCAATTTAGAAAAGTCAATTTGGGATCAGGAGACCAATTATCATAATTATTTTCTTTCCGTCCTTCTGCTGTATGTTTTTCTGCATTCTATTTTAGCTGTGTTTGCATTCGTGAGCATCTTTGTTATGTACATTTCAGACAGAAAATTACTCCAAACTACTGCAGACAGGGCTCTTGTCTACACAGACTGGGAAGCTGCATGTTTTGCCTCAATATTCAAATGTGTTGCAGGAATTCTTTGCCTAGTGAACAGTAGCAGATGAATAATGATAGTGCACATAAGCTGTTATTATACTGTGCTTGAAAATCCAAAAGAAACAATGGTTAAACCTTCAGGGTGTGTTTGTTCAGTTGCAGCAATCGCAATAATAAAACCTAGTCGTGGATATTGCTCAATTGCGTACGCAATAGCTCATTCAATGTGATGTGACAGCATCTCGCAGAGCATATTGGTGGAAAAGAAGGGTAATTATCATGTGATGAATTTCACCTGCGCTCTCGGCAATTAACCTCGGACGTGTCTAAACACAGTGTTCACAAAAACGCCTGGTTTAAAATACAGGCCTATTGTTGAATAATCCATCTCACTACCCTGCAGAAGAGGAAGAAATTGTGTATCTCAGCTGAGGAACAAATTGCCCTAAGCATGCACAGCCTAGACTAACTGCTTCTGTGTATAACAGGATCTGAAATTAAATGGAAATTTAGATAAGCTTAATATCTCCAAGAGCATGTTTGATCTCGATAAAGCTTGCCCATCTTGCATGTTTATAGGCGTTGGATTCATCCGTTTGTGTTATCATTGAAAGAGGGTTCATTGGGAGAACAGCAATTGGCAGATTTTAACTCGTGCTGTGAAGATTTTGTTCAAAATAAGTGTGTTTTCTGATGTAGGAAATACAGTTAAATCCACTTAGACTACATGCAATTACCATATGGGATTAAGGATACTATACTGTATGTTGGATGAAAGATGAATCTTGTCTGAAAAAAATTATTGATGGGTGTGGAATTCAAAAGTTCAAAGTGAAGAATTGGAAATATTAAAAGAACATTACAACTAGGAAAACATATACATATATATTCTTATTTTATTTATAGTTCATTTCTGGAAGGATATCTTGTACACCAAATATCCCGTTGGCAGTTAAGCGCATTCGACGTGTGTAGAAGCCAGAAACAGTCACTTGGTTTAACAAACACAGATACAAAAAAAAGATAACCACAAACTTATGAACTGCATGTATATAACATACAAAAAAATCCCATGCCTACTTAGTAGGTAACTTCAACATTCCAGCTCTTGAAGATGTGGATATTTACACTTCAGTATTACAAAAATATACTTTATAATTTCTCCTTTTTTTGCTTACATTCTAATGAAATGAAGCGGTGCCCTCACATCTAATCAATTTTCCTCCCTCTGAGTACGGCTTACATTCTGTAACAAAAAATACCTCCTCCGACCCTTTAAGGCGAGATGCAAAGCATCTTCTCTCGCAGACAGCCAAGTCACAACATCAGCAAGGCTTCACAAAAGGCACCAATATAACGGAAAACGTCTTTTTTTTTCCTTTTCTCTTTTTGTCCATATAACGGAGCGATATGTCACATGTGAGAAAGAGAGAAAGAGAGTACCAGTGGATGATATTTACAAAATAACAGAAACTAACATCACTCTTACTCATGCTCGAATACTTAAGTGCTTTTTTTTTAAACAATGTCAAAACGTATCACAGCATCATCACTACGTAATAGAGAAAAGTATTTTAGAAAATATGGCCCTGCTCACTTCAAATAATACAATGCAAATATGTAAATAATTTTTTTTCACATCAATGGTACCAAAGAATGATTAAAACAAAACATGGCACATGTACAATATACATATACGGTAGCTTATGTATATCATTTTGTGTTTGCACGCGGTTGGCAAATGTGCCATAGCACCGCAAATGTTCCATCCATCTGTAGGTGTGGTGAATGGTAATAGCAGAGACCTGCCAATGCCTGTTTCTACACTCCAGCTTTCAAGTCCCTTGAAGTGCTGCATTTGCTTTACAGAACGGAAAAAAAAGAATCCCTTTTTATCTTCTATTGTCTTTTCCCAGTCCTTGACATGTGTGTGTGTGTGTGTGTGTGTGTGTGTGTGTGTGTGTGTTTTCTCTCTCTCTCTCTCTCTCTCTCTCTCTCATTCAGGTGAATTTCAACATTCACCTGAGCACTACAGAGGGAGCGGATTGAAAAGTGCTTTTTGGAGAGGGTGGGGGGAGAGAAGGGGGGGGGGGGGGGCAAAGTCTTTTGATGCTGATTTTCCCCCTTGAAAAAAAAAAA
>JAODUK010000002.1:2091570-2116134 GCA_027564635.1 Typhlichthys eigenmanni | reverse complement strand
ATAATATACACGATAAAGCAAAATAGGTTAATGTGAGCCCAGGAATCCATCTTGTATGTACTTTACTGTATAAATACAGTATACTGTATATATACAGTATATATTTAGTCCTCTGAAACACATTCAACTGTTAAAGCATTAATCTGTGACATAGCAACAACTGTCTTGACGATTGCAAACATGCAAAATGCAATCTAAAACTACATCAAATCCATATAGAACGTTATCCTCAAAGGTGTGTGTGTGTGTGTACTGTATACTAGATGTGTTTGTGTGTACAACACATCCGGGGAGAGGGTTGAACCAGAGGAGCCCAGCCTTCTCCCCGGTGTCCTACAGCACACACCAGAAGCAACATCCCCTGGGACAAGATCCCTTTCATCTCCCTATCTCCTACGGATGCCCAACAACAAACCACCGATGAAAGTGGAGAGGATAGGGAACGATAAGAGTTTTTTGGAGGTTATGTGTGTATGCGTGTGTGCTTGCGTTCGCGCGTGCATGTGTTCGTGCGTATGTATGCGTGTGTGTGTGCGTGCGTGCGTGCATGCGTGCGTGCGTGTGTATGCGTGCGTGCGCGCGTGTGTATGTGTGTATGCGTGCGTGTGTATACATTATAGGGTGAAGCGGGTCATATCCATGGGTCATCCCCTGGTGTTTTTCTATACGTTGAGTCCGCTGTCAATCTAAGTGCTTTCCCTTGTTGCCAGAGGTTATGACGGTAATACAGAGAGACGGCACAATGCACGTGCTGCCATTGTCTTTGTCTCTCCATTTCCAGGCTGGCAATGACAGTCCAACTGTCACATGGTATTGTCTGAGAAATCACAACCACCTGTGTTGGCGTTGACTCCACCAATCAGTGGCCATGTTACTGGCGGAGGGAGGGAAGAGGGGCTGATGATAGAGTTTTGGGGGTTGTGGCAGGTGCTAGCCAAACTATAGGGGAACAACAGGAATCATTTGTCAGCCACACTTATTCTCAATGAAAAAGGTATAGTGTATATGTCTTCATACTGTTTCCTATTTACCTTGCCTAGTGGAAGCTCTCAAAATCCCTCCTTTCTTCTAATGCCTCATCTGTTCACTATCTCCATCTCTCTCTCTCTCTCTCTCTCTCTCTCTCTCTCTCTCTCTCTCTCTCTCTCTCTCATGCATCTCTCCTCTGCTGCAAGACGTTCGTTCTGGCAATAGCAGCGTGTCATCAAGGCCGTGGTATCCTAACTTCCGATAGAATCAATGTTTAATTCAAATGGCCGGAGGCCATCCATACATGCAGTGGAAGCCTTTCATCTAATAAATATATGTGTGTGTGCATGTGTGTGCGTGCGTGTGTGCGTGCGTGTGTGCGAGTGTGTGTGTGTGCGTGTGTTGCTCAGCATTTCAGTTTTAATTCCACCTTGCCATGTTGCAGACCAAATACCTTCAGAAGTCTTGAGCCAAGGGACATCCACACACACGTATCAATGCACCTTAAAAACAAGTACAGGTTCATACATGTCTTGATGTGTCCCTTCTATACGGCTGCCGTGAGCAGTGTGATAGAGAGGGACAGGGAGAGAGAAGCTAGCTAGTTTGTTTGCATGCTCCATGCCACGTGCTCAATGACGCCGTGCTTTAAATGTCAAACCTTTAACCTTTTGGGTTCCACCCGAGGCCAGAGGCAGACATGTCACTAGCTGACTTCCGCACTAGAGCGGTCGGGGATGCAGAAACCAAGATGAAAACAAGACGGGCATGATGCCTCGATCAGCTGCGCTACAGGCTGGAGAGTCATGTGGAGAAACGGGAGACTGTGTTCCTGTACAGGTGGTGAACAGACGGTGTGTGTAGAGGGGTGGAGGGAGAGGAAGAGAGGGGAGGAGAGAGGAGAGATGAGAGGGGAGGAGACGAAAAAGATGTGGGGAGAGGAGAAGAGATGAGAGGAGATGAGATGAGATGAGAGGAGAGGAGAGGAAAGGAGAGGAGAGGAGAGGAGAGGAGAGCATATAGTATAGTAATGAATAAGGTGATAAGACACCTGTCTTTATTCCTGTTTTTCCTTGGTCCACTTGTACACACACATGCACTGTCTCTCTCCATCACACACACACACACCTCATGATCTCTTTATGGCGAACATTCTTATAGTGTGTGTGTGTGTGTGTGTGTGTGTGTGTGGGGATTTGTGTGCGTGTGGGAAGGGGGAGGAGCCAGCGGGGCTCTGGGTGAATGGCAGGTGACCACACTACAAAGATAGAGACGTCAAGCAGCCCAGGGTGACAGTGTGGAGGGAAGACAAGAGCCCTGGAGAGATGAGATGGAGGTCCACAGCCCTGTCACTTCATATTACTGTAGCACCGCCCATACACACACACATAAACACACACACACACACACACACAAGCACACACACACACACATGCACGCACACACAGGCATGCACGCACATACACACACACACACACACACACACACGCACATACACACAGGCATGCACGCACATACACACACACACACACACACACACACACATGCACGCACACACACACATGCACGCACATACACACAGGCACGCACGCACACACATGCACGCACATATATACACAGGCCCGTACGCACATACACACACAGAGCAGGACTACTTGTCAGATAGCTCGGTTAGCTCCCTCTCAGAGCATGGTGTAGAGAGAAAACTGGGTTAGTTAACACAATATACTGTAGAAAATCAGAGGAGTGCCATATAAGGGCCAGGTTCACAGCTAGTAATTATGTTTTCTGCCAAATCTCTACAGGGGAATGCGTCTGTATCAGTTAGCTCTGACCTTTGCTGAGACACTTCCATATTGTTGAAGTGCTGAACTAGAACTAAATCTTGGCAAACTATTCTTGTGCCCCTAAAAATCTGCGAGTTGTGTTCTATCATATTGACAAGCCATGTTTGCAACAGTCACGTAAATATTTAATTACTCTACATGATATTTTAGTGTTACTAACATGACTGATATTTAGGTCATGAAGAATCACATTAAAACATTGCTTTGGCTTTCGAAATGCTTTTTTTTGTGCGTGTAAAATCTGTTTATTTTAACTAAAAGTTGCTCTTAGCTATTTTTTAGATTCATAACCATGTTCATAACACAGTTGATGCTTTATATAATTAGTTTTTGCTAATAAGGAGGGTGTTTTTTGCTGCCTAGACCCCTTAAAACCAAATGATGTACTTCTAGTTTTGTTGTTTTATTATGTTTTAACTTGCAAATGTATACCTACAGTATAGACTAAACCAGAGGTCTTCAACAGGGGGTCCAGGACTCCCAGGAGGTCCTCAGAGGTACTGCAGGGAGTCCTCCAAATCCAGATCCTAAACTTTCTTTTCTTCCAAAAATGTAAATGTAAGAAAATCACATTCACATAAATACAACCTGTGATATAAATATGAATCTGTCAATAATTATTTTATTTAGTGGCCTACTTTTATACATGGTACTATAGGTCGCCTTACATATTATTGTTGGCCGGGCAACAAAATATTTTACACCTGTGAAATCACCAACATGTGTAAGAGGGTTCTTATGCCGTATTTCTATCAGCCAAGGGGTCCTTGGCCCGAAAGACCTCTGGACTAACCATTACTGTAATAATTGTATGAGCAGCTCCGTATCCAAATGTGTGGTCAGGTCCTGAGTGTGTGAACTGTGTGGTCAGTTGTGCTGTCTGGAGGAACCTGAAAGGGCTAGACTATGTGTCTAAAACGTCAAAAACATGTATGGTGTAAAACAAGCCAGTCAGGTGTGACAAAAAATACTGGATTGTAACTAATCACCCATCCACTCCTTCTCAGTTAGATAGCCAATCAAGTTAAGGCATGTGCACAAACTGAAATGGAAGAGAGAAATTGGATTGATATGGAGACGGTTAATAATCAATCATTTTTATTAATTTATAGTTCTGTTATTTTGGGAGACAGAGGTAATGGATAAATAATCAATCAAAATAAAATATTGCCTCAACTAATGTAAAATTAAATTGGCATTCCTATAAATGAGAAAGTTCCAGATATAGCTTTAAAATAAACTGTGCATTCCACAGCCCAGCACAAAAGAGACATCCTTGTTATGAAATGACAATACCGTGTTGTTTTAGGACAGATCAAACCCCTCTGTGGCAGACCCGGGTCATCCTAGATCCCTGTGGCTTGCTGTTTC
This sequence comes from Typhlichthys eigenmanni, assembly GCA_027564635.1. NCBI lineage: Eukaryota > Metazoa > Chordata > Actinopteri > Percopsiformes > Amblyopsidae > Typhlichthys > Typhlichthys eigenmanni. The sequence continues at coordinate 2,111,947 of JAODUK010000002.1, read as the reverse complement.
AGGTTTTGGGTCCACTAATCTGGGAGTGGGCCCTGTCCCAGATCTCACCGAGCAGGAACCACCCGACCATCTGTGTGTCTCCACACCCACCTGGCAACGCACACTGCACACACACGCACGCATGTACACACACACACACACACGCACAAGCACACATACACAAACACGTTCGCGTCTTCACCCTCTCTACACATACCCGTACACTCACAGTGACAGAGAAAGTGAAACAGAGAGACATAATTGAAATGGCATGTGTGAAAGAGAGAGGACGCAAAATGAGAAAAGAGAGCGTGCGTAAAAAGATCCGTCATTTACGCGTTGTTTTCTCAGGGGACGGGAAATATTCACACATAAGGGGCTCATATCCTGTTAAATTCATGTTGACTATTAGCATCTCTCTCTCTCTCTCTCTCTCTCTCTCTCTCTCTCTCTCTCTCTCTCTCGCTCTCTCCCCCTCTCTCTCCCTCCAACGGTCTGGCAGGCCAAGCGGCGCGGTCGAGTCGACCTTCTGCGCTGGCTGGGTGGGAGAGCAGGAGGAGACCCCTTGCCCCGACCGAGTCCTGCCACGAGGCCATCTGGACGGGGGAAAACACATGCAGAGCACCTGGCCTAACCTGGAGCTCCACTCTCTCTCTCACAAACACACACACACACACACACACACACACACACACGCTTTATGCTTTCAATATACTGTACAGTACATACGTGAATTATCTCGTCCTCAAATCACGCAGCCCAGAGATGTATAAGACAAGTCAGTCCATTTCATGTTCTGGAGCTGTGCCACGGGAAAACATGGATCAAATCCTGACCTTTCCGTGTTATTTATACACAGTCAAAAACCACAGCAGAAACCATGCGACTCCCACTCAAACCCACGCATGCCTTCTCGGGCCCTACACAACACTTGTCAGTGTGCAGCGATGTTAGCGCTAAGCCTTGCTGATTCTGCCAGCGGATAAGTGTTTTACATTTGGTTAAAACGGATTCTGCCTGGGCCGCGCTGGAGAGCGCTACATTTGGTTAAAAGCCATTATTATGGTAATGCGAGGGTGCTTCAGATAATGGCAAGATGAGAGCGGCTCGACTGGCTGTGACACAGCATCCCGACTCTCTATCTATCTATCTCGTCGGCTTACACTGTATTATATTTATGTGTCCTTGTGCTCCTTTACAACTTCTATGTTTCTGTCTCCCCGTGACGCACCTCTTGTGTTGCTGACAAACTTTCACGAAGGTATACGATTATCACCTTGTAACCTGGCTATTTCCTTTGTTTTAAACTGGAAAGTTGGAAACTGGACAAAAGAAAGCCAAAGGAAATGCACCGATATGACGCAGTCACGTCATTTTGGCTGACAGTGAGAAAGCGGTGATTGAACATTCAAAACCAAACAGCTGTGGACAGCGTGGGCCAACAAGGGCAATGTTATTCAATTTAGTTCTGCCAATTCTCTCTGGCAGTCCAACCACTGATGTTTGGGCTGACTGACTGCCACATTATTAAAACTGCAAATGGAAAGACTAGTGGATTAGCCCATGCATGGTAATTTATTTTTTCTATTACTGCAATCAGTGATAAATAGCAGCTAAATACATTAGTATGAAAAAGTTATTAGCATCAACATAAATCAGAGAAAATGTACAGTAATATAATATAATTTCATATAAATATAGGCTATTAGAAAACATGGCTCTATAACAGCTTATGTTTCCATTCTCAACAATGCCAGAATTTGTACCGGCCCTATGATTGACATACTCCTGACTCAGTCTTTGTCAAGCTGTCTGCTGCCAACTTCATGATTGGATAGCATACTGTAATAGCAGCTGAACCAATATGGTTATTTAATAATGCAGTTTGCTGATATCAGCTGATTTGACTACATTTCAGTGCAAAGAATATAAATAAATAAATAAATAAACAAATAAATAAATAATAATAAATATACTGATATTTTTCGCTATTATTATAGAATTTAATAATATCTTCGAGACCCATGAAGGTGACCAGCCTTCTGCCAACCGTTACAGGCTACTGTGACATATAGTAAGAAGGCAAAAGGGCTCATCTCCAGTGGGAAGGTGACTGTGAAAACCTGTGCTGGCTACAACAAGAGAACAAGGATATTGGAGTTTATTTAACACTGAAAAAGAGAGGGAGGGGAAGGCAACATCAGAGACCGACAGGTAGAACTTGAAACTAATAATTTTAAGGGAGCATGAGAGAGAGAGGAAGGGAGAGCGAGCGAGAGGACGAAAGAGAAAAGAACAGACATTGAGAGCAATGTAATGCCATGCACATCACATTTCCCTTAATATGATTTTGTGTTCTGTGTCTATTCAAGTCAGCCCTGATTTGGTTGTGTGTTCTAATCGCATCAGAGCAGGGATTTGCTTTGGCTTTTCCACTGCTGTTGTGATGTGTGTGTGTGTGTGTGTGTGCGTGTGTGTGTGCGTGTGTGTGTGTTTTCCCCCTCTTATTGGTGCTGGCATCAGCTTCCATGACACAAATCCCACCCCGATAAATTAAAAATGATTGATTCAGAGTCAGAAATGCTAAGTGAACAATAGGGAGCATGCACTGGCACGTATGTGTCCCCAAATTCCACAGGGAAGGTAGCATCTTAGAAAGGAATATGTAAGTCTTGTGCTGCTGCTGGCTATGGTATAGCCCCAGCCCCAGCCTTATGGAGGGGTTGGAGCTGTGGCAGGGGCTGTGGCTGGGGTTGGGGCTGAAGCTGGGGCTGGGGCTGGGGCAGTAGGGCAGGGGCAGGGGCTGGGGCTGGGGCTGGGAAGTTGGGGCAGGGGCTGTAGCAGGGGCAGGGGCTGGGGCTGGAGCAGGGGCTGGGGCTAGAGCAGGGGCAGGGGTTGGGGCTGGGGCAGGGGCTGTAGCAGGAGCAGGGGCTGGGGCTGGAGCTGGGAAGCTGGGGCAGGGGCTGTAGCAGGGGCAGGGGCTGTGGCTGGAGCAGGGGCTGGGGCTAGAGCAGGGGCAGGTGATGGGGCTGGGGCTGGGGAGCTGGGGCAGGGGCTGGGGCTGGAGCAGGGGCTGGGGCTAGAGCAGGGGCAGGGGCTGTAGCAGGAGCAGGGGCTGGGGCTAGAGCAGGGGCTGGGGCTGGAGCAGGGGCTGTGGCTGTGGCTGGGGCAGGGGCTGGGGCTGGAGCAGGGGCAGGAGCTGGGGCTCACACTGTATTCACTGACACTTTAAAAGGGACATGACAGGCGGGCAGATATTCCATTTGTCGAATCAGAACCGTTGCTTTAAGATGAGTGTCTTGCCAATACTATAGAGCATGAAACTGAGGACCAGCTTGTTCAGTACAGTACAAGTGCCACAAGATACAGATCATAGGCTGTGTTGTGAACAGGCACCAGTGCAGCTTGTACATTACACTTACACTACACAAACATATAAAAAATAAATATATATATACCGTATGTGTGTGTGTGCATTGTCTTATGTTCACTTAGTCCTGCTTAAACATGCACGCGCCGTCTCTGACACACACACACACATACAGGGAGACACAACGCGCACGCACACACACTGTGGGTATTGGCTCTCCCAATTAAGCAGAGGAGTGTTATGGAGCATTGCTGTCTGGGGATTCGGCTTTCTTCTTCTCTGTCAGGACCCATCACAAAGGCTCCTCATTAGTGTCAACCTCAGCCGTGCCACCATCTCTCCTTGGCGTTACATCTCTCTCTCTCTCTCTCTCTCTCTCTCTCTCTCTCTCTCTCTCACACACACACACACTCTCCCCATCTCTCCGACTGTCTCCCTTGCTCTCGCCCCATCTCTCCACCTTTCCCTCCATCTCTATTTAACATGTTCACGCAGCGTTTAGTGCTTAAGAAAGGTGCCGCCGATCCCCATGTTGTGACTCCTGTTGCGCCCGGACCGCGCGGCGCACTCTTGTCTCTATGAACGCGCGGTACACTCCATTTCACAGATAGCGCCCCAGAACACCGCGCCTCCAAACCCCCGCAGCGTTCGCACCCCGAAGAAGCGGTACATTGTTGTGTAACACACAGCTACATATGCGAGTGTGTGTCTGGGTGCGTTTGTATTCCTGTTCGCTGCAAGTCAACGTATGGCGCCTGCGAACATTTTAACATGAGGCACGCGCGTGATAAAAAGGAGACAATTCGCCAGATTAAGCGACTGCAAAGGTGAGCTAATTAGAAGCGCGCGGCAGTGCAATGGGATCCCCGGCGCCGATCCCCGTGCCCCGACGACTTGGGTATCATAGGCAAATAATGACGTTAATGATCAGCGCAATGGGAGCAGCGGCGCTGGCATGTAAACAAGGCGACAGGGGAGTTGCCGTGGAATCGCGCGGGGGTCTAGATGTGACGGGGAGGAAGAGAAGGGGTAAGTCAGTCGCAGCGTGGCTTGTTGTTAACTATCTTTTCTCCCAATTAATCAACAGCCTTTATACTCCCCTCCTCCCCCCTCCACACACACACACACACACACACACAAACACCCCAGCCTCCAATTCTATGCTGTCCCCCGCACCCCCCACAAACACACACACGCACGCACACAAACACACCATTTGGTTTGGTTCTGTAATTAAGGAATAAAGCTTTGATTCCAGGGAGAAGATCTGGGTCCCATATTGGGATGCAGCGGAGCTCTGCTCCCTAAGTCCCAACCTAAGCCTCCCAATAGATACTCTCTCTCTCTTTTCTCTCTCTCTCTCTCCCCTCTCTCTCTCTCTCTCTCTCTCTCTCCCTCTCTCTCTCTCTTTCAAATGTTGGTATCAAAGACATGATAATTAGGCTGAACACAAGTTCATCTGGCTTCTATTATATTCCTCTTTAATTAATAGTGTATAATAGGTTTAGTGCACTGTCTCTTTCTGGGTGAGTATGTGCACGTGCGTGTGTCAACTTGTGTGCGCGTGTGTGCATGTGCACGTGTGTGTGTGTGTGTGTGTGCGTGCACGCGCCCCACACGCTCAAGCAGATTTAAGTACTGCTTCTGCGTGGCCATGCACACACACACGTGCACGCGCACGCACACACACACACACACACACACACGCACACACAACTTTAAACCAAACCCTGCGACGCTGCGCAGATAAAAGGCGCCGAGTGTCAAAAGCTTGCAAACTTTTCCCTCTCCTCTCCTCCTCACCTCACCTCTCCTCTCCTCCTCTCCTCCTCTCCTCTCCCGGTGCAGCGTGCCTCCCTTCAGAGCATTATAGCGACCTAATGAGGACATTTCTGTCACGCACCTCAATCACACACACACACACACACACACACACACACAGCTTGCCAGCCCTCCTAAAAAGTCCCAGGTATGTGAGGCTCCACATCTCTCTCCCACGGATGAAGAACAACAAATAAATAAATAAATAGGTAAGCAAATAAAAGCACATTTAATTCCGTGCGATGGGGCGGAGGGGCGACATATAGGGAATATAGAGGGAAGACTTAAAAGAAGACATGGAGTGAACAGGCTGGGGCTGAATTCACTAATCTCTGAGGAGGCATAAAGTGAACATGCCAACCACCTTCGGCTCTAAGAGAAAAATCCCATTGGTGTGGCAATAAATAGGATTTAAGTTAGAGCTCCTCTGTACGTGTGTTTATGTGCATGCTCGAGCGATACGAGGCAATGGGCATGCTTCCAGCTAGCCATGACTGTTTTGCTAGCTGCGCTGGCTGCGACTTATCTCTAAAAAACAAAGATGGACGTGTCAGTGTGCTTATTAAAACAAGCTTTTAACCCTGGCCGCACGTCTTAAGGAGAAAATCACTTTTTGCCAGAGATTGACAGAACAGAAAAGGAAAAACAACATCCTCATTTAGGCCCAACATCTTGAGCCGGATGTTCCTATTGAGCATTTTTTAATTGTTGTTTAGCGTTTCTTGCTTGTAGCTTCACGTACGACAACCAGGCTGCTATGGTTGGAATCTTTAATTACCTTCAGTACCGTGCTGGCCACCGTATTTCAAACAGATGCATGATTGAATGTGCATAGGCGCTTTTCCAGAGCTGTGTCTTCATTTTTTTAAATGTAGTTTTTATAAACAGCCCTGTTAAGTTAGCTTTTTTTAATATATTTTTGGTCCCATTGCTTGGCCGCTATTATGGCCCATTTTGACCTTCAACTGTTGAAGACAAGCTCAGTCGCCCGCTATTCAATTCAGCCATGCCCCTATCATGTTATCGCACAGACGTGTCAGCCTACAGAGGAAATGAATAGACGGTTGTTGACAAATCAACGTTGACAAGGAGAGCCGAAGAGATTCCTCCAGCCTCACGCAGGATTAGCCAAGCACCGTCTTAAAGGCACAAACACAGTGACCAATGCATCGCTATTTCCACCAGCTTGTCCTATAAGTCTCTGGCTGGATTGAGGGCTTTCTTCATTCAGCATTAGCAGATTAGCCATGTTTTATGAGCCTATCATTCAGGATGATATGGCGGCGTGAAAACAGCGGGGTGAAGAAGGGGTTTCGGTTCAGTTTATAGATTCATAATTCACCACAGAAAACAATGGCGGATGCTGTGTGTTGCGTTTTCTGATCTGTCTATTTCAGCTGAATCCTTTAGGAGACCTTTTGAAGCATTCATGTTCACTCCATGTTTGATCTCAAACAGATACTTTATTAATGTCCCAGAAGATTAAACTGTGCCACACACAATGACAGCTGTCACCATCAGCATCATATTCTGTACCCATCTTCTACAACAACATGTCAAATGTGACTCAAGCTTCACCTGTTCCTTGCACGCACGTTACGCTAGCAGCCGCCCGCTAACTATAGAGCCATCTAGCGCCTTCCCTTCCACACATTTGTGTTCTTAGTTTCTCTGATGCCTTGCCAGGGTAATCGCGCTAATCTATAGAAAGGCAAGAGAGAAACAGAAGAGGTGAGAGGAAAAGGAATGAAGGCTGTGGCAAATTGTGGAACAGGAGGACGTTCTGGGTTTGCCAACACGTTGCATGTCTGGGCTTATGCAAGCGGTCCACACATCTCTTATAGCCTACAGTATAAATATGGAGCTTCTCCCGTAGAAAAACCTAAACGTCTGTGCCGGATGCACACGGCTCATCTATGGATTTAACACTCCGCACATACACTGTGGCTAGCCTTACCGTCTAATCTATTTCCTTCACTTTTCCACACCACTTACAGCCCCACAAACACCTAATTTCCTTTCCATTCCAAAACAGGGAGAGAGAAGCAAAAAGAGATATCCCTTTCCTCTGGAGGCAGATGAATTGGTCCCAGATCGATGGAAGTCCCAAATGCCCTGGCCTAATGAATGGGTCAGAGAAGTTGTCAACAGCCTGCGATACGGTACGGGATATCTAATGTTGTATTTACATGTTACACATTACAACACAGCATTTATTAAATGTCTCATTCAAGTATACATATCTTCTCAATTAGACACATTGCATCACAGATATTATTGCTGATCAATTGTAATCTCTTTTGTGCTACTCAGTCATACGCCTAGTCCACATGTACACGGATATATTTATAAACAAAAAGATACTGAAAAGAGAGAGCTTCCAAAAAATCTTCATCCATATTGCATGCTTTCAAGCCTGTGAAGAAAAACAAAGGATATAATGGCGTACACTCTGACGTCAAACAAAAGAGATACCAACGCACAAGCTGATGTGAGTTTGGCTAAAACTATGTCTTTCGTGACCGTATGCACTGTTTACGTGTGCGTGAAAGGCCAAACCGCGTAGAAAAAGCTGCGTACTTAGAAAGAGCAGTGTGCACGTGGACTAGGCATTAGAAATCTATATATCTTTTATCAGCCATGTCCAGCCCAGTCCTTTGTCCTCGAGTGCCGCCCTGCCTAGTGGTGTGGACATCTGCCATTCTGACCAGTGTCGTGCCCATTTCGTCTCCCCGGCTAACTGTTTGTGACACGCTACACCGCTTCCCCTCCCCAGCTCAGAGTTGTGGGCATCTCGCATGTGTGGTACCGCTCCAAACCAGCAGACACATTGACCTATTCCTTTGGCTTTAGCATCAACGTCAGGGCCCGGTGCGGCCGTTTTGTTCACGCCAAGCACCTCCAGATAAACCCTGCTGTCAGTTAACCCTCCCTCCTATCATCAGAGAGACAAACAAGCGTGCCGGCTAACACTGCCCAGCTGGGGGGACCCGTGGTGTTAACCCTTTCAGGAGAGAGCCCTGCGGGACGACATTGTCAAATGCCGAAGCTAGGAACTAGCCAGCGATTAGCGCAGCGTGTACCTACAGCGGTTGCTATAGAGACAGCTCACGAACCAAAGCAAGTCTTGGAGCGTGCACAATTTGTGCACAAAGGTGACGCCTCTGAAATGGCATATCGTGCTGGCCAGGAATCCTGGCACTTCTATAGCCAAATGTAACCTTCTTCTAAACCTTTATGTTGTGGGATATATGCAGTGATACACACACACACACACACACAGTACAGCAAACGAGCCCTTGTATTTATCAAGTACTCTTTAGTGATATCACTTAGAATATGCATACTGAGCATAAGCTGTCCACACAGTTATATAGTTATTCAGCAGATTGAACGGGGCATCGGGTCACTGAATACTCCCATTGGACTAGAAGTCTATCAAAACTTGCCCTGTAGCCGCTATATTAGACTGTTGTAAACAAATTATAAGTAAGAAAGGGGCCATGGTGTATTTTGTATGAGTCCCAGGCATGGCGGGATATGATTACCTGTGGTGGTATAATTCTCAGCTTCATAAAGACATGAACATAGAGGGGCAGGAGAAGTGTCCAGATCAGCGCGTGTGTGCGCGTGCGTGTGCCAGCGTGTCTATATGAGTGCGTATGCATTCCGGTGCGTATGCATGCATGCGTCAGGGTATATGTGAGCTGTGAGGGTATAGCCGCACCAAACGATCCATTTAGAAGTAATATGGCTGCTGCTTCCAGCAGTGGAGACGCGGGGAGGAAGGTGGGCTGTGGAGACCTACGGGCCTTTAAGACATTACGGCCTTATTGCTCTGAGACCCTCCGCTCTGACATCAGCTGTACAGCTCTGAGAACAGCTGACCACTCACACACGCTCTCACATAGGCACTGTCTCACATACAGCGGACACACATACTCTCTACACCTGCGCGCACGAAATATGCATGCATATATGCATAGAGCAGTGATGATCTACACATCAACGGTGAGCTGAGGAAGGGATTATGGGTAGGAAAGTCTGCAACGGGTGGTTTTCGGCTGTCTTTTGTACCAAGTAAAATACGATTAGAACAATGTAATGCCCAGATGTGTACTGAATCTTCACAGAGTACCAAGGATGCATCGGCAAGTAAACTGTGATAGACTGGCGGAGATATCCCAGCGGAGGAAAGTTCAACTCCATTGCAAAGCTGTTAACTCATATTTACGGTGCATTAGATTATCCTAATACTTAGGATAAGTATTAGGTTAGAATCCTAATAACTTAGCTGGTAGTTAAGGTGTAAAAGCGCTGTTCACTTTCGACGAATGACTCCTATTTTGAAAATGTGTTACCAACTTACATTTGCGACGCATGCCGTTAGCAGCACTCAGACCCAATGAAATGCTTCTTAACGAAGTAGCAGTATGCACAAGTGGCCATCAGCAATGCTTGGGGAGAGCTCTACCTGTTGAATTGATGGGTCATTTCTGTCTTATTAACCAACAGAGAAGCACTAACAACATTGCAGCCACGTACATCCCAATGACGGTAGTTAATGAATACACACATTTTCCTTTATTAATGAGGGACCACCGATAAAAGCACAGACCTAATCAAAAGAAATCTGGAGGCAACAGAGGGGAAGCAGCATAATCTGTTTTATTTTTTATGAAAAGATGTTCTAATATACAGTATATTCATATTTGTATATTTTTAAATAACACAAAGGACCATAATACAGCACTAGTGCATGTGAGCATGTGTGTGTACATGTGACCGCATGTGTGTGTGCCTGTGTGTGTGTGTGTGTGTGTGTGTGCGTGTGACCGCGTACTTGCATGTATGTGTGTGCGTGTGTGTGTACATGTTTGCACGTGCGTCATTGCGCACGTGTGTGATTGTGTGTGTGTGTGTGTGCGAATGCGTGTTGGCGTGTGTGTGTGCGCATGTGTGTGTGCTTACGTGCGTATGTGAATGTGTGTTTGCGTGTGTGTGTGTGTGCACGCGTGTGCTTGCAAGCTTGTGTGTGTGGGTGTGCGTACGCGCGCGCGCGTGTGTGTGTGTGTGTTGGTGCTACAGTGTAAGCAGGCGATAATACGAAGGCAGAGAGGGAGTCAGGAGGAAACGGGGGGGGGCCTAACAGGTGCTTGTCTCCCCCGGCTGTGGGAGAAAAGGTCCTTTCCTCCGACCGCCACAGAGGCAAGAAGGTATCCATTCAGCCACGCGGGGGCCAAGGGGCCGGAGGAGGCCGTGGGAGGGGGAGCTGTAAGGAAAGACCACAGGGAGGACATGGAGGGGGAGAGCTGAGAGCATCGGAGCCTCGGAGCAGGAGTGGAGGAGCCTTTCAAAGGGAACATGTGTGGGCCCAGCCAAGAGAGAGAGAGAGAGAGAGAGAGAGAGAGCGAGGAGAGGTATAGTCCTGCCCATCGCCCCCTCAGCCCAGCCACAGCATCAGGAGAGGGGAGCCGGGCTGCCTGCCTGCCGCCCACGGGGCAACAGTAACCAGGGGAGCCCTTCTCCAGCCTGCCTTCCTCCCACTCCACATCCAATAGCAGCCGGCTCCACACCTCACCACCCCCTTACTGCCACAGCACTGATACAGTGCTTATTACCACCCCCCCCCCCCCCCCCCCCCCTCACACACACACACTATACAGTGTATCATGCTGACAAGTCACTAATAGATTGTATTCATACATGAAGGATACACAAAATGTAGAGGATTTCACCGGCATGCCTGTTATTTTTCTGTTAAAGTTAGGGTCAGAAATGTTGAGAACCATGTCAGGTACCTTAGAGCTATTTAAAGAGACACAATGGGGGTGTTGCTATATGACACATGTGTAACTATGTACTAGAAAGATATTGGAGGGGGAATTGTAAGAATAGAGTGAGAAAGAAGTAAACTCAACATTCATAGTTGTACAGGACGGGTCGTAGACATTCTCAGAGTTGGCTTCAAAGTTAAACCCAGAGCATATTTCCTCTGTATTATTTGTTATTTATGAGGCAATCGAGTCTCGTCTCTGTGTCATTACAGAGATACACGAGCTTTGTACGGCAAAAGGGCACAGACTAAAGCCTCGTCTTTGCCCTTGGGTGGTAGATTAGCGCGCGCCTGAGGGAGTAGGTCACATAAAACTGATATTGACTGGAAGATATAGAATAAAGTAGACTGATGTGTGGATCATGACACAAAACACACACAAAAACAGACAAGCGTGGGTAGATGGCCAGACAAAAAGGGAGACACGGCGATCAGTGATACTGGAAGAGGCATCCTCTAGCAATCAACCGTGTGTGGGTGGAGGTTAGCCCCTGGACTCTCTCCCCCCCCAGGAAACCAGCCATCTCATTACAAAAGCAAACACAACACAACCGACAGACACACAAAGGGCTTTCCCCGTGCTGCGGCAGCTGTGTGGCCTGCTATCACAGGAGGGCATCAGAGAACAACAACACTGTGGTGGCAGACAGCAGGTAGGCTATCTGTCTCTCTGCTGACCTCTATACGACTATTCTGTACCCGGTGGGTTCCCATAACAACCACTGGCCAATGTCCCACTGAATGAAATACTGAGTTGTGTACAGTGTGTTGTGGCTTTGCTCATACGCTACTTATTCACACCATGTTAATCATGTACAATTAATTGACGTACACAATCCACAGTAGCATTTGTGAGCTCAATCTCATTTTTGTATGATCCAGATATTAGTCTACAGCATGCTACCAAGATATGCTTAACAAACAGCACAGATTAATAGATTGTTAGGTTTGAGTTTTTTTTTGTTTTTCTTCTCCTACATTGTTTGTGCGGCTGATTTGGAGAAACAGGCACATTTACATGGGAGGAAAAGCCATTTATGTCAGATTATTTATGTAATATTTATGAAGTCATTTTGAAAGGGTCTTGTTTCATTATTCAGAGCATGAACAGTGTGTGTGTGTGTGTGTATGTGTGTGTGCATCAACCGATGTGGGTGGAAAAGGGCTTCCCCAATGCCGCGGAACAGTGAAACCCTTGCAACTCTTATGTAAACAGTACAACACACCTACACACACACACGCATACACACAGTTGGGGCAGTTGTTACATAAACACAACTAATGAAATGACTGGCGTTAAATTATGCAGAGTGGAACAGAGCTATCTCAAACAAATATACATCCATTAACATGAGCGTTGAATTACCAAAAACACTACGTGAGCTTATTCATAACACACACACACAAACTTGCATGTAGAGGTGTTAATGTTACCATTTGTCTGCTTTTCTGTGGACACGTATAATTCATTTGTTCTGCCGTCTGCAACTTCTACACTTCATTATTGATGAACGCTAATGTACAAATTGTGTGTGTGTTTGTGTGTGTTTGTGTGTCTTTGTTTAGGCATGCGCGTGGGTGTTTGCACATTGAGTGTATGCACATTGTGTGTGTTTGGCTTGTGAGCAGATGCAGATTCACTGTCCCTGTAGTAATATCAGCCGTGTTAAATTGAAGAGTGTGTGAATATTGCCAAATTAAGTTCTACTTATTGGTACACTATTATACCCTCCATAATCAGGCTACATCTCTCTCTGCCTGATTTTTTCTGCTTTCCTCCTCCTGTGTGATCAGCGCTGCATTGATGACAGGTTCTGGTGAATCCCCATTCCTTGGCTCGTGCGTGTGTGCGTGCGCGTGTGCGTGTGTGTTCATTGACCGGGCATGATGAAATAAACTTTGTTTGTTTTTACTCACCTGCTCTAATACCTGGAGAGAATTGGGAAAATGTCAGTGCCAGCTTGTGTCTCACACACACATTTGCGCTCGCACTCTGAAAAACACACACACACACACACAGAGACACTACCAAACAGGCATCCCTCACTAAATGTTCTAGTTGGTTGACTTTGAACTGTGAATGAAGACACGTAAATGATCATGTCTCTGTGTTTGTGTGTCGTTATGGCTTTGTTAAAACAGAAGATGTATACACAAAAGGGGTATTATAATACTGTAATATAAATATAAATATAAATATGCATCTTAATGAAAAAATAAGTATTTACAGTATATTTATATGTATATGTACTGTACCATTTCTTCAAGAATAACTTTTTTGTATAGGGCAGTTTTCAAAATGGTTTTCGGACATGCATAATATAAACCCCTTCCCCGCCCCACTGCAACACTGGGTAAGGGAATCCTCGCAACTCAAAACACACACACACAAATGCTTACATGTGCACACCCTCAACACCCAGCCCAGGCCTGTCCTGCCACACTACATCTATGTGATGTCTACATCGCATGCCGAGGACAGGGAGAGGAGGTGGGTGACACAAAGAGAAAATCCCCTGAGAGCATCGTTGTCATTGTACAACAGCAGCACATTCATGAACAATATGGACAGGGGTTAAATATAGCTGTCCTCTCTCCCTACCTAGACGGTTACCTCTCCCATCCCTTGGAGGATCCCCTGGAGGAGGACCTGCCCTTTTTGGGTCCACCTGTTGTGGGTTCCTCTGGGTTCAGCACCATGGAGAGTGACCGCCTGATGGATGTTTGTGTCAGAGAGAGAGAGATAGACAGAAAGAGGGAGGGAGAGAGAGAGAGAAAATGTGTTTAGTTTTTTTTTTCTTTTACCACTTTTTGCCCCAAAATTCACACCCTTGGTGTCATTTTTCATAACTCTAGACACAAAACTTAAAATGGTAACCACTTGTAACACAGGTTGCATATGTTCAAAACATTGCATGTGCTATCATATATTTGAAGAAAATGTGCACTTGATTGGTTCAAATTACAAATGTATTGTGAAAATACCATAGAACATTCATTTAGATCAGACACAGTATATCATTAGGTTTATTGTGTAGCTATTCGTACAGTACAATCATTAAAAATTATGTAATACTAAACCTAAATACATCACTGTAAAATGACTAGCAAATACTACTAAACAGCGACATTGGAATCATTTAATAGTGTGCGCACACGCTTGTGCGCATGTTTACGTTTGTGTGTGCACGTGTGTTTGTGTGTGTGTGTGTGTGTGTGTGCGTGCGTGCGTGTGCATGTGTGTGTACGTTTGTTTGTGTGCGTGCGTGCGTGCGCATGTGTGTACGTTTGCTTGTGTGCGCGCATGTGTGCACGTGTGTGTGTGTGTGTGTGTGTGCGTGCGTGCGTGCGAGAGAGAGAGAGAGACGACAGCGCACCAGGTGTGCTCTCAGCGTGGGCTCCACGGTAACCATGGCTGGCGTAGCGCTGAGCACAAAGCCCGCTGATAGCGCAGTGTCAAACCCCAACATCTCACCCTAACAGCCCTCGTACCGCCCCAGATCCACCCCTCCCTCCATGTATCTGCCTCTCGGACCTCCATCCACCTGGATCTCAATGCTTCCGCTGCCCCAGCTCAGACCTTCAATATTGTACAGACCAGCTAACTGTAAGGTTCAAACTTAACAGAAGGCTGTTAACTAAAGCCTTAAGGCCAACGCCCCCTAGCGGCGGGGTCCGGCACTGCGTCAAAGAATGCAATGTACGAAATGTAAATACAAGAAGAAGGAGCTCAAATATCTGCAGATATTTAGTGCATTAAGGCTGGACGCGAAAGAACTAGACCCGCGTTTCTAAACAATGGTGTCGACGCACGACAGATTAAAAAGAACGAGTTCTAAAACTCTGGCATCTCTTGACAAGCATTAGTGCCTTGAAGCCATTCGTTAAATCTCCGAGCAATTAATTTTAAAATGTATATTCTTTCATACAGTGCAGACACACGAATCCCTTTCAAATAACGTCACTAAAGCACTGTGTTCAAAGTACATTATGTACAGCATGCAAGTCCATCCATGATATCTAAAGCTATCTGTCTAGCTTCAATCTCAGGCGAGACGAACTCTGAGAGCTCTAGGATATGGTTAGCTGCTACGAAGGTCAAAGCCCTCAGGTGACCTCCTGGAGATTCAGAGCAGTGGGTCTCAACACGGAGGTATGAAATTTCAGGGTTTAGTATAATACATGTACTGTAGACTTGTGTATAAATACAGTTTTGTCTTACTGTACCAATAGCGATTCTAAAAGTCTCGGTGGTTGTTTAAATGATTTATCATCTCAAAAATAAACGGTTGTGTATTATAAGCTATGAAAAACCACATTTCCAAAGTGATGGACAGCCACTGATTCTGTGGGTAATTAACCAATGCCTTAATGCAAGAAAAGCCACTATAAAAATATAAACAGGCATCTTGTTGTGAACATCACCCGGAATGAGATGGGATGAGGTGAAGAGCATGAGGGTCGTTATTCTGAGGAGGGTACAGGGGGTGAGGGCAGCCCAGAGAAGTCCCCGGAGGAGAGAGGAGGCGGGAGACAGGCTGTTGGACGAGGAGGGGAGGTGAGCCAATCGTCCTGCTCACTTGACCCCTCCAATTACCATGGCGACGGTTAATTAGCGCCGAGGTAAGCTCCAGTAATTACCCACATTGTGTCTGGAACAAGAGGCAGCGCACGTTGCTATGGATACCTGCGCTCTTTCCGACCGCCGCACTGGAGGACAGACAGAGAGAAGGGAGTAGAGCTAGGCGAAGACATAAAAGCCTTAGCTCACGGGTGAAGTTTAGCTCCCACGCGTGCCGGCCATGTTACTGCACGCTGGGACTTCAAAGACAAACACACCAGCACTGTCCAGGAATCAAAGCTGCGCACTGCAAAAAGCTGCACGCTGCATCAATTTGGGGGCAAAATGCCTAGGAAGCATAGCATTACAGTAATGGCCATTTTCATGGGGCATTATGATGTTGAATCAGCTCAATGGCTGATGGGTAATTTTGTGGGGTTGCGAGACGAAAGAAAGAAAAATTAATAATTTATGCATTTTTATTATTTAATTATTTTTTTGCATTACATATTTATCTATTTTTTATAGTTTATATTATTTATTGAAGGCAGGCATGCACTATGGAACAATTTTTTTTGGTCTTTTTTTAAAGTCTCCAAAATTTTGAAAACCACTGCTCTATGATTCACGTCTGCACTCCAACCACAACTTTATTGTTGCCAGGGGCAACCAGGAGCAACTGTCCAGAAGATTCCCAGGGCAAGTCACAGAGATAAACACACACACACACTTAGACACTTGGTGAATCCACAGACACAGCTGTGAACTTTGGACAGATATGTCCTGCCGCATTGATCCCACTTCTTGACCCAGCCAACACCCTGAGTGCTCAAATACTCGAACACACACAGGCACACATCTGCCATATTTAGTTGGCATATTACATAAGCCTGTTCTTATCTGAGGTGTAAAGGTAACATATCATCCTCTCCTCTCCATCAAGCCTGGTTATAGAGCCTTTTTTGGGATGAAAGCAAACACACACCTGTGAGGCAGCCTGTTACTGTGACAGCAGCAACAACCTACTTTCCAATAAGTGTTGTGTTAAATACATTATTGGTTATTTGGACCCAATATGATGCTCGTACTAGAAATAGGTAAAATTGCAAAAAAGTACATTTTCACCCACACGCAATTTGAATTATGCACTAAATCAAAAGATAGCTCTACACTAAGTATCAACATATCTATATTTATCCCGTAGGCCTACAAGAAAAGTAAACAAAGGACGGTGGAAGTAGAAGATTGTAAGATTGCCTTCGGTAGGCCAGAGTGCCTTCCTCTCATCCGATTCTCAGTTAAGCAGACAGCTCCCTCATGTGGTGATTTCTGTATATTGCTATAATAACACGTTATTTATCAATAACCAATGTACTATACTGAACAGTCTACTGTTAGGAAAATCAGTACTTACTCTACTGAATAGTACATATACTGTTACAAAAATCAGTGCCTATGCTTTGCATTCTATCAGAACATTTTGATCTAATGTTTAATGTAATGTCGTTTTATGATAACTAGAGTTACCCTAGTGTTGCAACTAGGTTCTCTGAGTAGCATGAGTGAGATGTCTCACTATGGGATGCGCCCCAAGCGGATTCCTCAGAAACATGTATTTCACTACGCCAGCCGCGACTGGCTGGTCACTCACTCATGCTACTCAGAGAACCTAGTTACAGCACTAGGGTAACTCTAGTTCTCTTTCATAGCATTCGTTTCGATGTCTCACTATGGGATATGGAGACTCCCGTATTGCCAGACGAGCTCAACTCGAAGACCGACCACCAGCCCTCTGTACAGGGCCACTAGAGTCTTGCACCCCTGAGGACCCCACGCAGCAAAGACTGGGTTTGGCCTTAGGGACACCCGAAGCCTCCCAGGACCGAACTGAGTGCAGGCGGGATGCACAGAGAAAGCATGCATATCACTGACACGTTTGGCAGACGCCAAGGCCAGCAGCAGTATTGTCTTAAAAGACTACTTTCAGGTCAATGTCCTCCAATGGTTCAAAAGGCGGGCCACAAAGGCACTCCAATACCACTGCCAAGTCCCATGAGGGTGAAAGAGGCTTCAACACAGGCAGAAGCCTGCGTGCACCTTTCATAAAACGGCCCACCAGGGGGTGCTGACCAACCGTTTTTCCTTCGAAACCAACATGGCATGCCGCAAAAGCAGCCAGGTAGACCTTAATGGTGGAAAAAGCTTTTCCATTATCCATCAAGTCCTGAAGGAATGATAGAATTGTTCCCACAGAACACTGATAAGGAATTTTGCCTTTGTTTTCACACCACACTTCAAACAGCCGCCATTTCGCTGTGTAGAGGGACCTATAGTGGAGAAAGCTCTCGTATTCTGAATGGTCGATATCACATTCGAAGAGAGCCCCACCATGTTTAAATTATACCACTCACGGGCCAGGCCCACAGGACAAGATGCTCCGGGTGAGGATGAAATATTTCCCCGCATGCCTGCGACAGCTGGTCCCTGCGCAAGGGAAGTGGCAACGGCTGGTCGCATAGGAGTTGGTTTATCTCTGCACTCCGGGGACATGTGTCGCCCGTAATGACAGGAGACGCTTGTCGCCCCACAACAACAGTCTGTGTGCCAGCGTGTACAACTGACGGGATTGATACATGCTACCGTCGTTGTATTGTCCGTCCTCACCAGCACATGGTGCCCGAGAAGCAGCGGAGCAAAATGTTTTAGGGTTAGAAACACCGCCAAGAGCTCGAGGTAATTGATATGGATGTGTCTGAGTCCCTCGCTCCACAATCCATTCACCGTTCTGCCCTCGTGAGTGCCCCCCCAGCCTGTCAGACACGCATCCGTGGTGATTACCTTCCTGGATAGGACAGGGCCAAGTGGCACCCCCTGTACCAGGAAAACTGGATGTCTCCAGCAACGCAGTGCCGAAACACATCCCACCGGAACCCTTATCCTGCGCGACCCATGACGTACTGTATCGAGTTTCAGAGATCCAACCCATCGTTGAAAATCTCTCATGTGTAGGCGACCAAGCCTTGTGACAGCCAAGGCCGAGGCCATCAACCCTAGCAACCGTAGGCATAGCCTGAAGGTGACAGTCTGTCCTACTTGGAAAAGAGAGAGACACGCTCTGATGTCACTCTCTCCGCTGACAGGTGTGCCCTGAGGATCACTGAATTCAGAAATAGCCCAAGGAAGAGTATATTCTGAACTGGCGTCAAAACAGACTTGTCTCTGTTTAGTACGAACTCCAAGTCCTTTAAATGTTTCATTACCACCGCTGTGTGAAACGTTCCCTTTTGGAACAATTCCGCTAGAATTAGCCAATCGTCCAGGTATGTCGCCAGGCGAATGCCACGCAGTCTGAGCGGGGCTATCGCTGTCTCTGAACACCATACGAATACTCTCGGGCTCAGTGACAGACCAAAAGGGAGAACCTTATATTCGTACGTCACGCCTTGAAAAGCAAACCTCAGATATTTCCCTTGGGGGGGATATATCGAGATGTGGAAATAAGCGTCCTTCAGGTCGTTGGATGTGAACCAGTCGCCTAGGCGCACTAGGCGTAACAGGGATGTGTGTGCGAGCTTTCAAAAATTGTATATCCTCAGATATTTGTTCAGAGCTCTCAGGTCCAGTATGGGGCGAATACCTTTCCCTCCCCGTTTTGGGACCAGAAAATACCTGGAATAGAAGCCGTTCTGGCTCTGTTCGGGTGGTACTATGTCTATGGCTCCCTTCTGCAACAGAGAGTTTATTTCCTCTCGTAGAACAAGAGCCGACTCTCCTCGTGCTTGGGAGGAGATTATGCCTACAAAACGAGGTGGTTTCATGGCAAACTGAAACCTTTAACCCTTCGTTATTGTTCTCAGGACCCACGCTGAGTTCGTGCACTCTGCCCATTTCTGTTTTCGTTGAGAAAGAGAACACAAAGGCTCCATTCGTTGAGCACCTGCAATGTGTAGCGGTTGCAGATGACTCAGCGAAATCAGAGAGGCGACGCTGCTCCCTGGTGGTCGGCGCCGTGTGGGACCGTATCCCAGTACTGCGCATGCGCTGCCCGACTGCGCTTTGAGCGCGTCGGTACGCAATGCATACCAAGGGGGGACTACCGCGAGTCGCCTTTCCCGAGGGGTAAGAGCTCTCATGTTGTTTTTCAATTACATTTTTTGCTTTATTTTGAGTGCTGTGTGCTTGTGAGACATGGTCGTGGCTTTGAATAGCTCCTCAACAGGACATTGTCTGTTCCCCTCCTGGCTGGGACATGTCAAGACCACTCTGGTCCTATGCAGCAGTGAGGTTTTGGGAAGGTGTGGGAATGCTTCCCGGGGCACACGCACTAACATAGAGGGGAAAGCCAGCGAACAGGGAACGGCTGGCGTTTCCACCATGTCGGGGGCCATCAGGCTGCCCTCTTCTTCCTCCTGGCCTGCTGACCAACAGGTAGAGTTGGACCATCCGTTGGGGTCACGGTCGGGGAAGGTGTTTTCCTAGGCCATGCAGGCTTTCTGTCCAGGCCCCTAGGCTGGGTGGCTTGGACAGCAGCTTTAGGCCGTTTCGGAATTCTGAAGGGAGAAGGGCATTGAGTGGCAACCGCCTGGGCAAACGTTTGCCGAGGGGCCGTCTGAGGCACAGGCTGTGTCTCCTGTGGGAGACAGAGCTTAAGAGCCTCATCCTGAGTTTTCTTGACCTCACAGCATTTCTGCATAGAGGCAAGAGCCGTGCCAAAGATGCCCTCTGGGACGACTGGCATGTCCAGGATGTCCTCCTTCTCTTTGTCTGATAGGTTGGTCAGGTTGAGCCATCTCGCTCTCTCCTGAAGAAC
>JAODUK010000002.1:2056760-2091470 GCA_027564635.1 Typhlichthys eigenmanni | reverse complement strand
TGTCACATGAAAAGATATGCTCACATATTTGCAAATATGTGAGGGGTGTACTCACTTTTGTGAGATACTGTATATATGCACAATGACAGACTGCACAATCACATATACAATGTTCATGTTCACTGCCTATTCATACAAAATTACATAAATGGCTACAGCGGTTTTTATTTTGTTATGATGTAGCAATTACAGCATAACTTCATAATTAGTGTATTAATGAATATAGAAACAATTAAACAATAACTACATGCATACAGGCTACCATTCATGTTTTGTGTACATGTATGTTTTTTCTTTATGTGTGCAGGTAAAATTCCTTTGCTGTACAAGATGAAACTGCCAAATTAAAAAGACAAGCACAGTTGCTGTAGCCTGTGGCCAGAAGCAAACAATACATGCCCTTCGTCAATGCCCTCCAGATCACCCACTAAAATCAGGACCAGAGCACTCCATCCTCAGACAACATGATACATGCCCACTATCTGAAAGCCACAGGGACAAGGGTTACATTGCTAGTTAACATGTTGCACACCCAATTCAAGTTAATAAAGAGTAATACATAATTGCACTGAAAATAAAATGTTCCACACCCTACAATGGTTTTCATAAGAAGACTGCCTTCACCAAAAACTTCAGAATATGTCCTAAATTAATACATTCTGTATATTGAAGCAAATGTGTTCCAGTGCTCTGGCCCTTAATAGCCAAATTACAACAGAGAGAATGGGTTGGAGAAAGGGAGAAAGGGAGTCAGTTAGAAGAAGGGCATGCTATATATGTGATACAATTAAAATACTACAGACCTTTGCGTCCTTCCACATCTCCCTCTGTGAATGAAAAGATTTGGCCACAATCAAAATGTGACACCCACTGACAGGCCTTATTGACGCTTCAGTTAAAGCCAATGATGTAGGGAGTAGCTAGGACAATAACAGCCAGACTTGATGCAAAGGCCTGCCTGAACCTTCTGATAAAACAAGAAACTGGATCCTAATAAAATATGTCTAAAATGTTAATTTAATAAAAGTTGATTTTCTATCACCAAATACAGATGTGTGTGACAGAGTTAACTAGAAAACCAATGTGTTGATGTCCCCACCAGTGCAAAGGTGTCCCATAAATATGAAAGTGAGCCTGCAACAGTAGTGTGTATGTGTTAAAGGTTCCCTCACCCTCCTTTTCTTTCTCTCCTTGAGGGATGCCCACATAGACCATGACGTTGACGGCATCAGACACATCCAGATGGAGGTTCGTGGTTCCCACCTTCCTATCCTCTGTTGAAATCAGGCCTGGGCGTGAGGAAGATGGAAGGCAGAAAGGAGGTCAGATGAGAAAACAGAAAGAATACATTGCATACCTTTGTGGTTATAGCAGGCCCTAGCAAGAAGCCAGTATCCCACTTTCATTACACAAGAAATCAGATTTTACATCTATATTAAAATATAGCTTGTTTGCCTCCCAGGCTTTGGTTGTCTAGGTGTCCCTCTCATACATTTCCCTACCCGAAATGTTTCCGTCAATCTGTCAGTCAACGACATCCTAAGCTCCTTAGTTGAGATTTGTTTAACTGTGTCGTCAACTGATATTCCGCCCGTCGTCGCTTCAAGTCGCTGAATCTCATTGACTTTATATTGTCTCTCATCACTACAACGCTGCTAGTCGCCTGCGGTGTGTCCGGGCTTAAGCATAACATAAGCCCTACCTGCTCTTACACTCTGATAAGCTTTGGAACGAATGCACAAGCCTGCAAAGCAATTATAATGACCACAAGGTGGCTAATTACTAACATAAACCTAAAGGGCTTTAGGAACACTGAGGTAAGAAACTAAATTATTAAAATAATGGTTTCGCCCTCACCATAGGCGTTGTACATCTTAGGCCCCAGGTCAGGACGCACAAAGAAGTTGGGCAGACGAGCAGCCAGGTTAAGACGGCCGTCTCTCTTTGTGTACTCCGGCAAAGGCAGGTTCTCCATCAGGTCATCAAACCTGAGATTGAGAGCGAGGGGGGGGGGAGACATGGTGGTGACAATGGTAAGAAAACAGGTAATTTCGGCCAATTTAGAACCATTCTCCATCTCACCCAACTGTGGAGATCATGTGTCCAAAACATATTCAAATTTTCACTTAGTGTTCAAATATTTAGGAACCATCTTATTATTGCACTACAGATGTTCAATTTCTCAATGTGATAGCCATTTCACCTTCAACATTAGCCTACCATCACTCGAGTGTTAAGAAAGAGGTAGAAATGTTTGCATTTGTATCATACAAGGAGCTCTACTGCTACTTTCATATATGAAGGAAATCTGAAAAACCACACGAGATCTGAGAAAACGGTTTGCAAAGTGAGGAATTGTTATTTATTTAAGAAATGTCTTAAATAAATTGACAAGCCCCTCCATTGCCTTGCTCATGTCATTACCGTGTGGGCATCATATCCCTGAAGTCTTCTCCTGGAGGCCAATCTTTCAGTTTCAACACCATGGGCTGGCCATCAGTGCCCTGCAGTCGCTCTACATGCACGCGGAGAAAGACACACACATCAGCCACCGCTTGAACGGCACGAGACTGCAGCGGCGACCACACAGAGCTCGGCTACTTACTCGACATTACTTGGAAGCCGTCCCAGAAGTCCCGCACTTTCACGTCCGAGATGATTGCACAGTTTCTACAGTTGACCAGGTCTACATCCTGGTCTCCAAACTCTTCACTGAAGGCCTCTGGCTGCCACAGGTGGCTTTTGAGGCGCTTGTGAATCCCTGACACCAATACAGGCTGGGGGGAGGGGCGGGAGGGGAGAGAGAAGGGGTGTGTCAAGGTAAACGCTAGCATCTCACGTCAGGGGTTCATGGCTGCAGACAAGTGTCTATCTTGCCACTGCTACAGCTTTAACACAACTTACTTGTCCCTGCTTCCAACACTCTCTGAATATCTTCCAGTTGTTGCTGTTGCTGGGGTCCTGCAGGCAAAGGAGTCTCCCGTCACAGAGCCAAGAGTGGGAAGTGTGGGGGTCGAGCACGCTGAGCCCCATGACTCCATCTCTGCGAGGTCCCAGCACCCCGAGGTCGCCTCCATCTGAGCCCCCGGGACGGCGGCCCACCGCCTTCTTGGTTTCCACCACCGACGCGATGATGTGGTCTAGGAAGTTAGGCAGGCTTCCCTTCATCTTGTCGCCCTGGCAGACGTGAGAGAGACATTGGTATCGAGACACCACATAGAGGAGACATGCCACTTGGAGAACTTTTGACTGGAGCTCTATGGGAAGAATTCCACCCATAAGAGCCAATCGTCTGCTTTATAACTGCCGAGCATTAACCTATTTAGTCAATTGTGTGGTTACAATGACACACTCCAAACGTTTTAAACACTTTTTTTTATTATTTTTTGTTTTTTTAACCAGATTTGACTCGTGATTGAATATATGCAGTTTTTATGTCCAGGTGAAAGCGAAGTTATGGCTCCCCCCCCCCCAAAACATGTGAATACGGGCTTCTTAATAACTGCCCGGAGGCTTTTTAAAGATGGCTGCCGAGTGGCGAGACTTGCCTATAAGGACTTGGTTGACATTAGCTGGAACCTTTATACAATATTATTCAACTGACAAAAGTGTTTCCTAGAGCAATGTCCTTCAGGGTATACGTACTCCCGCTGAGGTAAAGGTGGAGGGGAATGGTACACCACTCTCTCCGGGGCCCTGGGGGAGCCTGCCGGGGCCGTTGAGGAGGTCCCGGAGGCTGGAGCCCTCCGGTTTGGGCTGGGACGTGCTGGAGCCCAGCAGCAGGCTGTTGAAGAGCTTGGGGCTGGAAGCAGAGGGCCTGGACAGGGCGCTGAGCGCATCCAGGCCAAACGGCGTCCGACGGAGCGAGCCAGAATCTGATTGGGCATGGCAAGTTAGTGAGCATTGGAAGCACGGCCGCACATCTTGAGTTTAACGAGACCTCTTAACGAGACCTCTTAACGAGACGATAACGGAAACATGAATGCAGCTAGTACAACACGGTTTGATTTATATGTTCTGGTCAACAAGGACAGTACACTACGTACTGGGAGTACTGGCTAATCAACTAACCTAAATACTATTATCGCTTTAATGGACCCTCTCATATTTATTCCATGAAAGGGCCCATTAGAATGATACACTTGCGGAAGAAATTCCGCAAAATCCTTCGTTCCTTCAGCCAAAAAAAACACACACACAAAAAATAAGATGGCTTGTGTAATACACCTGGGATTGTGTATAAAACAATCGCAGGCAGTCACTGCAAATAATAAGTTGTTCTTAAGTGACCTGCCTGGTATGGGATGATTTGTAATCTTTCCACATTACCTTTCGTGTCATCCTTGGCCTTCTGCGTTGCCAGATGTGCCAGCCAGTACAGGGCGGAGCTGTTTCCCTCCCCCGTGGAGGAGCGGGCGTCCTTGGCTGAGGTCTGAGTGAGGTGTGGTGAGGCGCTTGTGCCGCCAACGGTGTCGCCGCCCCCTGCCCCTCCCTCCGATAACATCGCCTGCGTAGGTTCTGTTTTTACCACTAACGCCTCAGTCTCTTTATTGGACGTACTGACACCAGCAGCTCCCAGGCCACTGCTCGATGTGGACTGGAAAATAAAATAAAGAAATGTCATCAATATCGTGAGACATGGCACATAATAACAACACAGCGCACATCAAAATGGTCAAAACTAAAATACCTGTGAAATCCCATTGGGGGTGCTATGGCGTATTAGAGGCTTGGTGTGGCGACTGGTGCAGGGGCAATTGGCCTTAATACCCCACTTTCCCCTAACTAAGTGCACCATTTCCCCTATGTTGTAGAGAGCTGAAGGAAGGGTTGACAAGATGCATTTGTTTACATGAAGAACAACAACAGTGTGCATCCCCAGTAAAACAGACTGTGAGGTATGACACGCTTTCCTTACCTATGCCAGGTATGATCTGCGTTGGCATGAGGTTCTGTGGCTCGTGAGACTGGCCTTTAGCGCACTTTAACCAGGAGAAGACCTCGTCCTCTGGAACCTCATCTACATCTGAAGCAATGAGCACACAAGTGCACGCTCAGCAAATGCACATCTCAGCCAAACAAAACAAAAACGTGAGCGTAAACGAATGGTTAACGAACGCTCAAGTACGTAGCGTAGTGACACTCACCCTCCCGGGGCCGGCTCCTGCGGAGTCGGTAGCAGTCCAGACACACGCCGAAGCCACACTTGCGACACACCCAGTGGATGTTGAACAACGTGGTCTCGCACACGTCGCACATCTCCCTGATGCCCCGTACGGCGCGCTTCCAAGCAACCTTCTCTGAAGGTCAGAGCAGAGAGAGGGATATAAGCATAGGACATATGTAACATAACGACATATGTAACATAAGGGTAAGGTGTATTTAATGGCTACTGGAGGTACAGAAGCGGCCATATGTATACTTGGGCCACCTAGGGAATACTAATCTTTAGAAAGCCACTAAAAACCAAGTACCTGTAACATTATTTTCAAATACCTATCGATTTTAGCTAATGCTATACCAGTTTGTACGGAAAACATTTTTGAGCAGAGCACTCTATGGTGTGCACGGGGCTAAATAGGATTTAGGCATAGTAGTAGGCTATTTTGCCACAACCTTACTCACGACCAATGAGTGGAACACCGCGATAGTAAAGCGCGGAAGCTTTTCATTGATATTCTTTATTAATTTAATGGCCGCTTGAAATTTTCGCGACCCACTCACTCCCACTCAGTGACCCAACCTGTGGGTCCTGACCCACAGTTTGAAAACCGCTGCATTCGAAGCATGTTGTCCATTTAACACAATGGCAGCATGTAAGGAAAAGCTTTCATGGGGATTGTAGGATTGCGTTTTGTATTTCCTGACATACTGGGACTTGGTTTTTGGCAGCCTCTGGTACACCGCCAAGCTCTACACAGGCGGTTGTGTCCATCACAGCCAACCTAGAATGGAGGGGACGGCCATGGAAACTCACGGTGAGGCTCCACCATCATCATGGCTTCCTTCTCAGACATGACCAGCCGGCAGAACTGGTCTCCCACATTGGCCAGGATGTACTTGGACGTGTCCAGGTCCAGGCCCTCCTGGACGGTGGGCGCAGGCAGCCACAGGCCCATGGCCATGGCGTCACTCTGCTGGGGACAGAGGAAGCCCTCCACGCGCAGCACCCCCTTACGGGTGAACGCCAGCCTGAGACAAACACGCCATTACAGTCCATTTAGTTTACACAGAACCTAGACCAACATGCAGAGATGTCACAGAACATACATAGACCAACATGTATCTAGATAACACACAGAACATACATAGACCAACATGCATCTAGATAACACACAATATAGAACAAAAAGAAAACTAGCCACCTGCGGAAGTGGAAGAAACGACAGGCCACGTTTGGGTCGTCATCGTCCTCTGTGCCGTCATCGCGGTTCTTGCGGTAGCGCTCCAGGCGGCACTCGCGGCACTTGTGCAGGTGAGGGGCTACGTTAATGCAAGAGCCATCCTGCAGGAAGGACTCCCCGGACTGCTTCAAGCGCCGCACCTTGGTCTGGTCTTTCAACACTGACTGGCCCACTGGATGGACAAACACAGTGTCATGGGGCAAGCTGAAGCTGTACTGTCGCGCCTCAACACATTTGAGACAAAAGGTGCAAACTTCCGCACTTGACTTTTGGAAGGGCGAGACTGATCCCATAGTTATATAGTAAACCCCTCTTTATGGAGAGAACATGGTTGCGTTCAAATATTTTTCAAATTCTTTTTGGGCTACACGGTGGCCCAGTGGATAGCACTGTGGCCTCACAGCAAGAAGGTCCAGGGTTCGAACATGCAAACTCCACACAGAAAGGTTCTGTGTGGAGTTTGCATGTTCTCCCCGTGTCTGCGTGGGTTTCCTCCGGGTGCTCCGGTTTTCCCCACTATCAAAAACATGTCAGGTTCACCCTCCAGTCAGAGCTGTTGACCAGACACTGGCCTCAATCTGGAGTCGGTCCCTGGGCGCCGCACGAGTGGCTGCCCACTGCTCCCTTCGGGGATAGGTTAAATGCAGAGAATGAATTTCTCCTAATGGGGATTAATAAAGTATGATTTCTTTCTCTCTCTTTTTCTCATAAACCAATGCAAAATGTAGTTCAGGTCAGGCGCACATTCAGAATTGGCAAACATGGAGAATGTTTGATAATGTTCGTAAACACAATGTTTTTTGTTAGCAAAGATATGCAAACTGTCTGAGGAGGTAGTTCGTGGCAATCACACATTGACACTGGACGAAGGGTGACAGTTTAAATTGAATAATTTTGGAAAGTTTAAACAAAACGTTAAAATGCCCTGTTCACAGCAAACGCGTTCGCCAGGAACGTCAATTCTGAACACACCTCGGGAGCTGTTCCCAAGCTTACCTTTGAATGGCTTGTTGCGGGGCCGGCCTTTGGCAGCCGCGGAGGCTTTGCCTTTCTGGTGCAAGGCTCCGCCCTTGGCGGTGCCTGGCCTCTCGGGGGCCACGCCCCTGTCGGGGCCCTCTTCGTTCTCGCTCAGGTCCGACAGGTCGCTGTTGGTGCTGGAGTCCGAGTCGCGCTTGGAGGCCTGGCCCCTCTCCTCTAGGTTGAACTTCTGGCCCTGGCCCTGGCCCTGGTCGAACGACAGGGAGGCGTCCTCGGCTCCTCCGGAGCTGGAGTTCCCGAAGACGGGGAAGGCCGAGGTGGAGGTGGGCCTCTCCTCCCCGTCCAGCTCCTCCTTGGGCTTTGGCCCGTCACTCGCCGGTTTCTGAGGGAGGGCGGCGGCGGTGGCTGGTGGAGACGTAGAAGAGCTGGGGGGAGCAGACGCCGAGAGGGAAGCAAACGGGGAAGACATGATGCCTTTAGGCGGCTCCGCCATGGTGAACAGGTTCGCCTTGCTGTCCGGGGCGCTGCCCGCCACCACCGCCTCCGTCTCGGACCCGGACAGGCCAGCAAATGAGGTGTGAGTCATCTTGTCCCCGTACGCCAGGAAGGGGTTGGCTGGCTCTTTGGAGGTCTGCAAGAACAGGTTCTGGTGGCTGTCTGTTTTGGGGCCGGAGAGCATCCCCAAGCCTCCCGCCGGAGCGCCATTGCTGCCACTCTTCCTGGCTGCCCCCTGTGTCCCAGAGGAATGGGCCAAGCCACCCATGTTCATGCCAGGGCCTCTGTTAACTCCAGGCCCACTCGTGCCTGAGAACGGCGCTGAAGGTTTGTCCGCTCCGAAAGCCTTGCCGAGCACACCGTTTCCTGTCGAGTGAGCTTCAGGCACTTTGGGCTGCTCATTATGAGAAGGCAGGGCTGAGGTTGAGGCCGACCCAAAAAGCCCAGCTGTGGCTGAGCCCAGAGGTTTTTTCGCACCCTCCTTGGGGGTATCGGGCTTCAACAGACTAGGGTGCTCTTTGCTCAGGCTCGCTGACACTGCGGCGAAGTAGTTTGTGTCCTTAGCTTGGGTCCCACCAGCGGGACTCTGGTTGGGACCAGACTTCTGCGTCATGCACTGGAAAAATAGGTTTTGGTCTTTCTGTGCGGCGCCCTTGGCTCCGCCAAAGCCGAAGCCAAAGGGCCTGGACGAGTCGTGGGAGCTTGTGGCGGTAGGGGCCCCGTTGGTCTGGGAGCTGACGTCTCCAAATACTGGAGTAGCAGCAGCTGTGGAGGGTGGTACCCCGAACCCAGTGGTCTTAGAAGCCTAGGAGACAGTTGACAGCACACATGAGCACCAATATATATATATCAGTGTTAATTAGCGATGCACCGATTGATCGGCAAATATACCCGATTATGTTATCGATCGCAGAGGCTTGTTTACACACAGAACGCATGCGCTGCAAACACGTCCACTCGCCTTTTTTTAAGCTGGAGACTGTAGCTAGTTGTCATGGTAGCCTACCTATACAAGTCTTCGTGGTGTGGAAAATAAAAGTAGTGTACAAGTAAGATGTCAAGATGTAGGTAAGCTACTTCGTAAATGTGAGTTTATATTACACAGACATTCACACTTTGAGCGTTAATGTCTTTTTAAATAAAACAGAAATCTATTTTAGGGCCCATCTCACTGAAAAGAGTAAGTTACGTGGCTTAATTTCATCAATCCATTGTAAACACCTTAATTTTCATAATTCACAGGCAGTCTTTACCGTACCGCGACTGTTGTCATATTGACTGGCAGTTTGGCGACGCCAACGGATGGTGTGTAGAGTACGTGAACATCTGCGTTTAAATGACAGTGTTGTAAAATAAATATTTAAAACACTGAATGAAAAATCGGAACCTGTTAAAATGTGGAACCGGCCGGTCAGGCTTGACAAAAACCGATAATCGGAATCGGCCAGGAAAATTGCAATCTGGGCATCCCTAGTTAATGGAACACTGAATCAAAATGCGTCTCAAATAAATATGGTAACAGCTAGGACTGAATCAACATACTTGGGTATGTATTGTTTTCAATTTTGGGATTTGAATATTCTTTTAATATTCGTATGTATGCCCATTTGCCCTGTGACTAATAGTTTCTTGGTAAAACAAAAACTCCACATGTTCGGAGTTCCAGTCGAGCACTAGCCTAATCAATACATTCAGATTCAACTGACATGGTCTGTAAGCAGAGAGACAGGTTCCTCTTTCAACAGAGACAGCATTAGTCATAGGCTAATGCAGGTTGTACATAGCTCCTATTGGTTCAGTTGATCGGTCAATACGGTAACCGCGCTAACATTATAACAATAACAGTGCTAAAACAAACGGTAACAGCGCTAACATGTTAGCGGTCTCACCTCAGCCTGGTTTCCCCAGCCGGCTGAGAGTGCCACGTTGGGACCACTGCCGTGAGAAGACGTGGAGATGGTGACGGGGCCCGGCGACACCAAGGCGGCCGTTCTTGCGTAGGACGACTGCGAGGGCTCCTCCCTGTCAGTTAGCGGCGCCAGGGAGGGCTTAGCGATGGGGGCTCCGTGGACCAGGCTGGGCATCTGGCCTAGCGAGGGGAAGGACGCGTTGGAGAAGGGGGATGGGGCTGGCTTCAGGGGCGGGGGGGTGGGGGTGTGAGCCACAGCTGTGGTAGAGTCCGGCGCACCTTGAGCCGGAAGCGCCCGGCCATTTTCCTTCACGTGGCAGTGAGAGAGAGAGGCCGCATGGTGGTCCATCTGTGAGGAGGACGCGGCGTTCAGGGGCGACGACGAGCCGTCTGTGGTGCTGCCGTTCCTGCTGCTGCTGCTGACCCTGTCCCCCTCCCCGGCCTCCCTAACCTCCCTGGCCCACATCACCAGCCCCCCCGCCGAGGCCTTGTTGGCCTCCCCAGAGTCCTGGCCGTCGGCCGCCGCCGTCGCACCCTTGAAGCGCTTCAGGGTGACGTCGTCCTCACCCTCCGAGGCCGTCCGGCGCCGACGCCCGCTGTCGGCGCCCTTCGCCGCTTCCGCCTCCTTGCGGCGGCGGGCGTTCTTGCCGAGCTGAGGAGAGAGAGCGCGCAGGGCAGGCAGAGGTTAGCGCTACGGCGGCACGTTTAACAATTCAAGTGCGTGCGTTTGGACCGGTAACACACCTCTTCCTCCATTAGCATCACGTGTATCACGCGGGGGTCAACCATCTGGTTTTCATCTCCCTGTCAGACACAAAAACACTTTGTAGAACAAACAAAAATAATAGGAAAGACAATATCTGAACTGGAAACATATACCTGATAAGAACATCTGCCCTTAAAAGGTGGAAGCAGGGATTATAGAGAAAGATTGTTGATAATTGAACCTGATCAAAAGAAAAACAACACCTCTCGCTTCACCTACATAGGGTGCTCCATCTGAAGCCCCACATTGGGGACATGCAATGTCAAGGCTATGGTAGTGTCGTGTGGTTGTTTGTGTTCCCATTTAGAGAACCTGTGAAAACACCGGATTACCTTCTCTGAGTGCGCAGAGAATGGACAGCAAGTGGACCGCAATATCAGGCCCTGGCTGCATTAGCCTAGCATCGCCGACTCCACCTTTAAGCCACCAACAGAAAGCAGAAAGCGATGGCGCTACCTTGTCCATGGTGATCTCCATGATGTGTGACACGGGGTCGTGCTGAGAGACCAGGCCCAGAGCCCAGCACTCATCCAACTCCGGCTGGTAGACCCGAACACGGCGCCCCTGAATGGTGTACGAGCCTGGAGAGAAGGGATAAGTAAGGCATGGCACCAAGCGAAAAATAAATGTCACCTTTATCCTGGACAAAATGACCGCGATAGACAATAGTAGCCCGATTATCATCAAAATATGCTATATATCAAAACTCTAAATACATACTGGAATCACTTTCTTACATTTTGTTAATAAACAAATGCTTATATTTTATCATATGACATACTGGATCTGTTGTGTGTGATTATTTTCGTTTTGTTCCTAGTTTTGAAATATCCAATGTAACTTTTTTATGTGGCGAGCCTGCAGCCATGGTGACAATTTACTGGAAAGATGCGGGTTGATAAATAAATAAAAAAGGAAAGCAATACAATTGGACTGTACAAGTTAGCTCGACAGCTTTTTTTCCCCAAGTCACTCATGAAGATATTCATACTTTTGTGAGGATATTCACGATTATCGTGATACAAATATAGTGCGTATATCTAACCCGGAAAAGGACAGAAATCATTTATCATGCCATCCCTAATGATAAGGTGTTGATGCAAGGCTGCGTGGGCAGGGAACCGTTTTGGTCAATGACCGCAAATGGCACGGGGTGGAGGGCGCAGCAGAGCCATGCACAAAAGGCTCTCACCCTTCCTGAAGATCTCCTGCAGCTCAAAGTCACTTCGCCAGCTGGAGATAGCTGCCTGCAGGGCAAGGTCATCCAACACCAAAGACTGTCTCATGTCTTTATCCACCTGCTCAGGAATGGAAACGTCCGTTCGATTAAATGCTGTCTTAACGCACTTCAGACAGTTCAACAGTTACAGACAAAAAGTCAAATGAATTATTGGTCTTCATTAACCAAGGATACGCACCTCAAACTTCTCGATAGATTTGCTGTCATGGAGGAACTCAAATGTCCTGGCTCCAAAAAACTCCACTGGCACCAGAGGTCCCAGACCCACTCTGTCCACCAGAGACCGGAAATGCTAAGGCGAAAATAATGATGCAATGTCACATTGCTCGAAATATGTGGCAGGAGTGCTGTTGCGATAACCTGAATACCATTGTCATTTCACAGAGAAATCATTCTGGCCCTCGCCTGACTAAATGTAATTACAGGACGTATTATGCAATCTCAAGTGTTAGGATTGGATATCCAGAAAGCGTTTGCCAAGTAGATAGAGGGACTTTGCAGCTGGCTGTGCGTAACTAATAACACCTTTACAATGCATGGTGCCGGATCAACTCTACATCGACTTGCCATCTTTGGGTTTTCCACCGGGCAAACTGGTACTTTTTATTTTTCACCTCAGTCAAAGCTCCAAACCAACTGAGTCGATACCAAAAGATGATGCGAAAACAACGCAGATGAACCACAACGCGATGAACCGAGGAGGTGCAAACATTAGACA
This sequence comes from Typhlichthys eigenmanni, assembly GCA_027564635.1. Classification (NCBI taxonomy): domain Eukaryota; kingdom Metazoa; phylum Chordata; class Actinopteri; order Percopsiformes; family Amblyopsidae; genus Typhlichthys; species Typhlichthys eigenmanni. Next base: position 2,078,960 of record JAODUK010000002.1, on the reverse strand, counting down.
ACATAAGCGTAAAAGCGGCCAAAAAGAGTCGAGTCGAGCTGGTACCATGTAACGGAAAAGCTGAAATCTGCTGGTGTAGTAAAGACACATCTTGGGCACTTACCAGGGCAGGCCAGGCAGTAGCTGATGCCGCACTTTCACTCCGTTTAGCCCACACAATGGAGTCTTCCACTAGTACAGCTCTCACAGCTTCCCCGTACACCTGTACCCAGGAACACCGCTCCAATGCGTTCTCAAACTCCACAAACACCTGCAGCAGAATGAGCAGAGGGTTAATACAAAGCAGCGAATACACTTTAAGGAGTACTAATAGGTTGGGTTTTCTGTGCAACTGTATCTAAAATATGTAGCCACAACATCTATGGCTAGTATCCCAAACGTATCGACATACCAAGTAGGTACAGTAAAATGTAACAGGTTATGGAATCACGTATATATTTCAACTAGTTGACTTGTGTATTTTTAAATAAGGCCTCAGGGCAAAGAACAAAATAAATTGATAAAATAAATGACTAATAAATATAATGCACAGCAAGTACACCATGTTAAAAGCTTAGAAATAACTGCATGAGTGAGATAACCAGTTTAAACTGTCCTTCTGCAATAATAATAAAACAAACAAAATAAATAAACACTTCAAACAAATGTACAATAGTTGATCCTTAACAGGATGTAAAAATACAATCACACTAAGACAAGTAGGCCTAGCAAAATTTTCTTGGCTTCTTCTAACAACTAAAGTGAATGTTAAATCTAAATCAACTGCAAAAAAAACTTTTTATGATTAAACCCCTGAATCAAATAGAATGTTGTAGAAGCATCTTTACTTTAGAAAATCATATTGTTTTAACATGGGATTCAATCGTTAGTTACTACAGACAAGCCACACCAGCCTAAAAATCAACACTAACAGCTATTATAGGATAACATGATGTCTTATTGCTCTGTTAATAATAATAATAATAATAATATATTCTGGTGCACAAGCATAGCAAGCATTTTACTATGTAAATATATAGATTTTTTTACATTTTGCCACATATACTAGTTAAAACAAGATCAACAAAGGTAAAAACGCTCCATTGGTTACTTAAATGAAACATCAAATCTGTAATAAAATATCACTAGGATGTGATGAAAACATTCCCTATAAGTTTGGTGTTGAGGCCATGAGCCAAACTAAGGCAGGCTACAGTAGTGGTAGCCCCCGTGTAGTTTTCTCTGTATGTACTCAGTCGGCGTTGAGTAAATAACAATAACACATAGGCACTCTTCAGACCCACAAATGTAACAATGGTATGCAATTACTTTTGAATAACACCAACGGGAATCTTGATACAGTTATTTCAGGTAGCAACGAAATGGTGAAAATGCAAAGCTAACAAAGCCAAGGCCAAAAATCCTCGGCCTCAAGTTCTGCTCCGTTTTGCTGGCTTGTACTTTTTAGCTAACAAACACGAGCATACGGCAACATTCGTTGTTTTAACGTTACTGACAGACAAAGCTATACAATTAAACCTCGACTGTTTGTAGTTATCGCACACCGTAAGCCTCAACTCGGCGGTGTATTTCCCACTGCGATGTAAACACTAACCGTAAGTCCCGCGGCTGCTGTGGGTGTTGCAGTAGTCTCTGCTACGCTAACCTCCGGGGCAGCCAAGCCGATCACGCTAACGGCCCGCACAGTCCCCCGGAGCCACTCGTCGGCCAAAGCAGCTTGCTCTGGTTCAGGTGCAGCGGACCGTCCATCGTTCAGGAGCAAAAACAAACGCTTCCCTATTAACTCAAGCGAGTCCCCCATGTTTTGCTGGCTAACAAGCTAACTCCCGATGGCAACCATGAACGGAGTAACTTCGTAGGTTGTGATAGGAACTCAAAATGGAAGTGGCCAAGCAGCCAGCGCCACGAATCTGCTGCAAGTTTGTACTAAACGCACAATACGCTTCTTGCACACCCTGGATACTGGGCGGTGAACAGAGAAACGGTAGAAATCCAGATAGTATATGTTATTGTCCTCAACGGTAGCACTGCTGTTCTGCACTATCCGCCATTGAGCCCTGTAACAATTAAACGCACTCCTCGCACTCCTCGCACACCACTGCAGAGACGGCGAGCAAGTTCAGAGGAACAGCGCACTCTAGTGAAAACCCTGACTACTGCTAGTGACTGCTAGTGATAAGATAGCTGCTAGGCCTAAATAATGAAAAGAAATTTGAACATCTGCTCTGTTCAAGTATATTCTAACCCCATGCTCAACCCAAACTCTGTGCATGTTTATTACAAATAAAAAATATTATGTATGGTATGTTACGCCTCTTTATTGCGGTAGAAAAAAATCAGAATTCCATTCTGCAGACATCATGCCTTTATGAACCAAAAGGGGGCGCAGAACACATCTACTGACTATACCTATTCATAAGACTATGGGCTATAGTGTATTAATAAGTCTATGTGATATACTAGTGTATGCTATAGTATACATGTATCACTCCGCATTGAGTCCATTTATGATCTTAACACGTCCATCCATTTCAGTCACAATTTAGAGCATTACACTGTAATTTTGCATGACTCCTACATTTTACTGTCTATCAAAACTACACAGAATTCATAATTCTAGCATTAAAGTGATGACCTATACAATACAGTGACATCTGGATCATGTTTCCTATTAAAATGTTGGACAATGTCACCCATCTATTTATAATAGTAATATCAATTTCACATAAATCAGCCTAGCAATCCACAGTATATGTTGAGTGTTATGTTCATACAAGTCAACGACAAAATTATTCTCAGGGAAACACAAATATTATATATTTCAATATAAATATTGATGCAATCATACTGGAACCCTCAGTCTTAAATTAAATATGCCCTCAGTGCTAACCAGATTAAAATGTTTTCATTTTTACACCAATACAGTATCTTTTAGCCATAGCCTATAGATCTACATGTATTTATTTTCTATTCACGGAAAACATTTATTAATTTCTTGTACAAGATACAATACATTATTTATTATACAATATATACAAAATGTCAACATGTATTATGTCCAACAATACCAATGATAACAGTACAAATATGTATGATGTCTTCATAAAACCCTGCATAGTTTTGTAAAATGGATTAAAGGTTAATCACGTGGGTATAAAGCCAGATCAGACTGGACCTTGTTTAAGGTGATATACTGTATACATCAAGCCACAATGTTCTATTCGCCTTGCATTACACTAGCAGTACACTAATGCCCTCATCCCTGCAAAGGTATGCATGTATGTTCAAGGACTCGTTTGCTATTATTGCTCTTTGCAACCTTTGTCTATTAGTGTCAGTACGGTGGTTATTTGACCCGTTTCTCAGGACAGTTACATGTTGTGCCACTGAAAACACATAGACAAATAGAAAACAATATTGACAGTCCATGCTAATCAGCACACCAAAAGCATAGGCGTAACCCTTATTCACTTCATTTAATTTCAGCTGCAGCTTTCAATAACACATGTGAAAATAATTTGTTATGTGAAGCATCTGTCATGCATTTCAGAATTTTTAAACCTGAAACGTTTGAGATTTCTTTGAATCACGTGTGACCTGCATTTATCCCACAGTGGACCAGGAGCAAACCCAATGTTCAGCATCCATTTTACCATAAAAGCACTGTCCCACATACAGTATTATCCACTAATGCTAATGGACTGAAGTTAAACAAATGTATAAATAAAGACTTTTACTGTGACAAAAGGTTAAAAAAAAGAAAGAAAACAACAACAAGAGAGCAAAACATAAACAATAAAAAAGGCCCTGTGATTATCGAGGGGCTAGCCCTGCCACAATCAAACGATAGCCCCATTACATACAGTCTAGTCTGGCTGCAGGTGCTCCTTCTGCTGAGCTAGTGGCGTCGATTCAAGCAGCTGTGCGGGGTGCACTCTGCCTGCTCCTCCAGCTCAGGGCAGGGCGTGCCGGCGTTGGCCGGCCGCAGGAGGATGTAGCGGGTGCGGTGACGCACGCCGCCCCTGGAGCACGGCCCCAGACACAGGCCCCACGACGACCACAGGGACACTTCACAGTCCAGCGGGGTCTCTGTGGGAGAGGGAAGAAGCTGCTGATGGAACACTGGGGAAGACAAACCTCTGAAGCAGTGGTCCTTCACCCCTTGTCTTGAGGATTTACTACTGTCCTGCTCCAAAACACCTGATTCAAATGAATGGGTCATTATCAGGCTTCTGCAGAGACTGATAATGACCCATTCAGTTGAATCAGGTCCGTTCTGAAACATATAGAGGGAAATGGGTCCATGAGACCAGGGATGAGGACCACTGTATCTATGTGTGTACTGTGTAGTTGTATGTGGATCTGCACATAGGCAGGCAGTACCAACCTAAGAAACGCTGGGGACTGATGGAGTTAGGCAGAATGTGATTGGAAATGTGAGTTTGACGAGCAGCAGAGCGGGGTTGCCGGCTTATCTTTACGCTCGCAATTGTTGGAAGGTCCTTCAGGCGTGGGTAATAGAAGGAGTTGGCAGGGTGATTAGGCATCTGAGATGTGATCTGAGCACAGCAGATGAAGAGGTACATAAGTTTTGAACTAAAGGCAGAGTCGACTAATTTCGAGAATGCTTGCTAACAAAAACACCTCTCCCTTCCATGTCATAGGGTGCTCCCTCAGAAGCTCCACCCCACACATTAGAAACACATTGAGAAGGCTAGGGTATTGTTGTTGTGTGCTGTCTGTACCACTTTGTTTGTGTTCCTATTTACGGAGCCAGGGCTGTGAAGAAATACCAGATAATTCTTTCAGCACGCAGAGAGAGATATTTGGTGAGTTTGACAAAATGTGTATTAGCTTACAGTCATTGACTATACCTTTAAGCAATGCTCATCTTGGCTAATTAACTTATGTGCAACAAGCTCAAAATACAATTTAGGAAAAGAAACACACCTCTCTGTCTCTCTCTGAATAATGCCTAGGGGTTTTATTTATGCTAGCCTTTGCAGTGTACTGTGATCAAAGGCTGTATAAATACAACTAACTATGCTTGACAACACCCCGTAACCTCAAGCCTTCAGTCAGACGAGGGAAGCGGAAGGGTGGACTCACTCGTGTGATGTTTTCTTGGGGGCTGGTGGGGAAGTTGGGAGAGGAGAAAGTGAAGCCACTGTCCGTTCCTGCATCAAACGGATGGAGGCCCAGGGTCACTTCCTGTTTCCACTGGCCTCCCTCACAAAGGTTGACACTGTCCACGCCTACGAACCAGTCGGGACTGGGGATCAGCTTTACCATCATGGAGAGCTGGTGGGAGGTAGAGGTGAAAATTAGACAAAGCCATAGATATCTTGACGTAGAAGTAAGTGGGAGAGGGTTTGTAGTATTGTTAATGTGTCTTGTATGTATTAGCGAGAATGGAGGGTTTTTACATATGAGTGTCAGGAGAACGCATTATATTGCATGTCTTCCACTATCCAGAGTGATATTCGTTTCCTGCGAGCTGGTGACTACGTACAGGAAGCTGCCCTGGTGTCCCGAGCGCACACAGAAACCTATCAACAACAACAACAACAACAACAACAACAACAGAAAATACCTTGAATTACAAAGGCAGCCCACTACTTGTGGCCTTGGCTGGCTGGGAAGTGCTAAAGGGTCCAGATGGACAGATATGTGCTGGAACTCTTTCAGCATCAGAGAATGAGCAGGGTAATGGTGTCATGGTCCCAGTTAAAGGACAGAGACATGATAGAGTGATATGGAGAGGGAAGGGTGCGGGGCAACCTTACTGTTGTTCCATTTCAGAATCCCTTTCCTTCTTCCTTCCTCCTTCCCTTGCTAATATTACCGCCTTCTTTCATATTGTCCCCGAACCCCTCAAATGGTGTCTAGTGTGCTAGCCATTTATGTGTGTGGCTATATTTGAAGAGTTCAGATGCTAAAACCATTTAGTCCATCGGTCAATTAGCTACTTTAAAATAGCCATATTTATTATTTCATATTTAAGTTCACTCATTTCACCTTTATTACAACGAGGCTGTGTGTTACTGAATAACATTTAAAATCTTCCAAAAATCTAACAAATCATTTAAATATTGGCAATTAAAAATATTAAATATTAAGATGTCAGACTTCATTTCTACTCACTGGATGTTTATGTTTGAGTTGGACAGGACAAAAAGTATTTAGCACACCAATACATACCCACAATCTACGCCAACCCTCTCCCTTGCCCAAATCAATCCCCGTAGAGAACAGACAGTTCTCAACACAAGCTACCCAAGTATGGAAGCCTTCCATCAATCTTGTAGCTCTATGTCTATAAGCATAATGCCAGTTCCTTTTCAAATTTGCTTAAATGTTTGGTGTTATCTGTCTGTTTCAAATTAGATGCTTAGCAGCAATAGCAGGGAGGTTATAAATATTGAGATAGAAATCATGTGCTTGGGATATTTGGGGCATTGCGTATGCAAGTCTTGGTTTGTGGAAAGGAGGTGAAAGACTTTGTTATAGTGCTTGTACATGTGTGTGTGTGTGTGTGTGTGTGTGTGTGTGTGTGTGTGTGCGTGTGCGCGTGTGTGTGTGTGTGTGTGTGTGGGTGGGTGGGTGTGTGTGTGTATGTGTGTGTGTATGTGTGTGTGTGTGTGGGTGGGTGTAAGCCTATGAGATGGAATACAACAAAAACAGAATCAGATTAATGCGTCAACGTACACTGTATATCAATATGTCACCGTCACATTCCTCACAAACTCACAGAGTCAAGTTCTGCTTTTTTATTTTTTGCCTGCTCTAAAAACACTCAGAGAATAGCACCATATTCATCAGGCATACATCCATGAACGACAAGTAGTTGTTAAGCTGCTGTTCATGGCCAGTACTTATAAAATGCCCTCTATGAGGCATTGAGCCATAGTTCTTGGCAGTGAAATAACCAATAAACAAATGAAGGTCATAAGGAATATTGGAAGCAAGCAGGTATGCTTTATTTTCCCAAACTTCCAACACCTTCCCTTCCTTTTCCCCTCTAATTAAGTGACCACCACTTGAATAAGTCCCAGACTCCTGCTTGCTCATTCATCATCTGCGACCTATCTTGCTGTGTGCTTTGCTTCTTGTCTCATTCCAGTTTAACTACCATCTCAAGTCAAGTCAATTGTATTTAATAGCCGTTTATGACGTTATAACCTCAAAGGGCATAACAGCCACACTTTTGACATAGAAACAAATAACAACACCCCCATAACCTGCTCCTTCCCCCGGGTGAGGATAAACCTCCGTAAAAACCACATGGGTAAAAAAAATAAGAAACCTTGGGAAACGACCACAGATGGAGGAATCTTCCTTTCCATAGGTGTTGATAGGCCAACAATAATTAGAAATGATGAAGTGAATAAAATGCATCACAGTTATCTTAACTTACTTAAATAAGTTAAATAGCAAGCTTAAAAACTCTCTTAAAAAATATAAACTCCAAACTTCCAAACCAAAGCTTACTCTTAAGCGCTAGCCTGAAAACTGCCCCAGTCCTTAGGCATGCCATCTAGGCCTCAAACATTTGCCTAGCCCACGTGCCCACCAGTGACAGCCTAGTTGCAGTGCTTGCATAGCATGTCGTTCAGCGCCACTCCCATGCACATTAGCTCGTAACATTTAATAGGCGCTGTCATTTAATAGCCAACAGCTTGTCGGACCCAGTCTTAGCAGACTGCGACAGCCCTTTATAACGTACATTAATAAACCTGACCCTGGTGTTATGAGCACACGGCATTCAGCAGGGTTTGCCGTATAGACAATGCAGACCAGGCAGGACGGATGTGGGCTGTAGCGTTTGAGAGCTTGAGCTAAACATAGGCTGATTGGATAGTGGAAAGAACTGGTGAAGTGTTTGGTCATGGTGGATGAGCGACGTTATGGGGAGCCACATAATGAAGGTTGGGTCAGAAGATGAAGAAGAAGAAGAAGAAGAAGAAGAAGAAGGAGTCAGACCAGACGGTGTGTGCAACTCGACGTAGGTGTGACAATACGCGCTGTTTCCATCCGTCCACATGCTAAGTGAGCGAGCGTCTCCATACCAGCGAGCTGCGTGGCTGCACGAGCAGCTCTGTGGAGCTGTGCCCGATGCCATTAGGGATCCCCGCCGTCCGGTACATGGCACCGACCGCACGTCTCTTCCTGGCCTCCTTGGCTTCCTTCACCAGCTCCACCGTCACCCCGAGTTCAGCAAAGTTCTTCACCCCTGTGCTGGCTTTGGCACCCTCTTGCCACAGACGAAAGTGGCCATTGTGGGTGATAGCTAAAAAAAAACAACGGTAAAACACACAACAAGGGTATTTAGTGTAGGGTAGTTAAAGGACTCCGGAAAATACGATGCCGTTTCATTCAAGTGTGTCTGAAAAGTCTGAATAAAGACTGAATAAAGCAGTGGAGGGCCATAGCCAGACAGATGAGATCATTTCCACTGTGGAGGCTGCATGGAGTTATATGGCTGTCTCATACGTCCTGTACTTAGGTTGATGATTATGGAGTCGTTCACATGCAGCTATTGAATGGTTACGGTCACATCTTGTTTAGATCTATCACTGATAAGACCTCAACAGAGGCAGGAGCTGCCAAGACACAGGTCAGGATGTCTCTCTGCCTCTGAGTCCAAGTCTACTCAACGTTTTGTCAGGAAACAAAAAACTGATTTAGCTTAAGTTGTTTGTACCACAATTCTTGAGGCTCCATACTGGGAACCGCAGAGTCACTGGCCGAGGCCCATGTTTTTTTCAGGGCAGGGTTAGGTTATCCAGAAACACACTGACACATGGTGTGATGCCTTACCTCACCTTTTAGAATGACACTCAAGACACGTACACTCAAGCACGCTTGGCTACTTAGCTTAGACATGGCGGATGCTTGTATGTTAAACACACGCTCTCATGCACACCCACGGCTGGAAGACACACAATATACCCAGCACACTTTACACAATATCTCCTTTCCACCAAACTGCTATTACTTATGCACTTCATTGTATTTCCAGGCTCACAGGTTTCCCACAAGCATCAAGCGCTTGAACCCTGACAACACATTACGTTATTAGACCGACCTAAAGGTATATATATATACTGTATGCATGCCCTTCGCATGTGCTTCTGTTTTTCTATAACTAAATACATTCCCATACCCATTTCCTTCTAGTTCGGTCCTCGATTCCCTGACTCAGTGGTCCCCGTAATACGGCCATCATGGAAACCTCACAAAGCCATCACGCAAACCCACACTCAGACACACACACACTCATAATACAAACATCGGTCATCCAAACAACAATGTAAGATGGGCCTGAAACTGTTCTCTGCTTCTCCTGGGCTACTAGGCGAGTGATGTGACCCCACCACATCCTGACTATTACGACCCACCTCCCCCTCCACACTGAACCCTTCACCCCATTGCTCACCGCCAACACTGTGGTAAACCAACAGAAACGTGCACAGAGAGAGAGAAATTGTTAGAGAGAGGGGTAAAGAGAGGTTAGCAGACAGGGCTATAGGGAGGGAGGGGAGGGAGAGATAGAGATATAGAGAGAGAGAGTTTGTCCAGTGATCTGTCCTTGTAAATAACATATATACCGTAGTAAATATAGCGAACGTTAACGAGTGGTTCTGCATTGATCCTGGCCAGAACCTGTTATAGCCCACTGTACTTTCCTCTATTCTACTAACCTATCTCTGTCTGATGTCTGATTGTCGGTCTCATGTTAGGCCACTGATTTCACTCGGGCTGGGGAATACTGAGGACACTGATGGCACTAAAACTAAAGGTTATTCCTTTATATGCAGCTTTAACAGTTATAAAGACACAGTGATGATATATGAATCACTCTCTTTCCACACACTGTCCCACCTATGAGCTTGGACCACTGGGCGGGAGGTCGGAACAGAGGATACTGTTTGGGAAAGGTCTGCGTGCTCCAGTGACCAGTAAACACCAGGAGGTAGTGGGCAGGACCCCTGGCCATGCAGTCTGTCCCGTTGACAGGCCGCAGCGGGACAGCAGCGGAGAGCGACGACAGCTTCAGGAACACAACCAGCAACCGCTTCAACCAGCCACAGGAAAAGCACTCTGATGACATCATCTGTAAGAGACAGAGGGTAGACAATGATGGTAAAAGGATTCTTTCCTAACCTCTGCTAAATGCTCTCAGGCCTTCCCCAAAACATAGAACAGATTCATGGGTATAAAATGTTTTGGGCCAATCTGAGTACTTCAAACATTGGAAATGTGTGGCATGTTACTTGTCTCGACGTCCACAATTTAACCTCCAAATGAAACTTTGAGGACGTCAATGTTCTTCTGAAAAACCAAGCTCGCAAACTACAGGGACTATGGAGCTTTCCATGTGCCATGGCCCTGATATATCAACCAATCCATTTTTATCTTCATCTAAAGCTCTCCATCTCAACCCACTGAGTCTACATTTTTTATTAAACCAAATAAATCTCATATTCCCTGTACTGGGCAGAAGTAACTGGTCTAGAGCCAATATGTGGCTACATAATGGCCTAACCATTATGGCTGTCACAGTAATGTCTAACACCATAAGTTACCCTAAAATAAAACAACATAGATGACATCTCTCCGGTCAGATCCAAATCTGGTGCTTCGCTGACCTCACCGACTGACCACGCACTCAAACTCACACTGTTGTGCCTGTGTCTGTGTGTCTGTATGTGTGCATGCATGCACGTGCGTGTCTGTGTGTCTGTGTGTGTGCGTGCATGCGTGTGCATGATACCGATGTTATGTTAAGTTTACGTTATGACCCTAAATGCATGTGTGTGCAAGACATGTACCATTACTTTCCTGCACTGTGAATAAGTCATATATGATCATAGCAGACCAAATTTAATACAATAAACTTCAAATGCATGTGTCGTGGCACACGTATGTATCTGCATGAATCTATTTTTGTATTCCCCCCCCGCCCCCCTTCCCCCTCACACACACAGCTTTCACATATGAGCACACGTGCCAGAGCTCAATCTCTGCTCGAAGACAAAGGCCTGTCAGCGAGTTAGTGGATTTGTTTTATGGAGCTCCAGATGAGCGTCCCCAAGGTCCCCACTCAAAGCTGCTGTGTGGCTTACACTCATGTCTGTTTATGGATGTGGCAGAATTAAACAGCACAACAATTTGACAACAGCCTATTCTCAGTACATCTGCGAGTGCATGTCGCGCGAGTACGCGTGCGTGTGTGCGTGCGTGTGCGCGTGTGATTGCCTTTCGAAGGAACATAATGGACAATGTGAGCCGTAGTAGAAATCACATCCTAATGTGAAAATCCTCTTTTCCCAGGCCGTACAAGGCGCTCTGTGAACTAAATAACGTTTCATGAACCTAGGGGACCTCGTTATACACGGTTTGAAAACGGCCGTAGAACACACGGCAATAACCGAATAAATCAAATTCCGGTCGGTTGTTTACTGTCTTACTCCAGGTTCACCCACCGTCAGAGGAGGTTCATACAGGGTTCTCATTGCTTTTCCTGCATCGCCGCTCTAGTCAGCGAGATGATCAGATGACTAAGCTTTAAGATGAAAGCTCTGTGTGGCTCCGGTACTCAAGGCCGTTTTATGGCGGGTTGTTAAACCGTGCGGCGATTTAATATAAGTTTAGAGGAGACGGGGTTGATGACGTAAGAGGTTGCGGTCAGAACAATTGTAGACTTGGACTTGTTATTGGACTTGGACTGATGGCTATATTGGAGGGGTAATATGATCTGACCTCCGGAAATAGACTTCAGGGACAATGTGAACCGAGATATGTGTGTGTGTGTGTATATATATATATACACAGTATGTGTGTGTGTGTGTATATGTGGAGGCATTCATGTTGTGTTATTGCACCACGGTTTGCATATGTGTCGGCCTTCCCAAATTTAACTGTCTACATTTTCCAGCTGCTGGGGGTCTCGGTTAGAGTCCAGTCTGTAGTAACCTGAAGAGACGTCACTCATCTCGACCATGTAATGCTCTCTCAGTGGTGAGCACACACACACACACACACACACACACGCACACACAAACACACAAGGAATTGTAAGAGCAGAAACAGTTAAATGCACACTGAAAGAAAGAGAAAATGGCATCTTAATTTTATTGTTTCCACAAATTGTGTCTAGCCTGCAGACCGGCGGGTACCGCAGACTAAAGTCCATCTTTCTGGGATGAGAGGATGACCCCAGTATCCACAGGATAGACCTTCAGACCTTTTGCCTGAACTTGTCTCTGACACTTCCCTAACACTTGTAAGAGACATTTCTAACAGAAGGCAGACAAACTGTAATATTAGTCAAATAAACACACACAACCACACATATGCGCGCACACACACACACACACACACACACACACACAGAGTCATTATTTCTCATCAGAAAATATAGAGACATGCACACAGCACTTTTCCCTCATTTTTTCTCAATACACAATAAAACAAAAAAAGATGTGGGCTGACTGCCAGACAGAGCACAGACCTTCACTATAAGCATACAGTTAACATGCAATTGCAGCAGACACACACGTTGCATGCATTCAACTGAACTTATACTCTATGGTGGGCCGGCGGGCAGCCGTTTTGCACAAACACAAGGTCTTTTACACAGCGGGAGACCACTTTGTTTATAGGAGCTGATTTACCATATTGTTCTAATAGACTACTGTTTACACAGACAGTATATGCAAATGTAGATACAGCTTTGTACTTTTACAGAAATCTATCTCTAAAAGTGTATAAAGCTGCAAATACAGTTTCAGTATAAAAATGCATAGCATGTCACATTCACAGAAGGTGCAACCAAATTAATGTAATCCCATTTCCAATATGGGAAAAAGTTTATTTTAAAGCTAAGGAGAAAAAAACAATGTAGTTTTACTAGGAAGCAGTTGCAATCTTCAGCTACACTGCAGATAAAGAAATCTAGAATGAATATGCATGTTAGAGCACTCCCAGCACAGAATGAGCATGAATGGAGCCCTGTGTGCATGTCCTACCTGGGTTGGTTTAAGTCAGTCAATGACAGCAGGTCTCCACCGGTGATAGCTCTGAAGATATACTGAGCTCCACTAACTCAATTCAAACCTCTCCCTCTACAGCCAGTCTATCCAGTACACCCTTATCATGTTTTTTTTTCTCTCTCTCTCTCTCTCTCTCTCTCTCTCTCTACTGCTCACTCTTCTCCTTTCTTCCCCTACCTCACCTTGTATGGAAAGGCAATAAACAGACCACCTCCTCTCTCTCTTCCACTGTCTCTCTCTCTCTCTTCCACTGTCTCTATCTCTCTCTTCCCCTCTCTTTCTCTCTCTCTCTCTCTTCCCCCCCCTCTCTCTCTCTCTCTCTGTCTCTCTTCCACTGTCTATCTCTCTCTTCCCCTCTCTCTCTATCTCTCTCTCTCTTTCTCTCTCTCTCCCCCTCTCTCTCTCTCTCTCTCTCTCTCTTCCACTGTCTCTATCTCTCTCTTCCCCTCTCTCTCTTCCCCTCTCTCTCTCTCTCTCTCTCTTCCTCTCTCTCTCTCTCTCTCTCTAATGCAAGTCTTTCAGTGGCAGTGTAAACTCAGCAACCTCATTTCACATTGCTGACAAGGTAATCAACACCACATTGGCCTGCTTTAACACCCGTCCATCAGAGTGGGCATGCTGGTCTATTTCCACCTCTCCAAAGCTTCCATTATGCTGCTTCAGCTCATATTGTCCCACTTCTGAGGTGTAGAGTTGCTGAATAATGACGTGCCATCAAAAAGGGTGGAAAAGAAAATCAAATATTGGGTACGTGCAACTTGGAATCTTTGCAGACTGATGACTGGAGTCTGGACAGGAGCTCAGGCTGAATTTGATTTCTGCCGTGATTTCACTGATTGCAGCGCATGGAGACAAAGCCTTTCAAATGCTGTAGCTCTCTTGCGCTTCCATCTGTGTCTGTGTGCGCGCGTGTGTGTGTGTGCGTGTGTGTGCGCGTAAGCCTGTGGTCGCCTGTTCAAACAGCTGGTACACACATGGAATCATACAAACCATGGAGATTCATCTGTTTTTGGCGACTAATTGCCTGAAGCTTTGGGTACAATGTCTCTGTGTGTGTGTGTGTGTGCGCGCGTGCGTGTGTGCGTGTGCGCTTGTCCCTGACAAAGTATGTATGTCTCCATCATCAAACAGATGCATGCCCTATACACGCACGCGCACACAAGCACAGCCCCAAATCGTAGAAGCATGTCATGCTTAAACGCTTCAGCCCCAAGCCAGGGTCAGTTAAGAGAAAGCTCTGCAACGCCTTTGATCTCCACTATCAACACAGACAACCAAGGCTATCTCGCTAGGGTTAGCCAAAACCTAAGACGCCTCGGCTAAGATAGGAGCACGGCGGATTAGAGTGACGTGCAGTACGTCACTGAATGAGCCTGCGTGCATCTTCCAGGAATCAAGACAGACGAGGCGGAGCAGATGGACATCCCAGTCCTTCCCCGTCTTTCATTCATCCCGGAGTTTCTCCTCCTCCTGTACGGGAGCTTCAAGTGCTTTGTTTGTTCCTCACTCTTTCCATCTGTCTTTTTTTTATTCTCTCCTACAGGTTTTAAGGTCTATACCCATCTGTCTGTCTGTGTAGCTGAAAGTAGGTTAGGGGAAATCCCAGACTTCAACCTTGGCTGCCTGCTGATTAATGGCTTCGATAGAGGCATCACAGAAAAAATACTCAAAGGTCCCGGTGAAAAAGCATACAGTACACCTCGAACCTTGAATTACTGACCTCTTTCACACTGCCATATGCTAGTAGTACTTCAACAAGTTAAGACACAAAAATACATAAAGTCCACAAAACAACAGGTTGGCTGACTGACATTTAAGCTTCCAGGGTAGAGGCAGAGTTGGGCTTTTCACTTTTACAGCCAACCTATGTATTCCCATCAGGGCTATACTGGCCAAGTGACATCATGTTGGGTAGCATGTTGGCCGGGTGTCCAACATGCTTCACACAAGACACCACGCAGAGGAAGACCACAGAGGATTTAGATTCACCATGAAGATCTTGGAAAGAGCATATGAAGGCAAGAGTGATAATATATACGTATTTTTGAGAAAGGCTGTGGTTTTTGTGTTTGAGAACATTAGAATGATTGATGAGTTCAGAGAAATTCCCCTGAACACATGGGAATGAAGCTGACGTCATCCTGAGGTGATGCATCATCTGATTTATCCACAAGTTGGATCAATATTTAGAGCTAGAGTGGTACAGAGGTGTTTGTCCACTGCTCTTTAAATTGAAAATATAATCTCAGGAGACAAAGGCATCACAGAGAGAGAGCATCCGGTCAATTTATCTCATCCACTGACAGCCATATGCCGACTTTAACATCAAAATGTTTCTTCCCAAAAACAAGCTTCTAAATCCCTTAGAATTTTATGTCATATTTTCTCTTGTGTGACCCACTGACTCGTGCTGAGAACTAAAGGCCCATATTACACATTCAGCCAAGTGTGTTCCCAGATCTGGTCAAATACTTTGAGGCCCCAGTACCCTCCTCCTCCTGACTAGAGTAAACAAGCTGCACTGACCCCAACATACAAATATTTGGCCAGTCCAGCATGGAGATGATCGGTGTAACTTATGTGCTCCAACTGACGCGTTATACCGCACTCGTTTTGTTGCATAACTCGGAGTTGTGGTGGGAATCAGCAAGCGGGTTTAGTGAAGATTCTGAGTTTGTTAACCCTGTAATGACAGAAACTCTGAGATTTCTGTTTAACGGACTCTATGAACCTAACCTGCTAGCTAGCAGGTTTTCTTTAACTAACCCTGAGTTTCTCTCCTCCCTTCCACTGAGCCTGAAGCCACTGTCAGACCTTTCCTTCCTAATTAATTCCCATTTACATCCGGAAATGATTTTGAGACCCCGATTAGATGTACAATAGCTGATTCCCATATCATAATCAAATGTTTGTTTTTTTGTCACATTTATCTTAACATTATCCACCATTTTACATTTGTGTTAAACAGTCTGGAATCTACTATGGGTTAAGCAGTAGCTCTGTGACTACATGAGTTTCTTGGAGACAGGGGTTTGAATCCAGCAGGTGGGAATTTTTCAATCTAGTAAAATATCTTGATCCCACTAAATTATTGTCTACCTGTAACTGTTGTGGCCAATAAAGACGAAAAAGTATATTTAAAAAAAAAAAATCTACTGAATAACTTTTTCTGAAAAAAGTGATGTCGGCAGGGACATCACTGTAGTTTGATAGAACGTCATTTTATCATAGGCTATTTTTAACAAGAAGTAGGCTATAAAATCTAAAAATAGGCTAATTATTTTTGGTCATGGTTAGCGAAAATCTTATAGTCATAGGTCTACTGTAGTTTGTGTTCTGTCTCTCAGTATAAACTAATTAGGCCTATATACTCTCTGTTCCCATCATCCAACACCAACAAAAGGCAGGGCTTAGGGCAGTCACTCAATTTTAGACTTGCTTTTGAGAGAGAGAGAGTGAGAGAGAGGTTTGCTTTCTCCAATGTATACTTTTCCTAAGTAACTGTCCACAGGCTGAACACAGCATGAACATGTTCTGCTATTAAGCATGTTAAGCTTGAATATTTCTTGGCAGTCGCCATATTGCAGCGTAGTATCTGAGCTCCATTGATAATGGCTTTGTATAGTTTTCATGCATGCGCTTAACTCAGAGTAAACATACTCCGAGTTGACTAAACTAACTCATATCAGCTGTTCTGAAACTCAAAACTCTGAGTTTTCCATCTGAGTTGGCCAACTCAGAGTTCAGGGTTAGTTTCAGAGTTAGTTCAACCTGCTTGCTGAAATAGGGCTCAGCTCTGTTACAGTGGTGTACGCACGCACGCAATGTTATGCAACCTGCTTGTTTCTTACATATCCCCACTTGGACAAAAGCTGGCAGATACAATAAACAACCATGGCCATCTTAGAAATTGGTTTCCTGTATCTGTGAATAATAATCTGTCAAAATCACATTGAAGATGCGTTTGTAAGAAGAGTAATATTCAACAGTAGAATAAGATGCTGTACATCGAGGCCACCCTCACTTGCACTTCAGGCCGCTAATGGACATTTGGTGAAATTCAGCAAATATGTCACGGTTCGACAATTGTCCGTACTGTGCGTGTTTAAAACAATCAGATGTTTGTACACAGCACCGGGTCTTTAAATAAGAACAAAGTGGTGCACACCCCACCACACATTACCCTACACCTTGGCAATACATCTTCAATTTGGGGAGAGGATTTCTGGGTGCCTGCTATGGCATGACTGTAGTCAGAGAGTCAAGTTAATTTTTATAGCCCTTAATTACACTGCCGTCTCAAAGGGATTTACAGCCTACATTTCACATGGAAACAAACAACACCCCCCTTAACCAGCTCCTCCCCCGGGCAAGGAAAATATTCTATTAAAACCCCATGGGGGGAAAAAAAGGTAAAAAACCTTGGGAAGGGACCACAGAGGGAGGAACCCACCCCTCCAGGACAGTTAGGATGGCGATGTGTCGATAGGACAAGAATTAGCAATTATACAATGAAAAAAATGTATCACATTGTGTAGTCATACGAACTAATACATTGTAGAAATTAAACACAATTTGTAAGTTAATCAATAATAAGTGGTTCGTCAGATGTAATATTGACAAATGCCACAGGAGAATGTGTCCTTGTATTAGGCATGACCAGGTCCGCCCAACATCCATTGGGTCTCTATATAGAACCACCCCATCACAGGAGACATGGCTGAGGTAAAGGGAGCCACCGCCATTCACACATCGTCCGTTGCCATGGCAGCATTTCCCCGAGTCGACACTCCCTTACCGAGCAGGAGACGACCAGCTGTACCATCCAAACGGTGTCTAGGATTATGACAGCTTCTCCCATTCACCACACATCCATTGGCTCTGCATATAGTAGAACTCTCCCCCAACACAGGAGATGTGGCTGCAGGAAAGGCAGCCACCGCCATTGTCCATAACTGTAATCCATTATAGTTACCAGATATGACTACTTTCAAATTTAAATATGAAGATTGCTGAACAAAAACGCATAAAACAAATCAGATGTTCTCTTATTAATTTTTCTTTAAAGTCGATAAATTCTTACTTAATTCTGATCCTAAGCAACATAAATGGTCAAATAGAAAGATTTATCGCTGCAGACAGTTAATTGATTTGGATGGCATTTCAAATAATGTTTAGGCGAAATCTAAAAGAAATCTACACGTAATGTAATCATATCATGTTACTTTAGGTAATCCAAAAATTATGTTACGGATTATAATTTGTCTGGCAACTAGTAACGGATTGCATTTAAAAAGTAATTTACCCAACCCTGTGAACAGGCAGTGCAGACAAGCGACTTGTGAACATTGCTCCTAGCCTCAAGCTACTGAGGTTTATAATCAGCAGGAAGAGCTGAGCATGAGGTTTTTCCAGGTAGACACCATTGCATGCAAGCACTACACACTGACATGGTAATCACCCTAATTAATTGCACATGTAAACAAAGATCATTTAAGAGGTATGCTCCATCTCACCGCTGATGGCTGTAGGGGATTGGACCGGTAGAATGGTCGAGAACAATGAGAGTATGGACATTATAGAGGAAGGTGTAGAGCAATGTGAGCCAGCCATTATACAGCTATAGTACTGTTATGAAATGATTGAGATTATACTGGGAACAGTATGTGAAAAAAAGTTATCAGTAGAAACGAGGCATTTCGTTTTTAAGATTTTATTAAAATATGGTGTGGAGTTTACCATTGGAAGTTACCATCACAAACATGATTGTTTCTATTAAAAAAGTAAACAAAAACAAAAATAAAGCTTAAGAGCCTAGTTACAGAAGTTTTTTTTTTTTCTTATTTTGTAGTATTTGCAGTCTGGTGAAAAAAAAAAATCAATATCAAACAAGAGTGGTGGGGGGATAAACATGTTCACATGTTGTAAAAATACATTTCCCAATTTCAATATTACACAGTCAGCTTCAAACATTCATTCACCCATTCATTCTTGTTAGATGTCAGTGCCAAAGAAAAAAGAAAAAAATATACAGAACTCACTGTGTACAATGAGAACAAGGGGAGCGTGCGCTTCTGGTACGCAAGAGGCCATTCGTGGGTGGAAAACTAAACGAGGGAATGGGGGGGGGGGGGGGGGATAGGGGGAGGTGGGGGGAGAAAGAGGGAGACACAGATACAGAGAGAGAGAGAGACTGCGGGAGGGTATGTGTGCATTTGAACCCTGAGAGAGTAAAAGTTACCAATTCTGTCCATGACTTTCCACTCTTTAAAAACAGATCACACCGTTATCTGCAGGAACCCCTCCCAGGGACTATCAGAGCCCCCCCCCCTCCCCGACCTCCCCAAGTGTACTGGGCGGCAAGGGAAGGGGGGGTGGTAACAACATTCTCACACCCCAGAGTGAAATATTAGCTTTTGTGCGCACACAGCGCGTATATACCCCACAGACACAGAAAAATCTCTCTCCCGTGCGGTATAAAACGCAGAAGGACTCACAACCACCGACACAGTAGCCTAAAACCCGATCTCTCGACCTTACGGAGAAGGGAGCAAAAGGTGCTTCCGAGCTTGGATCCCAAGATACTGATAGGGGTGTGAGGTGCTGACCGCCTCGAGCCTCTCCTGCTGTGGTCAACTGTGTTAAGGCAGTGAGTGTTTCAATGGCAACTTTACTATAGTAGCTACTTTAGTATGGGAAAGATAAGGCCAAGGGTATAGTGGGTAAACATTCCAAGACCATTGGGGGAGGGAAGCCATTAATAAAGAGAGGGGGGAGGATTACAGTTTCACAGGGAGATATCTTATTTCCTCTGAAATGTTTCAGTACAACATGTTGAACACAAAGAGCAAATCCATAAAAATTAAAACTACAATAAAACAGAACAGAGTTTTCATAAACACGGTGCACTGAACTGAAGAAGAAAAAAATATATGGTTATTAACAGCAAATGTAAGATTACTATTAAGATCATAATCAAAACTATGGGGGGTTATTCTTAAAAAATATATACTCGTCACATGACAGGGGAGCCTAAAATCTCTAGACACAGACACACTGTGTCATTCATAGACTCTGGGGGACTGGGATAGGGGAGGAGAAACTGTACATCACTGGAAACTGACCACCACAAGATGGCAACCTGGGAGAGATTAACGGGGGAGGGAGGGAAAGGAGAGGACGACAGGTTCTTTTAGCCAATAGCATTTACCCTTAAACTACAAACAAATTACTCACATGCACTAAAGACAGAACATGACCTTGGGGCAAAACAATACATCTGCTTCCGTTGTACAAGTAAGACTATTCTGACTAGTTTGTTTTTCTTCAAATTTATTAGCCAGTATAATGGAATTTGAAATGTGTTCAAATCAGCTAGGGACCAAGTCCACATTTGTCAAAGCATTGTAGTCATCTTTATAAGAAAAGATAAAAGGTACATGATAAAAAGCAAAAAGATGCGTTGGTCTTGAAGATTGAGTATGAACAGTGGTTTACTGCAATTGCTTTTAAAATGTAACAAATTTTATGCAAACGTGTTAATGTGTTGTTTTGTCATCTTTTATAACCAATGCTACAACTTCATAAATCCTCTGATGAGGAATATCTCTCTAGAAAATCTGTACAAAATGTTTAAAAATAATAACAGGGTATGCACGGTACATTCAATATCTGTTACTGAGGTACTAGGAAAGGTGTTCCCTCGACACCAGGGCAACGGTGGTAAAAGTTACTGGTAGGGACTACTCCTTTGGAAAGACAAGCTTGTTGTCACGACAGGGTGAGAAAACCCACAAACACACACACCTGTGTCATTAACAAAAGCACTATTTGCACGTAGAGACAAATGCATACACGGCCCTGTGCTCTCATTCTTAAAGGGATGGGTGGGTTCACGTCGGTGTGTCCAGCAGATTTGTGGGTGGGGGCATGACCAGGTAAATGCGTTGACAACCACTTCCTGTTGGGTTTTGGACGGTGGCAGTGTGTGAGGACGCGAGTGAGGCAAACATTAAATCACCGTCACTCCTACAGACAACATTATAGAACATGTACGCCTGTAAGCTTGAAATCCCATCACTGGCAAAACTTCCATTTCATGTTTGAAACTCAACCAGGAAGATTAAGCTCTCCACTCAACGCAGACAGTGCCCTCTGGTGGTGAAGTTGGGAAGGAGCATTCTGAATGGGTTAGGAAATGTAAATCCAAGGAGCAGGCTGACAAACGGCTGATTTACAGCTTCCATTAAGTGAGCCATTAGCAGCATGGTCAACAAAACACGCATCCTAAATTGCCCCACAAGAAGAACATCACGTTAATGAGCAGCCCTGTACGAAGCTCTAAAAAAATTAAATAAACGTCAGACCGGTTAGCGTCTGTCAGAAGGAGGCGGAGGACTCAGGAGGAGGAGAACATCGGTTGAAGGGAGGCAACAAGCTTCAACAGGCTAGAGGGAGATTCACCTAGCACTCATACAGGATGCCAAGGAGAAGAGACAACAATATGGGCGACTGTGGCTGCTTAACTAACTAAGCATTTGTGTCCAGTAGGGAACAGAACAGTAATATCAGCCAATAATTTGGGATGGGGGGGCGGGTGTGGGGGGGGGTCTTCTACATCATGACTGGCCCCACGAGTCACAATGTGTGTGGGGAAGGCAAGAAGAGCCTCCTAGCAAAAACGTCACTTCCAAAATGCCTTTTTTTTTTTTAAACCAAAAAAAAAGAAGCTAATAAACACAGCTACAATCATTACAGACAGGAAATTTGTTTCCCCCCCCCCCATAAAAACAAAAATAGCAAAGTAAAAGAAACCAATCCAATTATTGAATCCTTGAGAAGAGTTATTGCTCAAGTTGTGAGGGGTTGTGAGTAGTGTGTGTGCGTGTGTGGTGTGGTGTGGGGGGGCTGGTCGGCATGTGTTGTATGGATGAAGAGTGTTCTGGAGTTTGACAGGGAAAGAAAGGGCGGGGCAGGTCACTCCTGGGCAGGTTGTGTCAGCCTCCGACTGGTTCACACCGGAGCCGCAAATGTCAAATGTACGGGGGGGAGGGGCTGTTGATGGTGGCTGGAAGTGTAGGGTTTTGAGGGAGGGAGAGGGGGAAAGGGGGGGGGGGGGGGGGGGGCTTGTTTACAGGGGTAC
>JAODUK010000002.1:1990063-2056676 GCA_027564635.1 Typhlichthys eigenmanni | reverse complement strand
GTGTCCAGGGTGACGGAATGTGTTGGGAAGAGGGAGGGGGCTATTGGTCGGAGGAGATGTCTCTGTCGGCCTCGGCCTTGGTGGGCTGCCCCGGGGAGGGAGCGTGGGGCGGGTGGGACACGGGGGCGATGCCGTGGGCCAGGGAGCCAGACACCAGGCCCTCCACCCCTGCGCCGGCTCCGGGGAGACCCCCTGCGGCCGCCACGCTGATCAGGCCGGCAGGGAACCTGCGAGGGGGGGAAGGGGGGGGGGGGGGGAAGGGGAGAAGAGATGCGGAGACGCCACGTGACTTGACCTGCCGACATGCAACGCGGAAACAACCGCGGTCAACCGTCCAACACCCTGCCCTCGCCTCACCTGTAGGGGGCAGCGCCGTTGAGCTCGGCGTGGACAGTGGCGGCTTCCATGCTGGGCCACTGGGAGGCTGCCATGAGGTACTCCTTATTCACACAGTTCTTCAGACTGTCTGGGATGCGGCCTGCGGCACAACAAACAGGTTTCCCCACCCACCCTCAGTGAGAAAACAGATTGGCTGAGGTTTACACTTAGCTCTGCTTCACAGAGGTAAAGGAGCGGCAGCCAGGCAGAAGGCCTCCGGAGACTTGCCGTGGCTTACTGACCCAGCACACCAGTAAAATGTCAAACCTCTAACTGCCCCTTCAAGAGCAACAGTAACAGCACCATGAATTGTGTTTGTTGTGCTGTAAACTACATAATAGGACTGTGGATGACACACATCGATGCTGGCGTTAATATTGACATCTACATTTTTTTTTTTAATTTTGAAAATATGGCTGGGCGATATAGTTTTATTTACCACAATAAAAAGGTTTATATCAGTCGACATTGATAATTATCACGATAAATGCCAAATTTATTTTAGGTCTAAAGGCTGAATTATGTTGCTGGGTGAACATGTTTATTATTGTTTTAACAGAATAATTAATTTAAATAATGTGGGGTAGAGCAAGGGGAGATAGTCTACTGGTTAATCAATAACAAACGGCATCTTTCTCTCGGCCAGATACAAAAAATAAATAAATAACAAAATGCAATGGGTTGCATTTGGTAGCATTTCACATACTCCTAGGCGGCCGTTATTATGACAGCCTGGACATGATTGGTATTTGGCAGTTTGTGCTTTGTTCGTAATTAAACATTTGTGATATTTTTATAATTATTGTTATCGTTTTATCGCCCAGACCCAATTGGCTCTACACATTTAAAAACCGCTATCTTACTGTCTTGCTAGCTAACAAGCCTACTTCAACACTTGTGCGTCATCAAATTCAAATGTTAACGGGTGTCCCTCCCTCAGCCCCTCCCCTAATTTGTCAAAATTGTGCAGGCTCAGAGCTTTAACACTTCTGTATCTGTCTGCTACGTGACGCAAGTAAGGCTCTTTTTACGTGTGCATCTTACCGGTGATGGCACGGCGCACCTCCCTAGCCGCCTCCTCCCGGGCCTCCACCGAGGCCTGCTCGCTGTACCAGGATGTGTGTGGGGTACAGATTAGGTTGGGGGCGTCCTTCAGAGGCCCTGCTGAAAAACTACAGCAAGGAGGAAAGGGCTGTTAAGGGGGATTGGGCGGGGGGGGTGCTCCACTGAGGCGGTTCACTGCTGGGTTACCTGAAGGGCTCCGTCTCGTGGACGTCCAGGGCGGCGCCACGTATCCGGCCTTCCTTTAGAGCCTGAGCCAGGGCCTTCTCATCCACCAGGCCCCCTCTCGATGTGTTCACCAGGAAGGCCCCCTGACGCATCTACAGCAGAGCAGGATCATAGTGGAACCACAGTAAGGGCTCCCGCTGTGGCATAGTAGTATTACTGCAGGGCTTAAAGCTAACACATTTGCCGTTTGAGGGTGTAACGCACGCTTTTATTATAATTTTATAGCTTCTCTAGGTTTTTATTTTACTTTAAAGTGTAACTGCACCCTAATATATGTTTGTTGAGCTGTAAACATAAGTAATAACTGGATGAATCTGTGCTGAGACACATTAATGCTGGTGTTAATATTTATAATATTGACAAAGTTCCAGTTTTTTATAAAAATCGGATCTACCGGTCATATCTGCTCAAAATAACCCATAGGACATGGCTGGATTTCAACAGTCGACTTGTATGCCATCAAATTCAAATGTTAAGATTAATGTTAATGGGGTCTAACCTGACAAGCCAGATAGATCGTAATCACACGTCCATCTGGGGAGGAGTGCATCAAAACTTTTTGTGAAGTGCAGGTATTTGGTTGGCAGTTAATTGGATGATCAATCTGGTTGTTTGCACTGTCGGCAAACCTAAACCACAACTGTTCAGTTGCTACTCACACATTCGCAGTGATTCCTAAGCTTTCCAGACCGATTCTCAAGGCATAATTAAACTGAAGCTTGCGAGATCAGGGTGGTCTGGTGAGGCTAAATCATGCCGTCCCCCTCTCAGCCCCTTGACTATGTATTAGCATTTTTTAACAGCTGTGCAATGGGTGGAGTCAGGCTCAGAGCTAGGGTGCAGTTACACTTTAATAAAAGTAATCTCTTACTAAATGTTTAACCCTTCTCTGACAATCTACTGCATGAGTGCTGTTGTATAACATTATCTTAATGTGAGTAACTACTGAACTACAGTGGGAACCGTAGCTCCTCATCTGCACATCAGTAAAGTGCAGCTGCAACAGAAACCAGCATGGAGTGAGCCTGGGAACGGAGAAATGTTCGTAAATCGAACAATCGTAAACAACTAATCGGGTTATAGTTATAGTGATGTTCCTTTACAAACAGACGAGCGCAGTAAGATGGCCAGCAATGGAACCTGTTTGATGGTGAAGTCGTTGATGAGGTGGTGGTTGTGCTCGTTGAGGCTGCAATGCAGGGAGACGCAGTCCGAGTGGATGAGCAGGTCCTGCAGGGTGGCCATGCGCTGCAGGCCCAGCGAGCGCTCCACGCCGTCGGGCAGGTACGGGTCGTAGAAGATCACGCCGAAGCCGAAGGCCTTGGCACGCAGAGCCACTGCCTGGCCCACGCGCCCTGTGGGCAAGAGGGGGACGACAGCGATGTGATTGGTGGGGTGATGGGGAGGTATGTTGTCTCCAGAGCGGAGAAGAAGCGAGCCGTCCCTGCGATAGATGGCATGGGCGGTCGCTTTGTATGTTTAGAGTACGGCCAATGACATTTCTGAAGGGGCTTCTCCAAACAGGGTTCCCACTCTAAATCAAATATAAAATTCTCTGATTTATTTTCATTTTATTGCCTATATTGAACGGGAAAACAGGCCACTAGAACGATGTCCGTCGATGTCGATGAACCCAAAACAAATGTGATATTTCGTAAAAGTACTAAGCAAGTAAATATTCAGACTAGTGGTTAAAAATTGGCTTGTAAAGTGGGGGTTCTG
The DNA here is from genome assembly GCA_027564635.1 of Typhlichthys eigenmanni. Lineage (NCBI taxonomy): Eukaryota > Metazoa > Chordata > Actinopteri > Percopsiformes > Amblyopsidae > Typhlichthys > Typhlichthys eigenmanni. The sequence continues at coordinate 2,053,286 of JAODUK010000002.1, read as the reverse complement.
GGGTCCTCCCCCAGGGCCTTTAGTGTCAAACATCTTTGATTTCTTTCTGGTCTATATTAAAGCATCAATTTGTGTCACGATAACTGCAATATTGCAATACAGCGGTGGTCTCCTAGCCTGTTGTAGCCTTTCGAAATGTATGTATTGATGACACTGACATTTACGCTTTACTGCACTTTACTACAGTTGTGTCGTAATCTGTTCTAATTCTACGTCTAATATAATATTGATGAATGTCAACTAAAATTGAAATATGCTAAAATAAAATTCCCTGATATTCCATGATTCAACTCAAAACTACAATGAAATTACTTTCCATGTCTGGAATGGACATTTTTTAAATTCCATGACCAGTGGAAACCCAGTCATAAGCAATGCAGCGGTGTCACTTAGCGCCGTTACAACATATTAGGGCTGTACAAAAAAAATTGATAGACAGACAGTATTGCAATGCATTACAATATGGGATCGTTTCGTGAGGTCCTTAACACCCAACACTATAACATAATTCTATAGCTGTTGAGTGTTATCGTGAGAAATTATTTTCCAGCCAGCCAGCCAGTCAGCTCCACTCACCCAGGCCGATGATGCCCAGAGTCTCTCCCCGGATACGGGCAGCGCCTCCGGCCACCTCCCTGATCTGCTCCACACTGGAGGCGCGGGTGCCCTCGCGCAGGGCTTGGTGCATCCAGGTGACCCGCCGGTACAGGTTCAAGATGAGACACAGCGAGGTGTCGGCGGTCTCCTCTACCGAGGACGCTGGCACATTGCACACAGCGATGCCTGGGAACACAGAGGAGCAGAGGGCCACTGAACAGGCAGCAAATAGAAAGCACCAGGTTCAAAGTCCAACAGACTCTACCTGCAATCCACATAGATGCTTTATTGAGGGGTAATGAGCACCAGTGGTGAAGCAAACCCCTATTATACAAGAATGGCACGATCCAATCTAGTGTTGAGCTAAATGTGAAATGAAAATTGTAGTTTAATTACAGCAGCAACGTACATGAGAGCTCAACAGGCTGCATCTGCAGCAGGTTGGGTGTGTGTCTGTGTGTGTGAACCGCGGTTCTGTATTTCGGAACCGCGACACGAAACCGTGGACTTTTGTATTGCGGTTTCGGTTTTTAGAACAGTTACACCCCTAGTATACGGTATACTACTACGGTATACTACTACTCTCATTCTCATGTTATTATAGTAAGAACACAGAGACTTACAAGCACAATCTGTTATTCTTTACTGCATCATTGTACTTCACTACAGGTTAACTGTCCAACCTTCCCTAGGTAGACAACGCCAACCACAGGTAAGGGGTATAAATACATGTATTAAAACTAACATCACACGTTATGATCACAAGTAAGCAAACAGCTACGATGTGACCGACTATTCGCCAAGATCGGAGCGGTACTTGAGCGATTGAGCGGTAGCCTTCTCGCCCGCTCAAATTACGGTCCTCGCTCCAGTCAAATTTGGATTGCACCGCTCACATACTCTGCTGGTTACCACTCACCCACACACGGTTTGCTGTTGGACCGTGTCCAAGTACAATTAATGCTGTTACATAATGTTGTGTGCGATTGTTTGCCATGTTAAAAATAGTAAGTTGTGGATAATTAATTGTGTTATAAAGTTAACCGTTCATTTGTAAGAAGTAGGCGCATGTGCTTCAGTTATGTCTCTCACCCAACTCGGCAGCTGCTTTGATGTCAACGTTGTCAAAGCCACTTCCAATCCTGACGATGACACGCAGGCCTTTAAACTTGTCCAGGTCATCTCTGGATAGAGTGATGGTGTGGTACAGCAGAGCGCCTACCGCTTCATTCAGCACCTGAATGCAATTAGAAACAATAATGGTGTTAAGTGCCGTGTTAGTTAAATAGTAAAAACATTTAAACGCTTATGGGACACAGGTTTCTATTCAATCCGTATACCAATAATCACAAAAATAATAGCGTATTTTAACAAAGCAACAAGCATTAATAGATCAAATGTCATTCAAGGAGTAAAACAAAAACAAAACAATACAAATGAAATAGACATATTTTGCATTTGTTGGGTAAACACTAAAGGCTGCGTACAGTAAACTGAAATGCAGCAGGCGCGATAACAATGAACGGCGTTAGCAAGCAAAATGCTAGTGGATGCCGCACCTTCTCGTGAATCTCCTGTGTGGACTGGGCGTCGCAGAACGCAACTGTGGCCACGTCTTTCAGAATGGGCATCTCCACAGTGCAGTCCCGCCCGTCCAACAGGGCCACCAGCGGCCGCGGATGCATGGGCCCGTTCAGGATAGGTGGGCGGATGCCTAGTTGAGGGCCAACACACATTTTTAAAAAACAGCTATTACACCTGACGCATCACAATTCAAAACAACAGCGCTTGCAGACGGCATGGGCTACTACTGAATCCTGCACAGCGCGTCAGCTTGCCTGTGCTACAGAGAAATCCGGGCACTGAGGGGAATGACTCACCGTCTGCTTCCCCTCGGTGTCTGGACTAGAGCAATATAAGTCATCACGTTCAAACCTGAAGCCAAACGCTTGAAGCGTTACTTAAAATCCAAACAGGCCTTGCTACAACTCCTCATAACACAAATCAGATGATGCCTTCATCCACAACCTCAGAGCACTTGTTATCAAATGCTTTGACCCATAAGGGTACATATTAGATACCCGAGTTAGGGCTGGGCGATATATCAATATTTAATTTATAAATTGTATATTTTCAAAGATATAAAATTTGAAATATAGTTTATATCGATAGTTATATTTGCACCTTTTTTCAGAGTAGCCAATGAGAGAGCAGAAACTGAGTCACATGCTCAATTTCCGTTCCTGTCACAAACAGATACAGGGTAGCCAGCTAGTATTACAAGGTACCCTGTAATCAAAAACAAATGTGGATTAAATTGAGTAAACTGTCATTATAGCTGCAATATTTACAACATCTCTGCTATGGATTTAACCATGTACAATTAAGTTGCTAAAAATAAAATACAAATCTGATTTCTGTCAGGTTTCCTGTTTTTTTTCTCCTCCTGAACATTTAACCCACTTTATAGAAAATACAGATATATATCGTGTATCGGTATTCATCCTAAATATATCGGGAAATGATTTTTTGGTCCATATCGCCCAGCCCTAGCCTGAGTGTTTTCAAAGTATATTTTAAGATCTTGACACCTCCTCTGTGCACCCTCCCTCCAAAACAATTGCATGGGCACTCACTCATCCAGTTATGCAAATACGACATGTTAACTATCTGCTGTGGAGCTTTAGTGCAGGAGCAGTTACGGCCTATCTGTTGGGCACAGGGACCGGTGTTAGGTGTTGCATACTAACTGTAGGTCCAGGAAACTGGCCAGCATACTGTATGAGATAATGCCCAGGAGGAGGGAGAGTGTTTTTTGTGTGTGTGTGTGAGAGCAAGCCTTTGGGTAAGGATGGGGGAAGGGTGGAGAAATCTGTGGGGTCTCAGAGAGGTAGCGGTTGTGGAATTGGTTCAGTGGGGTTGAGAGTCATGACCTAAATTCTCCCTTCTGGAGGAGTTTGACTCACACACACACACACACACACACACACACACCCCCTACGGTTCTGCCCCTTTCCTCAGATATTAGAGCCTACACTCACACCCCAACAGGGCTTTAGCAAGGGTATTATGCTAGCCTTTCAACAAACAATGCCTTCTGAAAATGTATAGCAATACTATGCACATTGTGGACAGAGTATAAATAACTAATTACATACTAACTATGCGCCAAATTTGCCAGTTCTTTTGCTACTAAAATTAATTTAGCTAAAACCTGCAAATGCATAGACATTAAAAGTTTGCTGGATTGTATTCTGCCTGTAGCTACTGTAGTTACTCCCTACTGAAGCTTCATTGTCTAAAGATGCGCTGTCCATCAAAGTAGGAACATTAATAATTAGAAGAGCATTGCAAATACTACAAAATACAGGCTAAAAATGGCACTACACCTTTGACAACTGAAGAATTTACATATTCATATTTTTCATAGAAATATAATATTTTTAATAGAAAAATACAGCATCAACTGTAAAGCCTAGAACTGCCAGCAAGAGTCACGAGTAGGCCTGTCACGATAACTATTTTTGTTGGTCGGTATATTGTCCCGGAAATAATCGCCATATACGATATTGTCATTTTGAGAAGAAACCATTCCACCCTTGTCTTTTCTTGTCTGCCCTTAACATGTAAAATGATGGAAAAGGTTTATGAGCAGAAACATAAATTGTGAGCATATTTTGACTTTGTTTGGAAACAACATGGGCCACTGCTATGAAACCTCTAGGGAAGGCTCAATGTATTTTTTATAAAGGCCTCTTGCACACAAGAGTTGGGTCGATAGTCAATGCAATCGTCCATGGCTGATAGACATGATGTTGAGCAGGCATTGTGAGTATTTAAAAATGGGCAAAAAGTGGCTAAGTCATAAATATTTACCAAAACATTGCGTGCAATACGTTAGCCTCTCAGAATTGCTGTGATTATCTCTCTCATTATATATATATATATATATATATATATATATATATATATATATATTTAAAAAAATGTACGTTATATATATATAATGTTGTTGCTTGCCTGCAGTGCACAGGTTATCATGATCAATTTATAGTCCGCCGACCAGTGTACAAAGCATAGCGGAGAAACGGCATCGAAAATGCTTCAGCTCCGCGTGCACTGTGCAACGGGGTGTGGGCATGGTTTGACAATGTTGTTAATGGAAAGCCACAACCACCAAACTTAAGGGTCAAAGGGATAGTATCCTAATTCAGCTCCTGAGACACTGCATTCTCAACACCTCTACACAGCGCTGATTGTCATTTAGAAGGTGTGCTGAAAATCACAACGTTTTACCACACAATGTCAGGGCTTGCCATTGACTTACATGGTAAAATAAAAAATACATACAACAATAAGAGCTCCTCCCTTTCGGGGGCGAGGCCTTTAATCATTTACCCATTATTTTAAGTCTGGTGCTGGCAGTTAAGCATCATTGCTATAGATGGTTAAGATATTTTAATATTCCTCATAGCCCTCTACAAGAAGATGCAAGCCCCCCCCTCCCCGCCTCAATAAAACAAAGCCCTTTCTTGACCATGTGCCACGTGAGTCAGTCGGCAGCTAATCCTGCTCGTGTACCTTGTTTTGAATCTCTAACTTTATATTACTTTCCAGTAAACACAGGATCACAAATTACTCAGACAACTGAATCCAGGGTTATATAACCAATGTCAGCTGGACAAATTAATTAGCCAGCTGTGAAAACAAAAAGGCCATCAGATGCCATGTTATCTTGTAGCTACATATGGAACATGGGGCCCAGCCCAGGTATTGCATGGGACTGAGTCTCACACACACAGCAGTAAACAAATACCAGACCACCCATTCACATGCACCCCCACCACCCCCTGCATTGACAGGTGTGGGGCTCAGGGGGGTGGTGGGGATACATTTAGCTCTTACATTTCCTTGGACTGAGGACACGGGGTAACACTGAGACAGCAGAGGAGGGGAAAGAGCCGGTGGCGAGGGTGGAAAACAAATATTTGTGAACTTCCTCTGACGTCTGGGCATTTCTCAACACACAAAAGGAAGTTAAAAACAAAAGAAAAAATGAAAGAAAATACACAAAAATAACCACATGCATGCACACAAACATGTGCGAAGCAAAACGTTCACCACACAATCTGCCAAATCATATCCAATTACAGAAGGCTAACCAAAGCTAACAGGCTCACTGCAAGAGCAATGCGGAAATAACGGTTCCCATGTAGAAACCCCAAGAGGATTTATTACACATTATCCAGCAGAGACCCTCCAGAGGACTAAAAATAAATATGCTGTTGTGGAGATCTACAAGCAGGCCTGCACACACACACACACACTTGAGTTAGACATGCTAGCATACGAAGGCCTACGGAGCACAAGCATGGCGGCGCACACAATGCAATTCATTCAGCAGTTCATTCATTCTCCCTCCCTCCCTCCCTCCTCCTCCCCGTTCTCTCTCCCCCCCCCCTCTGGCCACGGTTGGAGGAGTGAGAGAGAGAGAGAGAGAGAGAGGGAGAGGGAGAAAGAGCAGAGAGGAAGAAGGGAGGGGGGAGGGGCAGGGTACGATGATAATGCAGCAAGCAGCAGTACTCCACCCAGAAACAGATACAGAAACACACACCCCTACATAACCGCACGCATAAGGATATTCAATTCCATTTCAACAGCCGACGAACACGACAAGCAAGAAACGGGGGAAAACTGCACATACACCACAGCGCCACACCCATGGCCCGCACCTCCCCCGACAGCTCGAGCGCATGGCTTCAAAGACATTTAAAAATAACACGAGCAGCGGCCTAACCTTGCATTATGAAGTCTGTCAGCCCCGTCTTCCTCTCACTCTCTCGCCTTGCTCACCCTCTACCGTTCTCTCTCTTTTTTAGCTCCCTCTCTCTGTCAGACTGTTCTAGGCTGGCTGGATCCCAGCTGTCATCCACACCCCAGCCCCTCCCCCGTGGGCGGCCACCAATCACCGGCGGCTCCATTGAGGGCCGGCCAACCAGCGCTAACCTCATTAGCATAGCCAGGCTTCGGCTGAGGGTGGATGGGCTGTTGTCATTTTTTAAAGAGACAGCTGGCCCGTTTCCCTGTAGCCTCGGCCACGACCCCTCACCTCATCCTCTCCCTCTTGCCTGTCTCCAGGGACTCTCACAGACCGTTCCCTCCATTTTAGCTCTCCATTATGTCGGATGCACATCGCTTATGCTGCCTTTTGCTCTGGTGGACACTCAAAACACTGAATTGTCAAAGAAAATACGGTCCACGCGGCTATTTCCTCACACGGCCCTGTGTAATTGGATTACTTTATCATTGAGATATCTTCAATTACATGATAATTATAATGTCCTTATCTTGTGTATTTGTAAACATTCAGTAAACAGAAAAGACTCCCCACACCCCAAAACAGTGTCATACCCACAGAGAGGAAGAACCTATGAAGAACATAAGAGTGAGCACTGTAAACCATCACTTCTCAAGTTAAGGTACAGCACAACTTGAGTGTCAATGAAATAAGTGATATTGAGAAAAATATGCTCAGTTTAAATGGGATTTTGTCATTTGTTAAAATAGCTAGAAGATTAATAGAATGTAAAAATTTCATAATCATACACACACACACACATATATATATATATACATACATACACCTGGGCTCCAGACTTATTTTTTCCCCACTAGTAGCACTGGTGCTCCTTACTGAAAATTGTAGGAGCCCCAGGACAAAAGTTAGGTCCACCACTAATCGAGGCACCACAGCTCATTCATATTTTTCAGAGTTCCCTCTTAAGTCAGGTCTTTTCAGCAGTGGAGGGGGGGAAGGTTGTTGCACATAAGTGGTGCTCGTATAGCCTGGCAACACCCAACAATTTCTCTCGGATACATTTTCTAAGATGAGATTCTATAGTCTGGAAACCCTGTGCACGCTGGCGTCTTCAGCGGCACCCTGCTGGCGCACCAATCACAGTGGGTTAGTGAGATGACGTTAAGCACGTTTGAAATGGTGGAAGAGCTAGATGACGCGATGAAAACAGTTGTAGCAACGCTGTCCAATAGCAACCATAGGTCAGAGGTCTACACCCAGTAGAAGGAAATAACTTAACACTTCCCAATCACAATGTTATTCAAATTAATTATTTTAGTTTGTCATTGTAACGAGGTGATTACAAGCGCGGACAGACAAGAACGAACCCTGAATGACGAGCAAAAAATGTGCACGGAGACGCGATTGGCAATTAACCGCATTTAATAAATATATTAGAACAAAACAATGAAGACATAACTACAATAATATTCAATGTGTCCCTCGCAAACCCATATTACTCAACAGGTGAAATGAATACCGGTAGTTGACTGTCCGGTATGTAACTTGAAAGCGTTCGATGAAGTGAAGGCTGCCAGGCTGAAAGACGGAGTTTACTTCCAAAGTATAACTAAACGATGAGAAGGAGCACCAACCCTACGGCGATACTGACGTTACAGCTAAGAGGAGAGAGCGGACAGCCATTCATTTGAATGCATTAAGCGGACAGCTCCACAGATTTGAGACTTCATGAAGCAACGGCGGTAATAATAATATAACACGAACATATTTGCAAAGTCGCACTGGTGCGCTTAGTTAAAACATTTACTCGCACTGTCTCCAAAAATGGTCGCAAAATGCGATTAATTGGTCGAAGTTTGGAGCCCTGTATATATACACACACACACACACACACAATGTATTATATTAGATAATAATTATAATAAATTATCTTTATTTAAAATGTAGGTAATGATTTCTATAATACGTTATACTGTATACATTGTCCAACCTTCAACATTTCTCTGCTGTTGTAACTATATTTTACAATATGATTAACAGTCTGTTAACATAGTATTATAGCGCCAGAAACTATGTTAATGAAAACTCACCTTCACAGATGCGGTCCAGTCTCTGCCGCTTGACTTTATGTTTGTCCATAAGAGCCATAGACTAATATGTCTTAACCCAGGACACAGCAGAAAGGGAAAAAAAAATCCAAGCAAAAGGAGGCTCCTTCAGTACTTCCTAGTGAACTATACTGGCAAGCACAAATTGACAACAGTTCTTGTAAAAAGGTATTAAATAAATTGCAATTAGTTGTATGTAGCTTGGTGTGTATGTTATTTGCAGTACATTTTTATTGAAAATTGCATTAAGGTCATTAACAGAATGTAGTAATGATGAGTGGTGGGAGTGGCGTATGACCTAATTAATACAGTATATTGACAAGTGTACTTATCCTCAAAAGTAAATAGAATATACTCAATAATATAAATCATATACAAATATGCAATTTTAAACAAATTTTCAGGCTCACCTGAGTAATTACTTTTGTAGTCCTGTGCCAGGCTGACAACTCAGCTTGCACTGTAAACAAGGCAGATAACCACTTGTAAATTGGAATCATGAAATCAAACACAACATTCATAACATTGTCAATGTAATTACAATGGACTTTAGATTATCCAACCAGACATTAGTATAATTGCAAAACATTTTAATTCACTTTTAAAATAATAAAAAGTGAATACATTTGTATTATAATATTTATATAAGTTAATAGGGTTAACAGTAGCATTACTGTAGGGTACACAAAAAGAAAAATGCACTGGTTATAAATACCAATTGTACTTTCAATAGCATGGCCAGGAAAAACATGTATGAAATGTGTCTATATTCGTACACGTTGTAAAAATATATACATATACATATATATATATATATATATAACGTTTATTCCAAGTAAAATAAGTCAGAATCAAGCTACCAACAAGATAGAAACAATCGCTAACTTTACTAGCTTTAGTTGCCGCTAGCTAAAAAAAACTTGCTAGCGGTGATGCTAACCTCTTTTAAAGCTACCATGAATCATACGACTGTTGCAGCAGTTACAGTAGTTTACTTATTACATTTTTATAATACAATACTCCAAGCACTACGTAAAACTGTATTTAGCTTCAATCTGCTCATAGAAACCACACAATCTGCGTAAAAAGTTGTTTAAACTTTGCGAACAGAGCTAGCTACTTTACCAAACACAAACAGTGCTGCAGACCTCGACATCGTCAACAGTTAAATAAGTTAGAATTAAAGTCAAATACGTGCAATCAGACTACATTTAGTTCACAGACCTAGATCCGTAATAAATTGTACAATCACCCACACAACTATAGAGGCGTTTGTCTAAAGGCTAACGGGAGCTAGCCAGCCTCGTTAGCTAGCGTGCCGCTGCGTGTGTGAGAGAGATGCGGGCGAAGGGGAGCCCATTTCGTCCAATTTGTTATCAGCGAGTGGCGCTACAATGTGAATAACTGATATAGAAGCTACCAGCTTAGCTAATACACCAGGGACACGAGGATCGCGCGTGTAACTGCGCTTAGTTGTACACCATTGTTTGCCCCAGTGACTAATTCATGTACAAACGATGAATTATTTACCCCGAATAAACTCTTTCAATAGTGCAGAGACAGTGTGCTTGCGTCGGTGGTGTTCCCTCTCTCCCGATCGCCATGAAATTAGAAAAAAAGAGGAAGTCAGTTATTCACGGGGGGTCAGGCTGTCTGTGAAGTAGCAGTAGACTGCAAGGAGCGCCCTCACCTTCCACGGCGGAATGGTAACTCGATAATGCTTACATCTTGTAAAGATTTCTACAAACTTTGGTATACCCTGCCATCAACAGAAAGCGTTACTTATCCACTCATTGTTATAAAATGAACGTGTAAAGTTTATTTTAATATATTTTAAGAGTAATGGTAAACTTATATTTGATATCAGACAACCATGGTCCGTGATTATATTTGTAGACGGGTATGATTATAAACAAGACTAAGCCATTTTTAAGTAGATCGAACTACCGAATAAATATAAAAGTTGTTCTTTAATGAACCACTAGGTGCCACCACACTACAATCAATGTAATGTAAGAATATACTGTCGTTTTAATTTATTTCACACTGTTTGACTAAAGACAGGACATCAGATTTGAAAAACAATATTCTCTCAACTTTATTTCTACACAAATTATGTACGAGAAGTGTAAAACATTTTAAAAATCATCTCTAAAAGGCCACCCATCTTCTGCATATTACCTGGTTAAAAGCAAAAACAATTAAAAAAAATATCACAAATGCTTTAACATTATTAAACTGATTGTACCCTATTTGAACCAACAGCAGCATTGTTTACAATAGTGTGCATTTGCTAACCACACATTAATTGGCATCTGAATCAGACCAAAATAATCCTTCCAAGGAAAATGTCAAACTATGAAAGCAAAACATAGGGAAGGGGGTCAATTGTATTCAAGCTGTTGAGCGGTATTAGAATGCAGTCTAAAATAAAATAAAGACACACAGCATACAATAGGGCTGCAATCCCTTTTTGTATGTAAAAGAAAGGCACGCAAATGTATCCCTTTGCTGATGTAGGGGTACTCCACAGGGTTAGATTAAATGCATGAAAACAGCAGCCTTTACAGCAGATGTGCTTCAAGAGGCTCTACTTGAGTAACATGAAGGGGCTTCTTGGGACCACTGTGACATCCTGGAATGTATCCATTCAACAAATCTTTTGTGCAAGCCAACTACGAGTATGTTAACAAAAAGCACCCCAAGTATGTAATCTAAAATTTGTTTACATAGAAAACACACATTTGTATTTTAGATATGCATTATATTCTGTGAATAAGCATTTCAAAAGGTGGAGTCAGCGATGCTGGAGAAAGAATGTTTGTATTTTAACTCACTCAAAACAACCACACCTCACATAATTGTCACAGGGCAGGGGTTCTCAAACTTTTCAGCCCGTGACCCCCCAAAATAACAGTGCAAGAGACTCATGCGCCCCCCACTAACCCCAGAGGTAGTAGAAGAATAATAGCCATATTATTATTTGATGATTAGAATAGAAGCTGGCAGGCAAGATTGCTGATGATGACAACACAAAGATCCTGGAGAAGTGCAACAAAGTCATCAGCTGGCTGGATAAGAACCAGATGGCAGAGAAAGAAGAGTATGATCACCAGCAGAAGGAGCTGGAGAAGGTGTGGAACCCCATCACCAAGCTGTACCAGGGTGCAGACGGCATGCCCGGCGGGATGCCAGAGGGCTTGCCTTGAGGCTTCCCTGGGGCCGGTGGCGCTGCCCCAAGCGGCGGAGGCTCCTCCGGCCCCACCATCGAGGAGGTTGACTAAAGCGCCCTTCCCCCCCTTCACTGCTCCAGCTACCTCACCAGGGGTCCTTCCCACGAAGCTCCAGACCCTCTGTGGCACAAGCGCAGAGTGACTTGAATTACAATAAAAGTTTAGATAAAACGATGAGGGGTTCATGTGGGGTTACGTTTGTAACGCAAGTTTTACATGCCTGGAAATATTTAGTACACTTGGGGTGGTCACTTGACCTGTTGCCTAAACAATAAAATTGGTAACCCCCATCTTTTCTGTGGTTTTGGACAGCTGTTGTGTCTGTACTTTAATGCTATTAAAATCTACCAGTAATTAAAAAAAAAAGAATACATCAAAGTAATGTATATACTATACTAACAATTATGGCTAAACTATGTCATTTTAAATCGTCATTTAATTTCTGAAAATCATATTGTGACCCCCTTCTCTGTGTCTCGGTCCCGACCCCCCAGTTTGAGAACCACTGCTATAGGGTGCTCACACAGCAGCTCTGCCCCGGACATGGGACGCACACGGCTGGGATGTTGTTGTGTGGTGCGGTCTTCACCGCTTTGTTTGTGTTCCCCTTTCCATTCAGACTGGGCTGTGTAGAAACACCAGTTTATTTTCTTCAGCGCGTGCACAGAATGGACAGCTTGCGGACTGTGAGGAGACATTCACTGAATTTGACAAAAAGCGTATTAGCTTTCAATCGCTGACACCGCCTTAAAACAATACATGCCATCTAAAAACACAGGTGTTATTAAAAATGATTGCTAGAAAACACATTTATACTTTATCACGTTCGCCGTTTATGCTTGTTATACTCATCGATTGCACTATAGCACTCCCAGAACACATTTCTTCCCCAGGTCACGGTTTGTTTGAAAAACAACTGTGCTAGTGACTGTAGGGAAGGAGCGAGGGGGCGGATATAAAGATGGTGTGAGCCTATGAGAGCTGTAGGTGAAGGAGTAGGGAGCAATAAGAGCCAATCGGCACCCAACTACATGAAGGACGTGCAGGCTGAGCTTTAAACAAAACACAATGTTTGTAACACTCGTTTGAACCACAAAGGTAATTAAATGGCTATATGTATTCATCAGGACACAACAGTGCATATAACGAACACCCTCATCAGCCGGGATTTTTCACGCATGTACTCAATCATTCTGGCCCGGTACAGGGCCAGGAGGTGCGGTCGAACTTGGTGTGGGAGGTGTATTCTAAATATGACAAACTGAGGCGAACGTCAGTAGCAAGCGCATCTGCTTTGAATGTTTCACGTAAACATTCCAGATCGTTAGATTTAAACTTGTCACCCTTCGGCCGGCATCCACGCCTGTCCGTCGAGAACTACCTCCTCGGACCGTTTGCGTGTGCTCGCGATGAACTCACAGCGAGTGGACGGCAAACGTTTGCCGAATTTGAACACGCCTCTGCACCAATAGCTTTTTTGTGATATGCTGGATATTGAGTTGTCTCAAGTGTCATAATAATGATAAACTATTCAAGTAGCAGCATCTTATTTGTGGACTTCTGATTATAAAGGGTTGACGCTTCTTTGAAAAGGGCAGAAACTTCCCAAGGACACCTTAAAGGGTGTGTGTGTATCCCACGTCTGGTTAACATGGCGATGAATAAAGTTGTTCACAATCAATCAGTTCTCCTCTATAAGGTTCAAGTCCAATTCTGTGCATTCTCTCTCAAAAACAGCCTTATGCCGTTTGTGCATCGTGGTACCCTTTATTTTACTACCATCATCTTCTTCCTCTTCACTTTCACTCAGTGGTCCAATACTGCTCTGTCCAGGGATGTCTGCCGGAGAACAGCTGGCGCACCAGGTTGCTGGAGTAGCCTCCATGCACAGTGGTGGAGGACCATCAGCACCACTCTGGAAAGGAGAGACGGAAGAATGTTCTACATTGTGACAAAGATACACATTGTCCGTTGTGGACAACACAGCTCACACTACCATACTGCAGCATTGAGTGCCACCGACTGCCTTGTGTCAGTGGTTATAGCTACAACACACTGTTGGCGCAGACATGGCAACTCAATAACGGTTGGCGGAGTGGGCGGGGTTACTACGGAGTTAAACAAATCTCAACTTCAGGCACCGCGATTGAGGCGACTACCAGAGGGAGCTGAGGATATCGTTGACTGACTGATGGATTAGCTGAAACCTTTCTGGTGGGAAACCTAGGTTCTGGAGAAGGACAGACCCGACCGTTAACACCGGTCTCTTACGCACCTGCGTCATCTTGCTGAAGTCGAGGCCCGGCCTGGCGCGCAGCGCGCCGTCCCGGTCGCGCCGCCTCTTCAAGCGGGTCTGCCGCATGTCGCAGGGCTGGGAGCGGCACCGCGGGAGCGCCCGCCCGGAGCAGCAGGGGGTGCTGCGAGCAGAGGTGGGGGAGGAAGGGCAGGGGCCCGGTGGCTCCGCGGCAGAGCAGCCGGGGGCCAGAGCGGAGAGAGGGGAGGGCTGCGGGGGCCGGAGGAGCGCGGACGGCCACTGGATGATGTGCACGGGGGACAGGGAGAAGCGGCGATGTGCTAGCGCGTAAACAGAGGCCCGCGGAGCTGGGGAGGGGGAGCAGGAGGAGGAGGAGGCGGGGAGGAGGGAAGAGCAGGAGGTGGGCGTTGGCTCACAGGGCTCCCAGGGACAGCTCCAGGGCAGTGGGGATTCAGGGGAGAGTGCTAGGCTGAAGAACGTCGGGCTAGAAGAGGAGGTGAGGGAAGAGGAGGCCACGGAGGAGCTGAGGCCACGGAGGGGACCAGAGCTGGCACCTCCTCCTCCACTCTGGCAGCGGCGCTTGACGGCCGTCCAGACCTTGCAGGCACTGGGACGCCAGATGGCGCGGCAGCGGGAAAGGTCTTCGGGGACCGACAGCGAGCGGGGGCAGTGTCGTTTTGGAGGAGGGGGTGGAGGGGAGCTCTGGACGGCCAGGTCGGTAACAGAGGTGCTGGGGACTGGGCTTTGGTAGAGGGGTTCTCCACCAAGCACAGCAGAGCCAACAGGGTCCAGGCCAAATGAACCAATGAGGCGGGCTTTAGATGGCGAGTATGAAGCCACACTGCTCTCTGAAAAACACACATACACACACACACAACACGTGATTAGACGCCCTTGCCTATCAGCTATAAGACAGCAGCACCACCGAATGTATTAACTTGCCTGGTGTCGACACATATGGACTCCGAGATACAGAAGGGCTAGAACCAACTGCTGGCAATGACTGCAACAGCAACATAATAGCATAAGTACAACATCGAATGATAAACTCAGGTTTAAAAGTTGATAAGCTTCAAGTTTGATCCAGCTCACCGTATTGACATTGAAGGAGAAGGCCTTGCGATAAGGCTCCTCCAAAGTCTGCTTACGGAGCTGCTCTGTGATAAGTGTCACCATAGCTCAAACTAAGACCCGGAATAGGACATGAAGATGGAAGGAAAGGGGCTGAGGATTGTCTGGTTTGTGGCGTCCCCTCTGCACCGCATCTGGCCAGACTGACCAACTGTTTCCCTATGGCACAGTCATCTCCACCTCAACTGAGAACAATAAAGAGGTTTCATAATTGTATTTGAATATATTGTAGAATATGCAGAAGATTGCTGCTGTATTTACAGAATAAACTACTATGCACTACATGCAGCGGCATTAAAGTCAAATTGTAATAGTTGATTAAATGAGCCTTGTTTGTCCTTACATATCGCACTAATGTATGAGCATGAAGGTAGTCACGTGCACTTCCGACCCAATTCACTGATGTCATCCTATTGATAAATAAGGTGACTTTAGTCACTGTTACAATAGCAAGCAGTCTTTGTGACTGAAGCTCCTGTCATGCAGAAAAATGATCCCGCTTTTAAAGCAAGTTACATATTGTCCTTTTGTCATCTTCATGGTCAACTGAAATATATGCAAGCAAAATAATCAAAAATATTCAAATTCAAGCTATTACAGCAGTTCATTCAAACAGTTTATTCCAACAGTAGTATTGCTCACATCTAGTGGGAAGGTCAGTTGAGACCCAGTAAAATCCTAATAATGTGATGTGATCAAATAGCACCACAATAAATGATCAGACATTTGTGTGAAGAACCCTAGAAGTATATGGTACGCCTATGTAAGAAGTCCTCTGCTTTGTCCGACTGCTGCCTCACTACTTTAAAGGCATTCACAGAAGTTAATTCTCACAAAGGCTGGGAGCATTCATGGCGGCCCGTCATAGGACAAAGAAACACTTCACATTCCATAGTGCAGACTGAACCAGGGCCATTCTAACATATTTTAACTACATACAAAATACAGTGTAATGGAGTGAATCAAGTTAAATCATATATCAGGTATATTGATAGAATATGAATTAATCAATGAAGGTAATATAGCAGGGTCACGGAAGGCAATCTAAGCAATAAAAACAAAGTAGGTCAAATTTAAACAAATGATGAGACAGATGAGGAAGGTTGGCCAAAGTGTGTTAAGAATGAAGGGGGATAAGAGCTGGAAGCCATAGAGGAGACAAAATGTAGAAACTGTGGCCATGGGGTTAACATATGTCACGGTAGATACAACAAATAGCCTATATTGTATGCAAAGAAGAAATGATCACCTGGGAAATTTGTGCAAGAAGTTTTAAAATCACAAATACAGATTAATCATCTTTCTCAGCATGTAGACGTTAGACTATAATTCAACGTTTTATAGTGAAACTAGACACACCCTAGGAAACGTAAACTGGCACTTATACAACATCCTGGCAAGATAGGACAACCTTTGCACTGCTGAATGAGTTATACACACTTTAACGTCTCAAACTGAAACGAAAAATAAACGAACTGCTTCAAAACGGCAATGGCAGAGGTTAATGAAGTACTTAAACACCGCACCAAGGCCTTGCTCCATGTGGTTAACATGGAGCTACAGTAGTGATCGATCATATCATATCATATCAGATCAGATTCTTGCGGAGGCGATTCATCACTAACTCTTGGTAAATATCACCAATAGCAGATATCTCCCACGTTTCTTGTAAATGGATACAACTATGGTTAATATATGCAAAGCCCAGCTAAGGCAATTTTAGCAAAGCGTGGTTAATCGTTTTTCACATAATAAAACAGAAAACGAATGTTAAACACCAGTCGGTGAACAAGCTAGCAAAAACACATTAGAAACATGCGGCTGGCCTAATAGAGAAATCCTCCAATATTATGTTTTATTATAAGATTAGAGTTTGTTATCACGCCATACATATTACGATCACGTATAAGTGCCACTTCTAGTTTGTTTCTGGTAAGACTTACTGAGCTAGTAAGCTAAAGTTAGACAGCATGCAACATGCAGCCAGTAGGACCCATACCACGTTAGCTGTAGGCTACGGTACGGTAATCAATGATTTAAAAAAAGCTGCCCTGGCTCTAACCCGTCTGTTATTGACTCTTTACTACTTAGTACTGGTTCCTGTTTTAATAGTATATCTGTTTATTGACGTTACTTGTACACCACTGCCAAGTGCCAATAACTCCAACAAAGGCTTGATATGTATTTACATGAATGAAATATTTACTACCACCCTTGCTAGCTTGCTACAGCTGTCCTGATGCATTACCTGCATTCCGTGTTTCCTTAGCAACCAAGAGCTGCGCATGGGATGCGAGGCAGGCCCAAGCCGTATTTATACTCTTGGACGATACCAACGCAGGGGTGAATGGAAATAAGCACAGTGATACGCGTACACACGCTAACAACAGTTTAAATGAGTAATATCACTGGAAGTCGTTATAAACACAATTACGCATGTAATTATACACTTATACATGTTGACTGTTTTGGGTACGTAAATCCCGATAACATATATTCTAAATGGTATACATATTAGCTGCCCAATCGATTACCAGTAGATCTACATTTACCGCAAACAAAACTGTAATAACAATAAAAAACTGAGAATAAATGAAGACAGTCATGAAAAAATATTAACGGTTTATTCATAAAACAGCTTTGCTAACAAGGACGCATGCGTATTGGATACTGTACGAGCGACGTAATACTGTACCCTACCACTACTGTAATACCACTAACTAATGTATTACAAACCACCAGCGACAAGGGTATGGCATTCGCAACATACGGAAAAGAAGAGACTCTAGCAATGAGAAAAAAGTTGATCGGGTAGGTAAACAATTAAACCAGACTAGAGACAGGTGGAACTTGTCAATGTGTTTTTGATCGTGTTTCTAACAAACTGGTGGTGGTCGTGTGCTACGCTAATGGTTCTGTTTTCTTTTATTACAGACAGTCTTGTAAACTCTTCTATTCAGACGACCCTGTTAAAATAGTTCGAGCTCGGGGACAATATTTGTATGACGAGAATGGCACACGCTACTTGGACTGCATTAGTAACGTACAACATGGTAAAGGTTTAATTTAGACGCCGGCGATATTTAACCATATCACAATAAGTTATACTTAATAGTAAAGCCATCTTAGCCGGTACAGTATAGAAAGTGAACTGTGTGCCTCCTAGTGGCGTTTTTAATCAGCTTGCACAGCGATGCATAGAGCATTCTACTGTCTGTTCCAGTGTTAAAGCATTATACTGTCTATTCCAGTGGGCCATTGTCACCCCAGCATTACACAAGCTGCAACAGCCCAGATGGAGCTCCTGAACACTAATTCTCGCTTCTTACATGACAACATAATTGAGTATGCAAAAAGACTCTCAGCCACTCTGCCTGACCAACTGTGTGTTTTCTACTTTGTAAACTCTGGGTAAGGAACAATGCATTTGCTAAACAACTTCAAAGCCTTACCTAAAATACGTTTGATTTAATTGATTTTCATATATCCTTGCACTGCAGCTCAGAGGCCAATGATCTTGCACTGCGCTTGGCCCATCAGTACACCAAACATGAAGATGTCATTGTGCTGGATCAGTAAGATTTTTAATGATATACTCTATACTGTTGATATAGTGAACAACATCAATTACAATACAGCTCTTCTTTCGCACCAGTGCATACCACGGGCATCTTATGTCACTCATCGACATTAGTCCATACAAGTTCCGGAAGCTGTCAGGACAAAAAGAATGGGTTCATGTGGTGTGTACACCTAAATAGCACGCATATAATAAACCTTAGGAAACTTGATCATTTTCATTATTAAAGGCTGGATCATTTCTTCCTAGGCACCCTTACCAGACACTTACAGAGGATTATACAGGGAAAACCACCCTAACCAGGCTCAAGCGTATGCTGACACAGTAAAAGAGGTGATCGACGAGGTGCACAGCAAAGGACGTAAGGTATAAATAGATCAAATTCAGTACAGGGTAGAAAATAATCTAAATAATCCCATAACACATAAAACAACACTGACTAATATTATAAAGTTAACTATTTTAGCTTTTTGTGCTGACTTGTTTTGCATAGATATCTGCATTCTTTGCCGAGTCATTGCCAAGTGTTGGAGGGCAAGTTATTTTGCCTAGTGGATACTCAACTAAAGTTGCAGAGTGAGTAATTACTAAATTACAGGCTAATAAACCAGACACCAAGGCTTCATGTTTGTGAACATGTGTCATTTTGTGTTGTGGCATAGGTACGTGCATTCAGCTGGTGGATTGTTTGTGGCAGATGAGATTCAAACAGGCTTTGGACGTGTGGGAAGTCACTTCTGGGCTTTTCAGCTCCAGGGAGAAGATTTTTGCCCTGACATAGTAACCATGGGTAAACCAATGGGCAATGGGCATCCTGTGGCATGTGTGGCAACAACTGTAGCGATATCTGAGGCCTTCACTGCCAATGGAGTAGAGTACTTCAATACGGTGATTAGACGTGATAGGCTAGATGCCAGAGGGATATTTTAAATATGTACAACTTCTTAAATTCATCAAAATTAAAGTGTAACGGAACCCCAGCTCTGAGCCTAACTCCACCCACTAGACTACATTGAAAAATGGAGTGAGGGGAGGGGCTGAGAGGGGGTCCTCCATTAACTTTAAAATTGGAATATGTCGACATACGAGCAGATGGAGTGTACTGTTGAAAACAAGCCAGGTCCTGAGGTGATTTTTAACAGATGTGATGTGTAGATCCGTTGTCAGGCCATAACGTGCCGATTTTTTATAAAACCAGGAATTTTGTCAATATTAACACCAGCATTGATGTATCTAATCACAGATCAATCTTATTACTTAGTTTATAGCTCAAAAACACATTTTAGTGTGCAGTAACACTCTACCTACGCTTAAACATTCTCATGTAATGCAGGAGTTAGAGCCCCATCATGCATGACCTGCCTGTGAGCATTGTTGAGGAACAGCTGCCACCTGCTTCTTAAGACTCGATACAAGTCACTT
The DNA here is from genome assembly GCA_027564635.1 of Typhlichthys eigenmanni. Taxonomy (NCBI): domain Eukaryota; kingdom Metazoa; phylum Chordata; class Actinopteri; order Percopsiformes; family Amblyopsidae; genus Typhlichthys; species Typhlichthys eigenmanni. Next base: position 2,033,143 of record JAODUK010000002.1, on the reverse strand, counting down.
ATACAAGGATAAAGTGGGGGAATGATAAGTGTTTGCTCAACAACCTACTGTATGTAAAACTGATACACGCCCAGTTACAAAACATAATTCAGAATTCAACCTGAAAAATAACTAAGAAGAGCATAGATAATTCAGTAATCCCATGTTTATTTGTGTCCACAAAAATGGTCCCTTTGAAGTACTTTTAGTATAGTAGTAGCAGTATGCTTAAGCTGTTTTTTTTTCACAATTTCATAGTTTGGAGGAAATCCAGTGTCCTGTGCAATTGGGCTTGCATTACTCAATGTAATAGAGGAAGAGGACCTTAGAGGGAATGCCACCAGAGTGGGAGCACACCTTAAAAACCTGCTCAAACAGCTACAAATCAAACATCAAATCATTGGGGATGTCCGGTAAGAGGGTCTTTTAGTGTTGTAAGGGCGTCACTATTGACCATAAAATGTGTCAAGTCTATACAGTGATAAATCTCTATTTCACATTTTTCAGTGGCAACTTTAAGTCCAAATGAATTGTCTGATCTTTAATAATAGCACAGCAGTGTGTTCAAAAATAATTATATCATCCTTCCATTTTGGTTGACGCCACTGTTCAAAAATCATGTCTGAATGATTGAAGGTTATGACAAATATGGTATATGCAAAATCAGGATAGCTTCACATTACCATTTTGCAGCTACCATTTATTTTTATTTATTTGTTATACATTGTTCTATTAAGTCAGTATTTTGACTGTTATGCATGATTTTGCATACTGGATTTTACTTGTGCGTCATTCAGTTCGTATTCTTCTGCAGAGGGGTAGGCTTGTTTGTAGGCCTGGAGCTGGTGACAGATCGACAGCAAAGGACTCCCGCTACACTTTCAGCTTCACGGGTGGTGAAGAGGTTATTAATGTGCATTCACCAGAATACTAACGACAAACATTTAGCAGACACACTTAGATGATTTACAGTTAGAATGTTTGATGTGGTTTACACCCAGAACTTACCATCAAACTAGAAACCCCAGCCTTCTCTCTAACAAGGCAGCTCTGGGTACATTTTGTACTAATCAATTGGTTTTAGAATCAACAGCAAATTAAGTTCATAGCACACTAATATTTTAATAATTGTGTCAATGAAAATGAGCAGAACATTTTGTTTCAGGTTAAAAGAAAAAACAATATGCATCAGTAGTGATGGGCCCTTCGACAACGTAGTAAAATTTAAACCGCCAATGTGCTTCAGCATAGAGGATGCAGAGCTGGTGGCAAAAGAAATTGATTGCATCCTGACAGGTTAGTCATTTCATAATTATAGTACTAAGCAAAAACGATCAGTATAATGAATAAATATAAAGTGCAACTTTTTATAATTTCCTTTTCATAGACATGGAGACCAACGACCATCTGGAAAATAACATCTAAAAGGTTACTTCAACCTCTCAAAATGGTTTTAATCATCAAAATGTAAAGCATCAGGTAACATTTTTTGTCACATTCAGAGGTAGAAAACTTACTTGATGCTCCTGTTGATCTTTGCTAGTAAAGTGCATTCATAAAAAAATGAAAATAAAAATGTAACTTTGGCAGTAAACAGTCACTTTTTAATTTACTAATAATGCACACTAGGGAACCAACACTCATAATTCTTACAAAGGAAGAAAATATAAATGTGAGCCAGGGAAATGATCCCTGGTACATCAGTGGTGACTGTTGACCCCTCAGTGATAGCATACAGCTAAAATGTACAATTCCTAAATATTCCTTTCATTCTGTCTTGTTTCAGGCATTCAGTGTAAAATCTTCATTTGCAAGTTGGATGCAGACCATCACATCTCCCTGGATCTACAACTAGAAGTCGCAAAGACTGCTCATCATATCGAAACTGAAGACTGCCATCGCAGATCATGACAGCATCTCAAAGATCACATACAGCAATACTGAAACGGATTTAAAAATCAATGTTCTGCCAAGATGAGACAAATAAATACCTTAATCTTGAACCGTTTATACCTTAAGCCCCCTACCCTCCCCCCCCCCAGTAATAAATAACCACTTCAGACTTGAACAACAAGCAGTATTAAGACACAGTACGGTGAAAATTAACACTTACCAGAACACTACCTTTAAAACCCTTGGACTTAAACATCCAAGCCGACGTTTCACTTATAGGATGAGTTCAAACCAATTATCCTGCAGGTAGGGTAGCCCTCTGCCACAGCTTCCCAGAGAGGCATCCGTAGAAGTTAGCATTACCGGAGACGGAACAAGCAAGCCATTTAACAGTACAAAGCATTAACATTTAACATTAATTTTATAAATAATAACAAAGGGGTCCACTTGTAATATAAACCAAAAGTTTATTTCTACCAATTTGCCCAAGACACTAGAGGAATGAGTTTCCAGTGAGAGAGGGAGTGCCCTCTTACATTTAACAGGCTTGCGCTCGGTTGTATCATTACACTATCAAAGCCACTTAAAATTGCAAACATGATGGGGGAAGTATCTCCTTAAAAGCCTAAAGAAAAAAAATAAAGAAATATGCTGGTTGTCCTCGTCTACTTAGCGAACTGCAAACATTCACTTGACACACAATTAAACCCTTAGATTAGTAGAATCCCTTATCTTGCCTCATCCAATATCTGAAGCCATGCAACTCGCATCAAACACTCAGCACGGGAGAAAGAAAAAAAAAAAAAAAAAAAAAAAAAATAGAAAACTAAAAATCTAGAAACACCGAGAAAAAACAAAAAATGTATTCATGAGCTTTAAAAGCTCTTGCTCTTGCTTGTTGGTAAATCCAGTAGACATGTAAAATACAACCATACATTACATTAGATTCAAAAAGGTACCAAAAAGTACAGTAAAAATAACACTTCCATCTCTGGAAATGTAAATGGACACAAAACAATACAAAATAAAAAGTGGAAAAGTGACACTTGCTTCCCCAGTTCCTCACTCGATCTGTACAAATGGAGCATGAGTCCAAATTTCCGCCAACTCCAAAGGAAAAGCCAGAGCCCATGTTCGTTGTGGTTGGACCATGGGTTCCCTTTCTTTCTTACTTTAGACCTTAAGAGAAAAACAGGGTACTTAGAGTTACTGATAACCACATATGACAAAGTATAGACAGACAAGTGTATGGATGAGATTTATAGATCAGTTAATGGCCCCACACACACACACACACAAACATGGGGGAGGGGAGGGGGAACAGGATTGTTAGCTGCTCCTCCCCTAGCACCCCCACTATAAAAAGGCCCTTATTGCTAGACTAAACCACCACCACCACCTCAACCCTTATTGATCCAGTAGTGTTTGTAGGGATGCATCTTGAAATGGTTGGCACATGGAATGAATCCATCTTTAATGATTACAGACCCCACAGCCCCGACCCACCCTCAACCACAATGTTTGAATGGGTTTAGACTAGATGGAGAAATTTCGAGTCAAAAAGGCACTAATGGTTACAGCTAGGTTGTCATATTATCATAGATGATGCAAAAATGCATACCTGCACTACATGTGATCAGTATGGCTTGTAGCTACTCTGGTGGCCTCCACGTCTTGGAGTTTTCCCATAGCTTGTATTGCCCTGGTCTGGAGGACAAGGAAAAAAAGGGGACTGAGTTCTTCTGTACAACAGGGAGGACCAAAAAGAGTTTCTCTTTGCTTTTTTTTTTTCCTCTCTGGGGGGCAGTTATAGCTTACTGTAGTCATAGCCACCCCCATAGCCGTAATAGCCAGGCGAGTAGTCATAGCTTCCGTAGCCTCCGTAGCCGTAGCCTTGCTGTCCATAGCCATAGCCTTGGTTGTAGCCCTGGTTCCAGTAGTTGTTGTAGCCCTGGTTCCAGTTCTGGCCTTGGCCTAAAAAGACGACAGGTAAAAAAAATAAACGTTTTCAACACAGGCGTTGATGGCCGACGACACTACAGAATCACAGTCCCTGCCGTAGTAAAATAGTCTGTGTGTGCCATGAACACTCACCTCCACCACCACCACCACCACGACCTCTGCCACCTCGGCCTCCCCCATAGCCGCCACGTCCGCCATACTGCTGCTGCTGGTACACCTCCTTGGGCTGGGCTATTTTTATCTCACACTGGAGCGTCACATAATTGTGCATTAATGAGCAGTACAAGAATAATGTCACACCCACCGACATCATTAAAGTTCAGATGTTTTCACACGCGTGGTCCACATTAGAGCTTGATTACTCGTTGTACTGCACCCTCCCCCCTCCCCCGAGTGCAAATAGTTTCACATTGCCCTTGTTTAATGCACAAGCATAAAATAATCCAGATGGGTAGCACTTTAGGGTGGAAATTCATCATGCTGCAAGCTCATTTATAATGCCAAACAGAAACTCAAAACACAACATCTGTAGCGTTGCACAGCTCATTTTAGTTTGTCTTGAATTAAATAATGCTTTTTATGTTTTCCTCACATTTATAATAGTCATATTACTAACAGTTAATAGCTTGTAACAAATTTAATGCAAACAATTACCAAAAATATATTTATAATAAGTATATATACAAATGTAAAAAGATAAAATAACTGCACATCTGCAGCAAACCAGGTTCGTTTTGTATAGTAAACTTGGTCGGTAAAATAAAAAGCTTAATATTGAAAATAGGAGTCTGAGAAGATACTGCGAGGTCTCCAATAAGAGCACATTAGTGTTGCGTTTCACCTTGCTTCCGCTGACATTATGGAATTTCTTCTCCAAAACCTTCTTGACTGGAGTCTCGTCCTTGTATGTTATGAATACAAATCCCCTCCTCTTTTCAGTCTTTGGGTCTTGGGGAAGCTCGATCGTCTCTATCTGCAATTACAAGAAAGAAAAAATAAAAATTAGTAGCCTAAGATTTGACTCTTGCTCAAACTGGGCATCCACAACACCACAGTAACTTTGATATACTATAACTATGATAAGAATATTACACTACCTCTCCAAATGTGCCAAAATACTCCTGGATAACTTCTTTCTCCGTGTCTGGGTTAAGGCCTCCAACAAAAATCTTCTTGACTGGTTCTTTCTTCATTGCCATTGCCTTCTTGGGGTCGATTTGTCGGCCATCTAGCCTATGTTCCTTTTGTTCAAGTACCTGAAAAAAAGAAGAGGTACATATGACATGTACCTTATATACACACACACACACACAACTACCAAATTAAAATATACACACAAACACACCTTGTCTACACTGGCTGCTTCCTTAAAGAGAATGAAACCAAATCCTCTTGATCGACCAGTCTGCTGGTCCATCTTTATGGTGCAGTCAGTGACCTCGCCGAATTTGGAGAAGTAATCTTTAAGATCCTTCTTACTAGTGTCCCAACTGAGGCCACCAACAAACATTTTCCTATAAAAAGAGAGTGAAGGTTTAACGATTACAACACTGCTGTCATCCCATGGATGGACAGATGGCAACATCTGTTGCGTGACGTAAAGGGGCTTAATAATGTATGTAAAGACGCCACATAAAGGAGTATGATGAAAAGCAACGGCATCAAAGATTGCGTCTTTTTATTTATTTATATATAAATACATAATGCGTGTGTTGTTTTATATCTGGTAATATGTACCAATCCCCCCCCCCCCCCCCCCCCCGCTCTGCACAAGGCGCCAACAAAGCCCGGCGGAACAAAGAAATGGGAGAATTGAAAAACGCTCATCCGCTCTTGGCTCCATAGATCTACAGAATTGTGCTTTTTGTTTTTACTCACCCCGCATCCTCTTCGCCTTTGCTAGCATTGATCTGTCCGCCCTCCGAGGCACCGTTTTCCCCCTCTGCCGATTCTTCCGCACAGGCTTCAGGCCCTGCGCCCTCTTCGCATTCATTCACAGCGTCGCCTCCCCCTTCTGTGTGCCCAGCTCCGTTAAAATCCTCATCGACTTCGTGGCCGTTTTCAGAAGTTTCCATAAATTGCTGCTCGTTGTCGGACATTTTGATCGAGTATGATCCTTTTCCTAAAAAAGACAATTTAAAATGCACTTACGCCATGTCGCAGAACATGCTCCGCCATTAATGTTCGGGTAATGCATACATTACTCCCACCATTTTGACCGGCGGGTAGTCTAGCATAGACAAGTGAAATCGCGTTTCCCAGAATTAAAACGAATGTAAACAAAGTAACTGCATCGTTTCACAACTTGGTAAACATGACATATAACAAAACACCTGCCAAAAAAAGCCTGTTACAATATAACAAGCTATATCGTACTCTAATCGAGCCTGAATCTTACGACTATTTCGCAGTTACGTAATGCGGAGGCCGTGCTCGCCATTGCACGACGTTAACATTTATAATATGTTAGTATCATGCAGATATATTACGATAGGTCTAACAATAAAAAATACTTACAGAATAAATATATAAACAAAACGAACGTAATCGCTATAAAGGGACACCGAAAGCCGCTTACTGATCACACAAATGGAGAGCTCTCTTCAAGATGGATTCTCCCATTCGACGCCAACTCGTGGTTGGTTTTATAGAACCGGTAGGGGGAATAAGACGGTTCAGTCAGGAAGCCATTTGATTTGTTTACTAAAGCTGCCAATCGTAGCGCTGACCAATTACATTAAAGTGTTTCTTTTCACAGAATACGTTAACGCCCATTCTACACAAGACGTTCAGTACATGTTGTGCTTCTTCTGGTGGTCGCTACATTTTATATAGAAATATCGCTCAGCTTGACAGCTGGAATCATAGTATTCGTTCGGTATGCATTTTAGAGGTGTCAGGTTACACAATGTGTTAAATTCTGTTGAACTTAAATTACTTCACGTTTATGCTCTATGTTTTAAAAATGTAATCAACATGTTGTTTAAAAACAACAATGTTGTGAGAGCACATTATATATTTTTTTCTAACAAGGATTGGAAATTATATTATATATAATATAATAATGTCCAATTCTGCCAGAAAAATAAAATAAATGAATACATCCAGGAATAAATACATGCAGCCATATACAGTACATCATACACATTGTGTTCATCATCTGTTTATTTAATTTGAGCATTTTTAGTCTCAATAGCTACTGATACAAAGGTTGACCAAGTATCAATTTCACCAGTGAATGAAGGCCTCTCTAATTCTGGCCTATTATGGTCCCTGATAAATAAACATAACACCTTGATCCAGAAAAGTTAAATCCACCAACATTTTTCTAACTGTATTTTATTCAATGCATTATCTCAGAAAGATCTTATTGCATTGCAGTAGTGACATGCCACACTCTGAAGGTTCATTGCAGATATACAACATATGTTTAGCTGATAGTAATAGTGTAAATGAAAATTATCTGAAACATTTTGGGACTGATCAAAATTCTCCAAAATGAAATGAAATGTTTAAGGTTAATCTTCTGGTTCTTCTACAGTGGGTTCTTCATCCTTGACCGGATTGTTTTCTAGCAGCCAATCAGCGAGAAAACTCTAATAATGTGAATGGAACAACAATGTGGTAAGATAACATGCAAAACAACCACAAATATAAAGTACAATGATATTTGACTAAGAAATTCCATCTTAGAATATAACAATTTTCATATGCTTACTTTTGGGTTAAGTGGCTTTTTTTTGCAGACTTCAGTGAGGCCCTTTACCAGAGTTGGTACCACAAATTTATTTAAGTATTCTTCATGAGGCTGTTTCGTGGGAACAGGCTGTAGAGCTGAAGGAAGCAGAGTTGGGTACAGGAAGGTAAATTCCCACTAAAAAGCCTGAAATGCAAATTTGAACCAACAACTTACACTTTTCAAACAGGTATTTGATCTCTCTCTCAGCTGCAGAGATGGAGTCACTACCATGGAGGCCATTCCATAGATCCGAGATACCATATTTTGCTCTCAGACTGTATTGTGCAAAAGGTGTTGGTTATGAAGCTAATTTAATAAAGATTTTTCAAACAGCCATATGTTCGATGTATTCTTGAGTAGGTCAAGAAATTGGAAAGCATTTTAATAATATCTTTGCATGTTGTGTCGTATTTAAAGCATTGCCGGGACAGCAGGCAACCTATACAGTATGTTGCTTGAGTCATGTATATTTACTAGAAGTCAGATGCTATGTGCACACTTTCCTTCACTTCATTGTGAAGGAAACTTTGTTTCTTACTTTGTATTGCTTTGCAGTAGCCACAATATATTGATACAATTCAATTGTAAAATAATATGCATAACAGGAGACATGTCTGGCTGCCTGCAGCCATAGAAATTCTGTAAGATATGCAATTTACTGACCATTCTGGATGAGTCTTTCTGGCTTCGATACTGTTGGCAGGTCCTATAATGTCCTTCCAGTGGGCAATCGCATTGTCTCGGGCGAGGAGCAGTGCAATAATGGGGCCAGAACACATGAAGGCAGTCAAGCTGAGAAAGAAGGGCTTTCCATACTGGTCTTCATAAAATTCACTGCACTGCTCAGGACTTAACTGCAGAGTTCGCTTCTGGGTTAGGGTTAAAACAAAATAAATGTGATAATCCACATGCCATTTACATTTTTACTCCTACAGTAATTTTAAATATATGCAATTGTTTAACGTCAAAGCTGGTGGAGTAATCTTTATATCAATGTCACTTAACCTCAGATGTTAAACATCCAAAGTAATATAACATTTGTTAACATTTAAGTGTTCATAGATAATACATACTTACAGACTCATTGTATTTGTTGTATGGATCTATGTGGTTATAGTGTACGGCTATTTAGCAGTGAAAGCCAGCCAAAACATTGTGAATTTTACCTTTTAAAATGTGACTGATGCTGAGCAATGTTGGATTTTGTCTAGTGCATTGTACTGTATTGCTGTGTTGCACTGGTCCTCAAAATGTTTATAACCAAACCCATGTGTGTCCAAGTAATTACAATTTTATTTATAATGTAATCCTTTTAAATATCTCAATATAAGGTGCACACAACACATTTCCCTGTGTGTTGTCACTTACTTAATGAAGTCATTTATTTTGATTGAAAAGAAAATATTTCTAAGTGGTGAGTGCTTTTATTAAATTATAGTAAGAAAAACTGTAGAAAAAAAACATTAAATATTGAGTATACGGTAATTGTAATGAGTAACGGTGTTGAACAAATACCGTAATGCACTTTAACACATTTAATGCACATTTTTAACACGAAATGTCATTTTCTAACTCGTAACAGGACACTATGGTATTGCTGTTATTTAAACTAATATTTTCTTCGATACCTCATATTGAGTATTTTACATTTGTTTTGAAATTAATAAACAAAACGTACGCTTGACTATATTTTTTTGTTGGTTAAAGCATGTACGGTAGGCTAACGTTCCTTCTTGTCCTCAGAAACTAACTGCATCCAAATGAGCTGCAAGTAAACAATCCAACCTTAAGAATAGTGAAGCCCGATTTTAATATGATAGCCTCAATCTCGTCAGCTTTGTGGATAGCATCAGGTTTTATCAACGCCAGGGTATTTTCCACATGTAGACGAGGATATTTTGTCTCGTTCCGTTGGTCCATTTTCCTTCCAGTGTGTAAATAAGTCTAGTATACAGTCACAGTATCACAATATCCAGGTATGTATAAACCACATCAGTCTGGGTTTGGCAATAAATAAACAGGACAACCAAAGACAACACACCGTTCTATGACCTCCGTAACTGTATCGAAAGAGGGATTAGTTACCATGGTGAAAAGTACCTAACAAATATTCTGTGTAGTCCCTCCTCTCGGCGTTGAGGTCGAGGAAGTACCATACAAGTGAAAATAGCCCAGGTGTGGTGTCAACTTTTAGGTGTTATGTTCACCTGGAACCAAACTAAATAGGACAACTGGACTATGATGTACCGAATTATCTGTTATTTGCTGTCCTCTAAATAGATAAAACCGTTATACCACAGTTGGCACCGCTTGCGGAATGTTACAAATAAAGGCAAGACTGCAAGAATAGGCCCAATCAGAAAGCTGAATAAACCACAGGAACACCGTTTATTTTGATTAAATTATAAAAAGACAATCTTCTCTATCTATCTAATTTTTTTTTTTTTTTTAATTCAGCCACCAGAAACCTTTACCTAGGCTTTCTGTCCAGGATAAAAAATAAATTAAACACAAATGTAAAACACTGCATTTATAGTGCTAAAATAGCATGAGGGCTACAGTACATTTAGAAAAGTGTTTTTTTTTTTTAACTTGTGTTTTGGAGTCTGTTCAAAACACAATTTCTGTGAAACACGATGTCAACACATTTCAAGAAAATCACATTCTTGAACAGTTAATGTAGTCCATGATGATCACAATCCGGTAGTGTTAAAAATCAAAGCAGTCAGTCAGTTTTTTTTTAAAATATTTTTTAAGTGTCTTTTATTCATTGCATCAGGTCAGAAAAGTTCTTAACGGGTTCCAATGGTGACCTGCCACACTCTGATCAAGTTGTCAGTGTAGCCAGCAAACAAGGTCTGTGGAAGAGGTCACGCAAGGTTAACAGAATAGAATAAAACATGTCAAAAGATGTTAACAGTTTTAGTTCCCCTCATATTTGCAGGACTCTCATCAGTGGACATCAGAATGTAAAGTGAATATGTATAATCACTGGGGTTAAACCGATGCCAACATTTATTTGGATTTCTAGAAAGGGAAATGTCTGCTTCAAGTGCTCTACCTGTCCATCAGCAGACCAGGCCAAGGAAGTACACTGTGGAGGTTCAGCCTTGCTGTTGGTGCTGATCACTTCCTGTCTCAGCTCATCCACAATGATCTTACCCTCCAGATCCTAACAATATATCAGAAAGCACAAAGATACAAAAGGAATCAGTGAGAGCAAACATTTTAGTGTAAACCTCTCCATTACATGAGAACAGTTTAGAGCTCAGAAACAGCCTCTTTATCATCATGCAAATACAGTTGGCATTGGAAGTAACATCACAGCCCAATGTCTCAGAAGACAGTTTAATGCCATTTCCTCCTACTGCAGTCTTCTTACCCAAATCTTGATGCTGGGGCCAGTTGCGGCACACAGCCAATAACGGTTGGGGCTGAAGCAGAGGGCATTGATGTTGTCACCACTGTCAAGGGTGTACAGGTGCTTGCCCTCGTTCAGGTCCCACAGCATTGCTTGGCCGTCCTAGGTCCCACAAAAGACAGTCAAAGGCTGTTTTAGAGGGATACGGTACATGTCACTGTTACTGCAGGGTTGCTATTCAAAGACAAACTGCCATCAATCTAAAATTCTGCAGTGACTACTTTAAAGAGCAGGTCAAGTTCAGAAACAGCCTCTTTATCATCATAAAGCAGATGCATGTATGGAAGTTATCACAACAACTGGTTACCTGCACATAAATTAAGAACCTAAACAAGGAAGTGTTGTCAGAGTAAATGCTTCTGCCATACCTTTCCACCAGAGGCACACAGGGAGCCATCAGGAGACACTGTCACCGTGTTCAGGTAGCCTGTATGGCCAATATGGTTAGTTTTCAGCTTGCAGTTGGCCAGGTTCCACACCTACAGACAATTCAGAACAACATGTGAACAGCAGCTCATTTTAATAACAGTTCCAATTTAAACTTCATAGCCTGTGCCCTCATACATAGATTTTCTCACCATAGCCAAAGCTCAGGTAATACATGCAATTGTTACAATCATCAGGCAACACAAGCATAAAGTTTTTACTCAAAGCTCAGTAAGGTAACAGAAGCCTTGATAAATGAAAGCAGTTATTTAAGCAGCCAAAAGGCCAAGTTTGGACAACGCCACCATACCTTGACCATCTTGTCCCAGCCACAGGAGACGATGATGGGGTTGCTGCTGTTGGGAGAGAAGCGCACGCATGAAACCCACTCAGTGTGGCTCTCATCCTGGAAGAAGAAATTATAAGTCAGGGCAAGTGAACATGATAATCAATGATAATCACCACCTTACACCCTGACACGCAGATGTGATTCCAAGACCCTAGCCTATAGGCATCTTTTCAGGAATTAGTTTGCTGGCCCCATTATTCCAGACAGACACTTCAGGTGTGTTCAAATGTGGCGATCTGAGGCAGTAGTTTGAGTCTTAAAAAAATGAAAGCTTTTTTTAACCTTTAAATTAGAAAGTTCTGCGTAAACATGGCAAATTGTAAGATTTAAAACCCTCTTAATCCAGCGTCTTTGGCGTTTGCAAACATTTGTCACAAACTGAAAGCTGTTAACAAACATCGGACAATTTGAACGCACCCGTCTCCACTATTCAGCAGCAGCTCACCTGGATGGTGTACTTGCAGACCCCCAGGGTGTTCCATAGCTTGATGGTCTTGTCCCGGGAGCCAGACACGATCTGGCGGTTGTCAGCTGAGAAGGCCACACTCAGCACATCCTTGGTGTGGCCAACGAAGCGACGAGTGGTAGTGCCTCTGCAGAAGCAGCACGCCGGTTAATACGAAAAACCATGTTATTAATTAGTAACCCCCATAATTAAAACCAAAATCATAATGAATCTTACAATAACTTAGCACCACAGATACTCCTCGTGTTATGTGCATGCTTGCACACATTCAGAATAGATTTATTTTAAGCCTTTAAAGGACACTATGTATATGCAGCTAAACCCAAGTTGTAGCCATTTAATGTGACTGCAAATACACAAGACAAAGCATCAACTATGGTTTTAACTTACGTGGTGAGGTCCCACAGGCGGAGGGTGCCATCCCAAGAGCCAGACAGAGCGAATTGTCCATCCGAGGAGATGACAACGTCACTCACAAAGTGAGAGTGGCCCTTCAAGGCACGCTGGGGGATGCCATAGTTCGTCTCATCACGGGTCAGCTTCCACATGATGATAGTCTTGTCTGGAAACAATGTTTTCCGAAAGTGTCACTATGGTATCGCATAGACAGGAAGACAACTCACCTAGCAACATTTGCCAGCAGGTTTAGTACATGTTAGAGTACAACACAAATTACCATTTACTTTGCATGCTTATGCAGCATGTGATTTGCAAACACAATAACCCCACAACTATAAAGTAAAATACAAAAGGTGAGATATCAATGCACGTGTCCAAAATAAGTTGTCGACAGCCAATGACGTTCTAGTTGAGACCAGGTACTGTTAAGGGGCTAACTGTTTCAAGCAGAGGTAGCTGCCGGCAGACCTGACCTTCCATAATAGTCTTTTAAATAACAATTCTACACTAAATGCGGACGAGGTTATCTCCTAGCGTGATAGTGCATAGTGTTAGAAACATCCACGTCATTTATTAGCGAAGCTAACATGAGAAATTTAGCTAATACTATCGCGCTAGCGTTAGCCATGTTGGCTGACATGGCTGAATCGCTTACCTCGGGAGGCAGACAGAATCATATCGGGAAACTGAGGAGTAGTGGCTATTTGGGTGACCCAGCCATTGTGCCCCTTCAGGGTCCCCCTTACTGTCATCTGCTCAGTCATTTTAGCGACTTTTGGTGGTGCCTTTTACAAGGATGGATATAGATTTTGTTAGAGGTCCAGGTTGCCCTAGGTCCTCATCGCATTGGGCACAGAGAAAAAGGAAGTTCCCTCCCGGATGCAAAACCTTTGAGGGGTTGCGCGACTCGCAGAGCATACTGGGAATTGTGTGCAGTTTTAAATGTAGTCGCCTTCGCTTTGTAGGTCTGTATGTTCAGATAATAGTTATTCTGTGTTTATCATAATATTTTGTAAATGTAAAAAACACTTAATGTTTTAAAATAATTATCTCAGGCTAGCATGTTGTATGTATCTTCACCTTGTTGTCCTGGTTGGGTGTGTTTCTTGTTGTTAAGTAAGTGAAAAATAAAATCGCCTAAATGTTTCTATCAGTAGACTATATATTGCATTTGTCTATGCAGGACTATTCTATTTTATCTTTGATACCTCCTTTATAAATCTGCAGTAGGCCTAGCCTGTTGAAACATTGTGTAGAGTAGACCTACATTGTTCCCTCAACACACAGGCCTTAATAAAGTATAGCCCATGTGTTTGAGTCATAGCTTTTTATATTTGCAATTAATTGAACAAATAAACAACCATTAAACAAGAAAACACGAGCCTTTATTTCATTCTACTTTAGTTGACCAGATTTCACTTTAAGCACACAAAGAAATATATCCTATATTCAAGATAATACTGTGATATTTTGTGTTTAAATGAAATATTCCGATATTATGCCAGCTAATAAAAAGAATGAAAAGTGTGAAAGTGATAGGATCTGTAAAAGAAAGAAACACATTATAATGTATGAGACAGATAACTATCAACTTCCAAACAAAACATTTCCACCAACTTTGTTGCGTGTATGATATGTGGTATGACTGCAACCCATTCTGGTTTAAATTTGAGTTCTCAAAAAACAAAAACAAAAAAGCACATGATTTCAATTACATATAGCATTTGATTTCTGTTTTCTGTTTTCATGTGATATTTGAATACATAAATATTGGAGTATTCTTAGCAAACCTTTTAAGTGAGCGGTAAAACAAATACAGGTATAGCCACTGGATGTGTATGTGTAATGCAACATAAAAGCTATATTTTAGACAGAACTTATTTGCATTCAACAACACTGGCTATTTGAAATACTTTTTTTGTAGAGGATTTACATTTTTAAAAGCATGACCAATTTTAGTCCATGTTTAGCACATTGAAAGGTTAGTCTTTTGTGAATCAGAAAGCATGTTGAGGATGTTTAGAAAATCTTGTCTAAAACCACATTTCTGCCTTATAGCTGTTCTTTGTACGTGTAATGTACGCAATAACCGCATTAAAACTGACAATGTTACATAGGAAGGCTGTTAGCCAAGGTCTATAAACAACAGCCAGGTTAACGGCGATCATATATGATATAATCGTCAATACAGTATAATAAAGTACCATTGACATCCAAGAAGGAATTTTCTACAGGTTTCAAATGTCAAAGAAAACTCATTATAAATGATTAATGTCCTGCAAGTGATTACACACATTCAATGCTGTAACCTGCATATTGAGTACATTGCAATATAGTACAGTACATGTAGACACATTGTCCTATAGTCTATATACTGTATTTCCCTGCAAAAGAAGAAATTGAATCAGTGTGTTTGTGTGTCAGTGTGAATGTGTGTGTGTAATAAAATAACTGTAGCTTAAAATGCCATTAAAAAATGAATTTCAGTAACAAGAATTATTCTATCTAAGGGAAATGCATCAGAATGTCAAAAAGCATCAATAAAAAAGAACCAATGGATTTTTTGAACCTGTTTTCAAAATAATAAAAGAAACACAAAACATGTAAGAACTGAGAATTACTGAAGTTTTGTCACTATGTATAAAAATGACCAAAAAGCCAAAAATCATAGCAGATAAAGTGTTTGTAATTGTTTCATATGTCACACCAGTCTGTAAAATCCTCCAATTGACCATACTGGTTAACGTAGCATCAGATATACAACACAACAACTTTAAGTCAGCAGCAAAAGCCCATACTGTTATGCAGAAGACCTGGTAAAAGTTTCTCAGCACAATATTTATCCAAAATGACACAAATCAAAATCCTTCCATTAAACTCTCTATTTTCTTAGTGAGTTATGTTGATTTTGCCCAGACTTCCATGTCAATCAACTATTCATTGTTTACCAAAATAATAATAAAAAAATTAAAAATAAAACACCAACTTGACACCATGTCTCTTATTTAAAATACTGCATTGTCCTGAATACTGTAAAAGGTTCCTTCAATATGGACTTCAATCTGACACTCTGTATGTGTATATTATACAAACATCTCCATGCGCAGGAATGCAAAACATAACTTGTCTGTGATATCAATAGCAAAAAGAACTCAAAGAAAAACAACACACTTCACCACTGCTTAACATTTAAGCCATAAAGAAAATGTTTAATTCTTTAAATGGAAAGGATATTTGAAAATGCAAAATGAAATGATTGTAGCTTATGATTTTCCTTTTATAGAGACAAACAATATATCTTATTATGAGCCCTTAATTGGTAAAAAAGATTTTATGAAACAGCAAACAAACACGGTTATTACATTTGCATAGTAAATCCTTCCCTATATGTGCCAGTGACCACCACGCTGAACCAGAACAAACGTGCAACTGCTTAGTGTTTGTGTGTTAAATCAACAGCTACTGTAAATTATGGGTGTTGTCTTCTCAGGTGAATCTGTCGCCCCCTTGTGGTGGATTTCTCATAACAGAGAATATGAGTGTTCAGTACATCACGGCAGCATTCCAAAGCTCGCTCTGCTCGCCAAAGGGCAATCTGCCCGTATTATCTCCACGAGGCTCCATCGTTCCCCATGCTCATTCTCCCTTCAGGGCTGAGAAAGACGCTTGCGCTTGAGCTTCTGCCTTGTCATCTCCTCCTTTTACAAAACAGACAGAGAGGAGAAGAGAGTTCTGATCCAAGCCCCTCCATCCGCCACTCCAGGAGGTCTGTCCATCCAGCCAATCACCTGACAAGGCTGGTTCAGCACACAAAATGGCACTTCCATGCAGCATACATGACCACAATCAGGCAAAGAGTGAGACTCCGTTAGTAAGGCGGCAAGGGAGTCACTTTGTCTGGACGTCATCGACTGTCTGTTATGATCAATCCAGACTGTTGAAACAGTTCCCTTCTCTTCCAAAGGCAGCGTGAAATCCAAGAATCTTTGGATCTCAAATACTTCATATCAAAAATTTGAGTTCATAAAAGAGATCTTATATATCTGGTTTTGATAATACTGTAGACTCCAAATAATGTCCTTGTAAAAAAAAAACCCTCAATATATTATATAAAAATGTTTTTTTTTGTTGGAAAATAGGAAAGAGTGGGGAATGTTGGTGTAGTATTCAGTTGCAAAATATACCATATCAATATGTACAGATGCCATGCTCCTATAGTCATCACTGCAAAAGAAGAAATGCAGGGATTGATTGTTAGTAGGGTATACAATCAACAAACCCATATTGACATAACCATTAAACTAAAATATGCATGCTTCTTTCAACTTCCAAGCTCAAGACAATATAATATACTTACAAAATGCCCCTGTGTTAAATTAGAGTCAAGCAATTAATTTAATACTGGAAAATCATTCCTTTATATCTCTGTGTAAATGTATTATGAAGCCACTTTTTGATTACAGGTGGAATTAGCACCACTGCAGTCGTATGACTGTAACAGCCAGCTGCTGTGCGACAATCAAAATGCTTATCACATCATTAGTTCTATTCATGTAACTGCCAACATTAAGGAAATATCAGCCCAAAGTGCCTAGAGGAGGCACTGGGACAAAACAAAAAGTATCCCTAGATCAACTGGTATCGTCTACAAAGAGTACATTTATAGTATATGAACGTCAGTCCAGGATTTATCTGTGTCCCAACCTATATGTACCGAACTGCAAATGCATGCCTCAGATTGATATTTAATCTTAATATTCACTTCAGAATGACAGAAGGGTAGATGGATTTGGAACCTAACCTATCACCACTGCTGTTATGAAGCCTGTTATGCCTCATTCACTCAATTATTCAGATTTTTGCAGTTAATTGTTAGGCAGTTATCAGTTACAGCTTTGCTCACCTTGTGCCAGCAGCCAGGTATTGGCAGCCCATCATGTCCCTGGGGGGTGAATACCGAAACGTAAACGTTAGAGAAACAATACCTAAAAATCTGCACTCTACCTGTAATGGCAAATCCAGTGCCTTACACGGGTTCACACGCATCTTCTGAACTCCCTCAGCTAATTTATGTTAAAGCTATTCTTTACAGTTAGTATTTGTCTTCATGATAACCAGCTCTATTTAAAAACCATATGCAGAAGAGAGCATTGTTAGTCAGACTCGATTGAACTAGATTAGAATAAAATCCATATGATCATCTAATTCCCTGTGTACAGCTGAATGACATGTAGTTTCTCCCAGACCACCAATGTGCAACATGAAAATACAGGAAGACCGTAAACAAAAGACGAGTCGGAAAAGAAACGTAGACACCATACCAAAGGACAGGGGGCCTCAGGGCCAGAAGGAGGCAGAGGAGAAGGAGCAGAAACCTCAGCCGTCTCAGACAGACCTTTAGGCCCAGTGCAGCCCTGGGAGCAAGAGCCAGCCAACCATTACATATTCACAGGATCTCAGAACTCAAGAAGGACGAGCAGCTGGAAATGACAGAAAGCGCCAGGACCAGAAAGGAAAAAACAAGTGGTGCGTTTCTCTACGGCGGGCACGTACCACAGGACAGGGCTGGTCCAGACCTGGAGGTCCTTGCTCTCCTTTCTGGCCCTTTATGCCCCGCTTACCCACGGTTCCCCTGTCACCCTGCGACAGACAGCACAGCAGTCAGACTGATATCACACTCACACACCTTGTTTGGAGATAATAACATAATGAAAGAGATCATAAGACGTTTTCTCTGCATCTCACGGCTAAGTTACTTTTACAGAGTTTTATCAACAAAACGACAAAACGAGAAAACCTGCGTCTAAAGTGCTGCACTGTAAAACGGTACCATTGCCGTGTTGGTAATCATTCTTTTGAAAGAGAAGTAGGTAGTCTACTATACAGACATTTAGAAAATAACTGCACTTTAATCTGCCAAAACAGGCTGTAAAACAGTAGTGACACAAAAAGTCTGGGTTCTCAATTGATAAGTGTTTTATATAGAATGGGTAATTCCCTTGGTGCCTGCTGACAATAATTAAGTTCCTGTGTTCAGAAAATTCTCCCCTCTTGGCTCTTGGTTCAAGATTGTCCAATCATCTGCTAAACAGTTGGCACTGCCTCCGCCATGACAAACAGATTCAATTGACCTTTCCCAAGCCCCGCCCCTTTTATTTTTTTATATTTAGGTAGGACAAAACACCATAGAAAGCTATTACAGCAAAACAGACAGTTGACGGAAGGTTCCGTCAGATTCAAAAAATGCTCAACTGTTATTGGAGGACAAGCAAAAAGGGGTGGGGCTTGGGAAAGGTCAATTTAGATCTTCCAGACTGATGAGCAGAGTGGAACACATTGCGGAGCTTTAAAAAAATCAGTGTGTTCTTACCAGGCTAGATAATGACTTAAATCAGTTGAGGTTAAGTAATGAGTCGACCATTGTCCACCTACCTTCTCTCCCCTTTCCCCTCGGTCACCTTTATCACCAGTCAGGCCTGGGAAACCCTATATGGTTGAACAGGATACAGAGGAATGTTGAACACAGAAATCAAGTGGTGAAAATAACACAAACTCTTGAGACTGGACTCAACAATCTACTCACATCCATTCCAGGCTCTCCTGGTTTGCCCTGTGAACGCACACAATTAACATCTTTGGCAAGCACATCAGAATCCAAACAAATTAAAAGATTTAGGGCTGGTTATACAGACAGATAAAATATATTTTATTTTATTGACGAAAAGAAAACATTTTCCTTTTATTCTCAGACTAAAAGGAAAATTAAAGATAAGTAATCTCCATTGAAAACTGTTCTAAATCTAGGACTAGGCTTAATCCATGTCTATGAAACCGGCCCTTATTGGTTAAGATTTAGGTTAGATTAGTTGTCACGGCAATAAGATGATTACCTTTTCTCCCTTGGCACCGGGAAGTCCTACTAAACCTGTAGACCCTGGTGGGCCCTGCGCTCCATCAAACCCCTACAACAAATCATCGTCATCATCATCTTCCTCCTCCTGCTCCTCCTCATCATTACCACCACCATCATCTTTAACCATTTCAGTTGGATAAAAACGACACAATGTCTCTCACCCTGGTTCCTGGAGCGCCCGAATCTCCTTTATCTCCTTTAACGCTGTCTCCAGGTTCTCCCTGCATCACAGCATCACAACACTCATGACCAGATAGGAATGTTGTCCAAAAAAACTAAAGCTAAAGCGGAACCTCCGCAATCAAAATACAGCTTGTCCGGTCTTACCTTGGGGCCTGGCATCCCGTGATGCCCCTGTAAATGAACATACAACGTGAGTGTGTGTGACAGTCAGGGAAAGACAAAGTTAGTTAGCACTGCAGCTGTTGCCATATTAGCGACACGCCCACTCACCATGAATCCTTGCGGCCCCGGTGGTCCCGGTGGGCCCGGCTGGGAAATCATCTGAACCTGTGCAACCAGTCAAACGTCTTAACTGAGGTTTAGAGTGTAGCGCAAGCTAGCTCGGGCACCAGCCTGCTTTTAGCAACATGGCGTTAGCCGCTAGCTGTGCTAGCAAGGTAACGTGCAGTGTGTCAGGCTAGCAAGGCTTGTGAATGATGCGTATGCATTACAGTCAGTGTGTGTGTGTGTTTCCACTAACCAGGTTGTCCTCCAGTCTGCAGTCGCCCTTCTCTCCCTTCTGGCCGTCTACACCCTACCCAACACACAACACAGAAAGCCCTTCAGCACGTTTACTATACAGTACCTCACCCCCATGGAAGCTGACTCTACTGGGTTCCCACTCCAAGGCAAATGGCAGATTCCATGACTTCTCACTGACCAAACCAAAAACAATCTGAAATTCGATAACCTATAAGGAATAGAAAAACAACACGCCACCAGAACGATATATATCTGTGTAAAAGGGACCGCCAGCATGGTGCCGACAATAAAATGCAATATAAATGTTAAAAATTCAGACCCATAATTTCATGATTTGGTGAGACATCTCAATATGTAATACTACATCCAGAAAAAAATTTGAGTGGCAACTAAAATTGAAAAATGACCAAATTCAACCCCCAAAAATGAGCAAATTCCCTAACTTTCCATGGAATAGACTTTTTTAATTCCATAATATTCCAGAAATTCCATGACCAGGGAGAACCCTGACACTATTGGTCTTTTCACGATACACAGTAAGCGTTCACACTGGCACAATCCTGGAACATTCAAAAGTGGGCTAACCCTGACTTTAGGTGTCAGTGTGAAACAGGGTTTAAAGTGGAGATTTCGTCCCATTTCTGGAACATGACATGCTCCAACTGACATTTAATCCAGGGCTAGTCGAAGTTCAGTGTGAATCGTATAGCCCTGGCTTTAGGTTAGCATTGGGTTAAAAATGTGTGTGTGAAAAGGGGCTAAACTAGTCCAGGTTTAGCTCTTAGCCCTGGCCTTCATTAGCCCGGGGCTAAGAACAAGCAGTGTGAAAAGCCCTAGTTGCATGTTTCAACTGCTTACAGCGGGTCCAGAGAATCCCATCTCTCCCCTTTCTCCTCTCTCCCCAGCTGGTCCGGTCTCTCCCATGTCACCCGTAGCTCCCTGAAGACAGATAGATGGGTAGATGGAAATAAAGTTCAACATATCATATAGTACCTTCTGGAACATGTCCATGATTCCAAGAAAACATCAAATGTGTCTTTGAAAGACATCAGACACAGTACCTTCTCGCCGTCCAGTCCTGATGGCCCAGGTAAACCAAGGTCTCCCTGGTAGAAGAAGAGACGACAATAAAGTAACCTGAGAAATGTGGTTGAACTTTACAAGGTAAATCAGCTATTGTTAGCTAATATGCATTTTGTATCTTCTCGCATTCTGCTAATTTACCGTTCTCTGTGTCTGCTAAAAAAAGTATCTGGTACACAACAACAAAGCCGTAATATTTCCCTTTGCTTCACAATGTGTGGTGCGGCGCTGCAAAGAAAGTTTTCTTAAATTTGAGCTCGAAATTAGTAGGCGTTCTTGAGAATAACTGTCTCTTGCATTTTACTTTGACAGGCTGTAGGGTGGTGTAATAGTGAGTGTGTGTGTGTGTGTGTGTGTGTGTACGTGTGTACGTGTGAGAACAATGCCATCATTTCTGTCCAGTCATCCGCCCTTGAGCCTTCTTTCATGACCATGGTCAAATGCTACTGACAAACAGATGTCTCTATAAATATGTCTGGGGACTGAAGAGATGAAAGGCCCTTACTGAACATACTGGGAAATAAACATTGATGGTGCATTGTAATGCATTTCAATGGAAGCAAAAATGGAAGGCTTCTGGTTTCTTAAGTGGGCGTGTCACTAACGGTATTTTGCTGTGGAGTCTGATGTAGGCAGCGCCCAGACAGTTTAACCTACCATACATGGCCTGGAACAAAGTCAGAAATACCGTTGCGGCTCAGATTGATCGTAGATACTTGGGAATTAATGTAACATACTCAAAATACCCATTAACGCCCACAGAAAGAAATTAATATTGATGCGTGTTTTTTTATGTATAGTGTTAATATTGAGTGTTTGCGTTACCTTCTTAAATCATATTTTAATTATTTACTGACACTTTTTTTTTCTCTTAATCTTCACTTTAACTTTTAATTGCACTGTAAGAAAACCAAGCATTTAATTGCCATAACTTGTTATTGCAAATGACAAATAAACCCGTTGAACCCTTGAACCCTTACCTTTTCCCCTGCAGGGCCTGGGGGACCAGCGGGACCAGGTGGGCCCTGGGGAATGCAAGACAGACAAGACAGATAGCCGTCAGGTGAGTCACACATGACCACTGTAGGTGCACCTGCAGCCGTACAGCATCACCGATAATAGCAGTAACCTACACACATATTAACAGACTGGTGTGGAGCAAAGAGGAGTTAAAGGTGTAATGATTTCAGATTAGGATTGTCATTGCATAGAGCCAACTGAAAATAACGCTTTGTATAAATGCTGGATAAAAACCCTAACCATATTCTAAACAGGTCTTCTCTCAAACTGACTATAAAATAACACTGAATATCACGTATGGCTTCACAGACCACCACACAAGTTTCCACTATCTTGAATGTTCGTTCTAATACAGGATTAGCTCACAGAGCAAAGATGAAGATGAGACTCATCTTTGGAAGTTGTTTACACCACGGCATTGACTGAAGGATAGTCCAGCATACATACAGGCTTTCTGACAACATGGTTTTAGTTCTCAAAGTCCAGTTTGTATGTAAGATACTCATTGCACACCGATTGCATATGCTTATCTTAGGTCCTGTGTGACCAATCGTTCAGTCTACAGGCCTGGAATACTCAGAATCATTAAAATTCTATCACTGGCTGGATATATAAAAATAACTTGCGTTTTTTTAGAAATTCTCTCATCTCCAAGTGACAGCCACCCGGGTAGATAATTATGCAGCCGCAACCATGAACCATAAATGAAAAAGAAATAAATAGAGAAAAGTGTGTGCTGTTGCGCAACACTACATCATTACAGAACATTTCCACACAGATGAAACCAATGTGGCCTTCGACACAAACAAGTGGGTGGATTATGATACAGCTTTGATGGCCAACAACCAGCCCACCTTTCATGAACCTAACTCCCTTTAACGCTGTATTGTGAGTTGCTGCCAACTGATCCATATTGGCAACAGACGACTCTCAGGTTTGTGTCTCGATCAACTTGTCGCTGCTGGCAATACTTGTGTATGTTAGTGTGTGCAAGCGGGGGGGGGAGCCAGGTCCCTGTTCTAGCCCAAGGGTTGCATAGTGCCTTTTAATCAAATACACACTCTGCCGCAGAGACAGACATCTGCTATTATCATGTAGCATGGGACACAGTGGAGTCAAAGGGCCCTGTGTTTGTAGGGAGTGATCTGAAAGAGACAGCAGTCACTAAAGGGGGATTCTGTTACCTACAGTTATTGCCACTCTGTTGCAGGTTAACACAAATGTGCGTTAATACAAGGTGCAGTCACACACAGCATGAAGGTATTCGTCCATAGCACGTTACAACCCAATAATAACCGAACAAACACATTCGAGAACAAGGCAATGAAGGTTCGAGGTTTACATGCCTGCTTTACAATGCATCTGAAGGTCACATAGTATCTTATAGTGCATCTGCATTATATATATATACTGTAAGCATGTGTTGCATCCTGTATGTATATGTATGAGAGGTTCTTAGACCAATAGATCGAGGCTCTTTGGCTTCACCGAATTGGCTCCTTGCTAGCTGACGGTCTCAGAGGGACATTCAATACATTTGATGTTGAAGGGAGTTGGGAATGTTAGCGAATGTGTGTGTGCGTGTGTGCGCAAGTTGCACTGCACACGTGCGTGCATGTGTGTGTGTGTGCGTGTGTTATGTTAGTCACATCACGCGTCAACCACACCGAGCAGAGGCCGTTTTTACCGAAACACTGATGGTGCTGATAGCCTGTCGAGAAGAAACAGCACTGTGTTGAGGCTGGCTCATGCACACGCTAGAGCTCGTCCTCAACACACCACAATGCCACATCGCGTTCACGTTCACCGGGTATCACCACAGCACAGCCTCATCCCATCGCTAACTACGCTGACACATTACTGACGTCATCATGAACAGAATAACCACACATCTGTTCTGGCTCCCGACGGACAATGGCTCACCTGGAAGGCGTCGAGAAGCTTCCCGTTGAAGTCAATGATGTCGGACGAGCCCGTGGCGCCTTTCTCGCCCGGGTGGCCCTGAGGCAGAACGAGACAAAAAGGGTTTATATGACGTTTGTCCACCCCTTGGGGAATCGAACCCCGCTCCCCAACACAGAGAGCGGACACTCTACAAGACACCCAAAATCCCAATTGGCCCTAGCGTGTGTCTCCAGAGCGTCCTTTGAGTTGTCAGAGAGTAGTGCGTAGCTACCAGCTGGCCACCGTTACTTTAACAATAACAACCATTGTAAATAACGTAATAATAATAATAATAATTATTATTATATAATTAATAGTTTGTGTAATACATTTGAATAAAACACATACCATGGGTCCCTGGAGTCCTTGCTCTCCAAAATCCCCTTTATCTCCCTGAGTACACAGTTTTAAACATTGTTATTGGAACATCCAGCACACATAGGACAGCTTGTCCTTAGGCCAGTGCCCTAACCGCCGGCCTGCAGCCATCCACACACCCAACCCAACGCACCCAAGTCACTCACCGCCAGACACTAATGCACCTGTAGGGAGGGAATATATGCTTGGGATTTTGTGTGAGTTGTCAGTTATTGTTTCTGGTTGGACTGTTTTTTCCTTGTTTGTTTCAGTGTTTCGTTTAGTCTGCACATGCACTCACCACTCAACACATGTTACAGTTATACATTACAAATGTTTACTTTTGACAGCAGACCTTGTTTATATTGTTACACATGTTCAACATTAATAACATATTTCAATCAAGAAACGTTTTGTACAAACCTACTGTTATTCTTGACAGAACTAGTAGTACTTGTTAAGAATGACCTCATACCTTAGATCCAGGAAGGCCATCCATGCCTCTCTCTCCTTTCTCTCCAATTCCCGCTTCACCCTATTTTAACACGTAACACAGGAATGGATAAAGTTAAAGTATTAGCAGTAGTAGCGTAGTAGTAGCACTAAAGTATTAATATTGCAGTAAAAGGCCTTACCTTTTGACCTGGCGGACCCTGTGGTCCAGGATAGCCTGTCTCTCCATCTTCACCCTGTCGGTTAAACAAGAACATTGACCGCGAGAGAATAGAGTCACTCATAGCCGACAACGACTCGGCATGCTAGAGGTATGATAGAAGTATGCTAGAGGTATGCTAGAGGCATGCTAGAGGCATGGTAGAAGTATGCTAGAAGTATGCTAGAGGCATGCTAGAGGCATGGTAGAGGTATGCTAGAGGTATGCTAGAAGTATGCTAGAGGCATGCTAGAGGCATGGTAGAAGTATGCTAGAAGTATGCTAGAGGTATGCTAGAGGCATGGTAGAGGTATGCTAGAGGTATGCTAGAAGTATGCTAGAGGCATGCTAGAGGCATGGTAGAAGTATGCTAGAAGTATGCTAGAGGCATGCTAGAGGCATGCTATAAGTATGCTAGAGGTATGCTAGAGGCATGCTAGAAGTATTCTAGAGGTATGCTAGAGGTATGCTAGAGGCAAGAGCAACTTGCTGACAGTGGTAAATAAGATAGCTTACCGGTGTTCCAGGCACACCTGGCTGTCCCTAAGAAAAAACAAATAACAAATGATGTAAGATTGCAGTATGACTGTACTGTATAAATGATGCTTGTTAACCCAGGCTCAGATTGCACATGTTTTCGATATGCAAAGTAGCATGAATCATAAAACAAGGCCTCTTTTGTAAATCTGGTTTCCAGTATGTGGTTAAACATTTAATATTATTTTGTTTTTTATGTCTATGGAATATTGATACAATGTTTTTTATAAATAATTAAAAAAAAAGACTAAATTTTTGCATAGTATAGGACCTAGAAATACACAACTCACCTCATTGCCATCGCGACCAGGAAACCCCTGCGCAGGACAGAGGTGAGAATGAATTGGCGCTCTGATTTTCCAGATGCTTTGCACTGAGATTTTCAGGATGTTTCTATGTAACGTTAGTGTAACGTCAGGACTACCCACTAGAGGTCACTGCTTAGCTAGACAATGGCTGTGGTATATAGTTATGAAGTGTTTCAAAGTACTGCTCTGAAATAGTTAGGTGATTCATGTGGGGTTCAGTTCAGGCTCCTCTATGCTTCATACATAATGCCTAACATCTTCGTGAAGCCTTATTTTTGGCACTGAGTCTGTAAGAGATGACCCTTGAGTTTGGCTCCCACTATCAAAGCACACTATTTGAAGGTTGGTGAATGAGTAAATGGCAGGAAAAGGAGAGGTAGAAATTAGAGAGCTAGCACGACAGACAGATGAGTGTTGGCAGTTTGTTGAAATCCATGAACCATGACCGGCCAAATATTAAAAAAGTACAAAATAATTCCCTTCCCACTTTTACGGAGCATATCCATCTGGATGTGGATAATTTAGGTAAACAGATCTATTGTGTGTGTGTCTGTGTGTTTGCGCACACCAGGTGGATGTGTGCTTGAAGTTGCAACATCTGCTATGAAGTAATCTATGGCAAGGCTATAGAGGGATCTTGTGCACTACCTCTCTCTCTCTCTCTCTCTCTCTCTCTCTCTCTCTCTCTCTCTCTCTCTCTCTCTCTCTCTCGCACACACAAATGTGCAAACCTGGACACACACCCACTCAAGTAGTTAATAATGTTATTATATATTTGAGGTCTTCATATGCTTAATTTTCCCTCATACTCCCTTATAACAACATGCAGCAGTCGCTTTCTATGTTCCCAAGCTGTTGCTTCTCTACACTCCTCGCTTCTATGCGGTTCTCCTTTCATGTGTCCCAAATTACTCTTGCTGTGCTTCACTACATGTTTCCAGCTGCCAATCAAATGATAGTCAACGTAAAGCGTGATTTAAATTTGTTCCTGTGATTGTAACATTTCGTGGGAATGTCGAACGCACATTCATAATGTGGGACACTGTTCATCTGGCCCTTATTTTTGTTTGAATAAAAATGTGTCTGTAAATTGTATTTGAATGTGTCCTCTCTCTCTCTCTCTCTCTCTCTCTCTCTCTCTGTGTCTCTGTGTCTCTCTGTCTCATTCTCTCTCACACATGAGAAGGGTTAGCGGGCACCCCTTCAGGCGGGCCCATTAACCCTGTCCTGTCCTGCGTCTCTCACTCAGACATCTGCTCACAACATGGAGCGGGTCCCCTAGCACCACGCTGTTTTGTTTTGTTGTTTTTGGGCCCAGCGATCCCTTTAATCAGTCCGGACAGTACATTTAAAATCGACTGGGTTAAAGGATGAGCCCTTTCCTTCCAGGCAATCTGTTTCTCGTCTCAACCCTGAGCTGGTGCTGCAACTTCTCTTGTTTTTCGTGATTTGTGAGGCGGCCCTCGTCCCGCCACACCCACCACCGGGGGGCATCTTCTCGCTCCAATCCTGTCGCCACAGTGTGCCAGTTGCGGGTAACAATACTTTGATTCCTCCAGTTGGATAAACACAAATTACCTTCCCAGCCTCCTCCACGCTCTGCCTTTCACTACCCACAGCCTTGGCCTGTCACTACAGAAGAACCAGGCTTTTTGGGAGGGTATAACTCATTTAGAGAAACACAAGTTGCCTCATGGCGTAGAGTAGAGCTATTGATAAGGCCCGACGAACTGCAGACGAACTCACAGCGGTGCCATGTCTATTAAAGGGTCACGCAGTGACACCGTATGACCAGGAGGTGGGAATATGGGGGCATATGGACACTTTGTCTCACACAAACCAGATGAAGTCGGGAGCAAAGACATATTCTCTGAGGTTTTAGGTAAGCCACAGCTCACTAGCAAACCATAGGATGAAAATGTCTAGGTTTACTGTAATCTACACAGTCACAGGTGTTAGGTTGCCCATATTGGGACAATGCAATGGAGGCAACACAGCCATTGACGTGTTTGGAGTGACCGCAGTGATCACTGGCTGCTGTCTGGCTTGGTGTGTACGATGAGGAAAGTGGTTTTCTGTGTGTGTGTGTGCTTCACAGGAAATATACTGTATGAGAGCCCAGACAAATACGTTTGTTTCATTTGTATCAACTACGGCTGTCAGTCAATTAAGAAATGTAATTGCGAGTAATCACACACTTTACATAATAAATTGCAATTAACAAATAATTTTACCTGTTCAAAGGTTTACCTAAATGTGTTATATCTTTAGAACAATATGTTGTTATATTATAACTTTATGTAAATGTTTGTATAGGTTTTATTTAAAAAATAAATATCAACACACGTATCAACACATGGAGTGGGGTTAGGTTTGAAATAGAAAATTAAAAAGTGTGTTTCTTACTGGTTCTCCATTCGGGCCACGGGGCCCATCCTTGCCGGTGTTCCCAGGGGGTCCTCGAGGCCCGGGTGAACCTGGGAGCCCAGGCGGGCCTGGGGGCCCAGCCTGACCCTGGTCCCCCTTATGAATAATATAGAGAAATGGTTGCTTAGTTACCCTCAAGTCACAGTTTTGCACTGGTACACATTTCTCCTGGTACATGCTCACTCACAGCATGTCAGTTGCACATGAGAAACTGATTGATTAAAGTGATTAAAACCAGCCCTAGGAATAAATACCATTTCAAACATTCATCTCACATAGGAAAACTGTGCTTTGCTGACTATTTTGACAAAAACAAATCAAACAATTCGATCTGTTTGGTTTTGGTAGTCAATCGACTTCTAATTTGTCCTCACATCCTGACCAATCTTTATTGTCTTCATTGCCCTCTGTCTGTCTGTCTGTCTGTCTGTCTGTCTGTCTGTCAGAAAATATAGAGAGCCTAGCAAAAATAAGCAAAATTTTTTGGAACAGGCTAAAGTTGCCCCTGTGATGTTGCCCCTGTGATGTTGCCCCTGTGATGCCGACACTTACTCTGATTCTGCTCATGTACACAGACATATGGACAGCATTGGTTTGCTGTGTTGTGGTGCATTGGGTCAGCAGACCATAAAATGCAATTTATATAACCAATGCCTTCTGATACTACAGCAAATCCCTGTTTCCTGGTACTACTAATTATTATAGCGGTAGAAGACCAAATCATGAACTAAATCCCCACCAACAAAACCTAACTATTTTCATTCTAATGAGAAGCAAACGTTGCTTATAAGCCTTGAAGAAATATGCGGTTTATTTTTCTGATGTTCCTGCTGCAGAACCTTTAAACAAACCCGTTTAATACAAACAACCATTTGGATACAATAATTTTGCCGGAGGATCACCAAAAACATAGGAAAAATGTTGAATCAATTTAAAATACCATGACTAGGAACTGTGCACAGGAACCGATACATATTAGATACATATTAGAGGGAGAACGTGTCAGGCCAAGCTTAGAACAAGTGCAGTTGGTTAGCGTAAAAGAGCACACATGCCTTTGAAACAGTCTACCTTCAGAAAGCGTCTCTGAAAACTGTTGGACTGGTCACCAGAGAGAAAGCCATGGTCATAGCGAGGAAAGACCATCTAAGGAGGAACCAAGATATCGAGCAAGAAAAGTCAAGAATAGAGGGAAAGAGAAAAGAGAAGCCAGGATGTTAAGATGATAAGGAAGATAAGAAGTACAAAGATACATGAGCAGACAAGACACTAATCCCCAGTACGGCCGTAAAATGCTCTGGGTCCATCCACATTAGACAGAAGGATCTAGAGAGGAGAAGACATACAACGGCCCAGATGATAAAATAGTGCAGATGCACACAAAGTTCAGAAAGCAGAGGAGAACACTACAGACCATCAAAATAAAAGCAGATCTATGGTCAGTATTTACAACTCTTTTGACAGAAATGTGACTGCCTGTTGAGTGCTTTGAACCTAGACCTGCTATTATTGTTATTGGCTGCGGGGATAGCAAACAGGTCAGCAGTTTGGTAGGCAGAAGCAGCTGGTCGAGGAGATACGTGGGTCACAAGGGACAAACCTTGACAGCAAGAATCTGATTACTGTGCAGACCTGCGAATGTGCTGTGGGCAGGTGGACCCTAAATGTGAAGGAAAGGTAAAGTTAACATATGAAAAGTAAAATACAATTTGGGGACAAAAAAAAAAAAGACAAAAAAAATGCATTCGGTTAAATGTCGTGCATTTTGCATGTTTGTTTGTGGACAACTCATTTGAACAGATGCTACTTTTCAGACAATAGAATGTCATACAATCATGCAAACTGTAATGATTATTATCGTCGTAACATAAAACATATGAAATTGCAAACAGCACACATAAATTACACAACAACAACATTGATGAGGTGAGGTCAGAAATGCGTCCTGTTTAAAGAAAACAAAACAGCAAGGAGATTCCAGCAATTTCCAGCCAACCCTCAGCAACAGTAGCTGAAAAGAACATTGTCTGCAGCCAAAGATCTCAGAACAGAGTGTTGGTTATCTGGGCCTCAGTTCCCTCCAAAAATGAATGGAGTGAAAGAATAGAGTAAGGGAAAAACAGCATTTAAAGTGGTAGTGTGTGGGGTAGTGGTGTGTTCATGAGGTTTCGGTTAACAGGCTGTGGTGAGAGAGCTGGATAGCTGAGGTTTTCCGACACCACCACCCCACCCCCCCTCCTATCCCTTTGCCTATACACTTCTCTCTCCAAACTGTCACATTCACTGTTCCCACCATGAAGACCACATATACATTTGCTCCTTAGATGTCTCAGCTATCTACATGGGATGTTGAACACTCCTCTTCGCCTAGACCTCAGTCTGATGAGACCCTGGGCTGATACGAACAGCCACTGAACTTCAAGCTCCGTCAAACCATGACCTAATTGTCACTCATTTTAGGGGGAGAAGAATGGGGCATTTACTGCGGACTAAACTACTATCATGGCTTGTCTTTCAACACAGCCGCTAGATGAACCTAAACAACAAACTAAAATCTCTATTCTCTGAAAATATAGAAACCGGTAACAGTTTTTTTTCTTTTCTTTTTTTTACCTCCCATGATATGATTTGGAGAGTAGAAGATGCAAGCCTCCACATTAATTCTAACTTACAAGCGTCTCCGTGACTATATTGTGTTCTTTATATCTGAATGTATTTTAATGGCCTTAAATTCTGTTTAGTTATCCATCCGGGGACCTGTCTGGGTCTGACATAGCCAATGAGGATGATGGATTGACAGGAAGTCTCAAAGTGACAAAGACACATGACTACTTCCTGTTTCCTCTTATCCTCTCCTAGAGGTCAGAGGTGAAGCAGACTTCTCTACTGGCATTTGGGGTGGGTGATGACAAACTAGATCAGGAGGCAAAGGTAGCCTTTACCATACCTTCACATACTTTTACCATTTAGCTACTGAACATCAGTAGATAGAATCTGTGTTAATTTAAAAAATAACTCAGGAGGAGTTGGACCTTGAATTCACACTTAAGATAAGTTATTAGGAATTAGGATATCACATCACTTGTTGGAACATCTTGAAGAAAAACAATGGTTTTTATAACTTGCCATTTCTGGCAAAGCCTCACTTGCAGTTAGAGTTTGGAAGCTAGCACGAGGAAGGTTTGTTTAGAACTAGGCCAGTGTTTCTAAGTGATACTACGGTTTGGAGTGTAGTTTTTCAGCTGCAGATTTACTCAAAGACATCGAGGTGTCAGGCGCCATATCCAAGTACAATATTTATCATTTGGCAGAAACAGTTAATGTAGAACGGCAAAAAGATTTAATTATAGCACAAAGTATTAGGTCAAAATCAAACAGGATAGGTTCAGAAACCAAAAGCGTATGCTTTGATAGAAATCAGGAATTCCTTGAGTGTTTCTAGACCGCATCGTAAATATTGCTCTGCTGAACAGCATGGACACATTTACACTCCATTTGTTGTCCAGCACAAATAGTTACTCACTGCCAGCCAGCACTAGGCTGCAACTAATGCATGACTAGGGATTCTAGTCATACTTATATAATTAATTATCATTAAAAAAGTATTCTAAAGAAGATTTATTTTTAGTATAAAATACACTTACACATACAAAATATGTGTAAGTGTAATTATACATAAATAAATCATAACTAGACCTCTACAGGTCATACTGCTCGCATAATTTTTGGATTGGCTGAAGAATAACCTTTCAACATAAACATAAATAAAACGTATGTATAGTCATATATATAGTCATGAGTACATGACTTAAAAAAACAAAAATAAAACCTTACTGTTTATCACGTAATACACAGGGGGCTTATTTGAAAGCCACAGCACTGAATACAACAAGAGATAAATACATAGATCTCAGAATGGACAGAATGGTTTCATGTGAAAAATAACAATGAGAGACACCACTGGGTTAAAAGACCATAGCTTGGCTGAGGAGATATGGCAGGTTTGGCGTCCCGCCCCAAACATTTGGTTTTGATGGTGAGGTTCAAGTATTTCCATCATATTTTAATATCATCATTCTTCATCTCGAGCTGGAGCGGCTCAGGATTTGTGGTTAAGTCACAAACCGCATCACAGAAAGGGAAGACTAACGCTCCTGACAGTTGCTGTGCCGGCTGCACAGTTAAAAAACACATGCGTTTGAAGGATTAAAAGACTAGCCTGGAGTGTTATCGCTACATGTAAAGACCATGGACGATATAGCTAGTAATCATGCAGTATTTAAACCCCCCCCTTCTTTTCTGTGTGTGTGTCCTTCCACTCGTGTGATAACAAGGGAATGATGGATAGTTTTTCAGAAAGTATAAATACGCCATTGACTCCCAGCTCCCACCAGTTTTTGATGGTCCATTACTCTGCTCCACAGAGAGCACAGGTGGGGCAGGTTGGTGGGTCATGTTACTGTCAATTCAGTCACAGCACAATGACACAATTGTCTTTTTTTTTTTCTTATTCACTAAAATGCATTACTTTCAATAGTTTCTCAGGTTTTGAGGAAACCTCACTTCTTGACAGGTGTAAAATGTACAGTACACCAGCTTTCCCCGTGTAAATAGTAGGGTGGTGAGGAAGATACAGAGACTGGGAACAGTTGAAAGCTATGCTTATATACAGTAGTTTGGGGATTAAACACATTTGCTATCAGCACACTGTAGGGAAGTGGCATTGTCTATCAACAGTGCATCCATAACAATCAAACATTAACCTCACCTGTCAAAGCTGGGACAAAATAAACCTGACTTACCCTTGGCCCGACATCTCCCTGGTCACCCTGAGAAAAAAGGCAGGAAAAGCTCAATTATCAAACTTTATTACTGCTGCAATGTTACTGCTGCTATTGAGCTATGATTGACGGCGCTGAGAACATATACTTGGATACTAGATGCATGGGCCAAATGTCCGCCTCGTTCTGCTTCCGTTAAGCAATAAGCAGCTCTAAACAGAATCATCTGACAGACCACAACTTGCTGAATCAATATCAGGAGCGCACCAGCTCGGCCTCACTGGCTGTCTGATTTGGAACCCGTATTCCAATGAATACCATGATGACATGAAGGCAGCCAACTTTCCAAAACCGCAGGATTATCCATCATTCTCAATTCCGGCGAATCATAACAAAAACCGCTGCTCTGACAGATGCCGCTCACCGCAGTGATATTTCTCTAGTGGTTGTCTTTATCAAGATAATATTCGCCTAAATCAGCGGTCTGCAACCTTTCCTATCGAAAAATCTTTTATATTTATCTGTTTGGAGCCACAGAAAATATTATACTTAGCCTATAAACATTACTAATATACAGTACCTGAATGAGAATTCATTCATATGTTGTTTTTTTTAACCAGGGGGGACAGTTAAATGTTAGTGGGGTGCGGGGGCATTCCCCCAGTGAAGATTTTCTTTTAAATTAAGCACTTAATTGGCAATTTCTGGTGACCTAAATACAGGATACACCAAATACTAGCCTATACCCAGTTACTGTACACTCACAATC
Organism: Typhlichthys eigenmanni; assembly: GCA_027564635.1. NCBI lineage: Eukaryota > Metazoa > Chordata > Actinopteri > Percopsiformes > Amblyopsidae > Typhlichthys > Typhlichthys eigenmanni. The sequence goes on along the minus strand of JAODUK010000002.1, from coordinate 1,999,013 downwards.
TCAGTTCTATATGATGATTAAAGCCACAGGGAGCCACTGCAGAGGGACACCCGCAGGTTGCAGACCCCTGGTCTAAATGCTCAAACATGCCACACACGAGATCACCTATGCGTGCCAGCCCAGGCAATACTGTTGTTCACTGTATAACGCACTTGGATCGGCACAGAGGTGTTGAGTGAAAACAAGAACATCTGGCTATCATCCAGAGCAACCGAGGGCCTGCGAACCTGTTAAGTACCCGATGTGGGAATGTGTGGAAACACATGAGCAACAATAGCTGAATGTAATCTACGGCCTGTTTGATGGTGGTGGAGGGGACACCTGCAATGTGTGTACATGCATTTGAATGAATAGGAATCGATGTGGAAAAAAGCATCTCCGCTGTCGGCGGAAGCCTTTCACAGGGTGGGTCAGACATACCTTATCTCCCTTGGGTCCATCTGGTCCCTGAAGAAGAAAGGAGAATATCATTGGAGACAGTTGGCCAAGATAAATCAGTGGCTGATATGAGCAGCGTATATCACAAGATCCCAAACACAGTACAACTTTATCCTGGTCGACAGTAGAGAGCATTACATCAAATTGTATGACGTCTCATCAATAATATAAATTAGTGTCATGCTAGGGAGAATTTGTATATCATAAATCACTCTGTGATGATCATACATGATAAATAGATGTCATGAGCCTGGGATCTGCTTCATTAACAACAAAGTAATGCCATAGGGAAACCCACGTCTTGGCTCCCGATAGAACACTAAGAGTGTAAAAACTTTGAAATAAGCATATAAAAATATTTAATTCCAGCAAATCTCTTAGTTACACCAACATGTATCATAGGAAGCAATCTGCAGACACAAATATGTGTTTATAAAAGACTGCTTTTCGCTTCCCGACAACAAGGAAATCCCACAGAGAAATGCCCCCTGGCTCGAGATTGAACACTAATAGAGGATAAAAGTTTAGAAATAAGTATATACAAATATTTATTTCTATCGAATCTCTTAGTTACTCCAACATTTAGCCTATAATAGGTAACAATCGGTGCCGACGCAAAATAGTATTTAAAAGACCGTTCTTCGCTGCCAGAATGAGGAAATGCCATAGGGAATTCCCTGTCTTGTCATGTGCCAAGTTTTTGGTTAAAAATGCTCGAGCAAGACATAAACACATCTCTTTCCAGCGAATCTAATAATAAGACCATGATTGTCAAAGGGAGACAAGGGAGTCTGTGCTAATGGCTAATTCTGACACACTACTCTCTGTCATATGGGCTTGCCTGCTGCGTCAAATCGGCAGATAGATGGACGGACGCGTAGTTACATTTTTGGAGAGGTGCATGTCAGCCTACGCCGTAGGGTTACGCCCTATCCGTACCTGACGCCATAGCCTTGACGCAGAAGCATAAATGGGCCTTAAGGCTGGAACATAGACAACTCGCCATGTTAACGCCAAGATTAGAGGGCGGTGCCAAACTCTGAAAGTGATCAGTCGCAAGTTTAGTACATCCAACGTAAAATAAGATGGCACAGGGTGCGCTATAAGCGGTCTGGCTGCGTTCACTTTTACGCTAACGTATGTACATGAGGCCCTTAGTCTCTTACTCGTCCGTGTGAACGCATGATTAGTGCATGATGAGTCACCTTGTCATTGTCAATGAATGACCGTTTTTGAACCTCTTCATTATTCAGAATCATTCTCTATATGTTTTGAAGACCCCCTGAATGGCAAATTCACCCCATCTCTTGTTGTACTCTCCTCAGCAAGCCCATAACGGGGCTATGGCCACACCTGGTTGGGTTTTATAGTTAAGTGCATGTTTCTCTGCAAAGTTAAAGGAATGGCCCATCTTGAAGTCTACGTTTGCAGGAAACGACGGATTAATGGTGTTTAGAAGAAGTGCTATCATAACAGCTCTCGGTAAACGATGAGTGGGTTTATATTACAGCAGGGATTAATGGCAGCTCTCCTTATGACAAAAGCCACGAGTGACTGAGAAGGATGAGAAGAGGCAGGTGAGGGGCTACAGAGATGATGTAACGGCTTCAGCTGAAAGTCATAAACTCCCTTCCTGTCTGTACTACCATGTGAAAACCATTCCTCACTGTACCTCTCCTCTATCGCTCTCATTCTGCATGGTCAAGCCCCGGTGTGTGTGTGTGTGTGTGTGTGTGTGTGTGTGCATACTGGGGACTGTGTGTGTTGGGGCTCTAGGCGCAGGGTGATAAATGAGACTCAAAGGTGCTCTGCTGAGCAGGGACGTCCCCGATGCCCAGAGCCCTGGAGCGGCTTATGGGCGGAACGGCAACAAGGTAGTTACTGCCCCCCCCCTCCGCCAGCATCCGACTTGAGGTATCCCGAAGGAACAGTAAACATGATTGATGAGGTCCAGTCATTTATCAAATACCATCCCAGGTTCACGGACATGACATGCTTTTGTTTCAGTGTGCGTGACGTGTGCAGACCGCTGTGTGCCTACCTGGCTTCCCTTGGGGCCCTGCAAACCCTGTTAGGACAAAGACAGAGACGAATGTTAAAATGAATCAAAAGACTGTCAGGAGGCACATTTGACACGTTTTAAATATGTTAGTACTCACTGGTTTGCCATCCATGCCAAGTGGACCCTTTTGTAGTAAAGAATGAGAAAGCAGGATGTCAACACACTAATTCATCTCATGTCTGTCTAGCTTTTAAACATCTACTATAAAACTGATGTGAGTGAAGATTCCAATTCAGATTGTTTAGCTCACTTATCTTAACGTAAACATAATAAACTTAATTTATTGGCAAGTATAGAATCTTCTCTCACTGTAATTCCAGATGAAACAAGAATCGTCTGAAGTAAGTAGGCTTGCCTAGATGCCTAGTTGCCTGGATACTTAACTAATGGTAATGAAGATAGTGCTTTTAAATGGTAGTATCAAAGAGGAGAAATTAGTAAACAGCTCACAAAAAAGAAAATGTCTGCTTCCATAAATGCAGCCAGAATTGGAGATTAAAGACTAAGAGAAAGTTATCTTAGTTTAGTTCTGTATCTAGCCCCATTTACTGTATTTGTGTGCATGCACATGTTTAATATTGAATATACTGTATAGGATTTCCAGGTGGCTGTGGTTTATCTGATATCATATACTGTGCACACTGAGGCCAGCTGCATTGACCTACAAATATAAATGTTTAAAGTGTGTGTGTGCGTGTGTGCGCGTGCACTGATCAAATCTCACAAATGTGGTTACACCATAGGCTTATTAATAGACACGTGTAAAAGGGCAGCTCATATCGTATTTCTCAATTACATTGATATGTGGCATAGCCATACACAAGAACCAAAGATTTGCTTGAAGAAATTCCTTATATCAAAATATGTCTATATCTTATGATACGACATGGAGCATGAAGGGTATTTTACAAAGATATATCTGATATGCGTGGCACCTAAAAAGATAAAAGCTAAGCAGGACAAAAACAGGAGTGAAGGGCAAGTTGAGTCTTTTGGGTGCAGTACCAACTATCACCACAACACACAGCTGTTTCAAGCTCAGAGTCGAAAGCTGGCCAGTGGGCAACAAAAAAGAAACAGTAGTCAAAGCAGTAGTCAAACGTGAATGACCTAAAAATAAACACTCAACTTATCTTTGTAACACCATTAGCCTACTTGACACTCTTAAAGAGTCCCTATAGTTAACTAGTAAAACATCTTAAAGAGCCGTTAGTTGCTCAAACCTTTCAGAGTGGAACTCTGAAACCCCCATGTAAAACCTCTCTTCGTTTTAGGATAACTGGATTAAATATATGTTGTCTCTATCCCCGGCTTTACCTGCCAGAAGGGGGGGGCATTCGTCCATACTTTCAGGTTCCTAGGGTAGACAAGGCTACACTTTTGATGGTGTTGGACAGAGGTAGAGGTTAAGAGAACAGTAAAGAGACAAAATAAATACTAACATGATACTGCCTCCCTTATATGAATGAATTACTGGTTATGCCCGTATGCCTTCATTCTTGTACATGCATCGCCCATTTAACACATCCTTATCGGACAAAAACAAGGTGAAATAGAAGAACGTGCTTAAAAGGCCTATTTAACTGCACTACTGTTGCAAGTGCTTAACACAGTGCATTTGTCCTGCTAAAAATAAATCATGAAAGCAATCATTGTGTAAGTTATAGTGCAATGACATCTCTCTCCTGGTTTAAGACAAAAAGGGGATGCTGGCTGTCTGTGGGTCACACTGTGCAAGAAACATTCATCCATGCATTACCTTCCCTTGGTGTTCAGAGACAGAGGGAGAGACAGATAGAGAGAGGGAGAAAGAGAGAGAAGGACAGAGAAAGAGAGAGAGGGAGAAAGAGAGAGGAAGAGAGAGAGAGAAGGAGAGAGGGAGAGAAAAGTGTGTGTGCTTCAGCGCCAGGTTAGTTTTTTTTTTGGGTGTCTGTGTCTCCCTGTCTGTCTGTCTGTGTGTGGGGTGATATCGGTACATCTGGGAGCGTTTAACGGGGTCTGGCTCCCCCGACTCGTCAGGATGTGTCGTTGAGGTGCACACAGTGAGGTCTCTGGCTGCCGACCTAACAAAAAGAGACTGATTTACGACCGCTAACAAGCCACAAAATGGTCTGTGAACTGTAGATAATATGGGTGTAGGTCATTTCTTGTGAGAATAAGTATCAACCTTAAGTGTCTGCCTGCTCCAGTGTGCGTTTATAATAAAACATGAATAATAATACAAATATCTCTGGTGAGAGAGAACTCAGTAGAGAACAGTAGGAGCATGTGTAGCCTCTGTTACCTCTAACATATAACAGAGAGAAACCCTGGACAGTTACTCCTAAAGTCATATTTCATGTGATAAAAAACATGTTCATAAAAAGTTAAAGATAAAAGATTTAAAAGAAGGGCCAAGGTTTGAAAGGGCCAAAAGATATGCAAATGAAATAAAATAGACTTAGGTTTTAATGTGCAGCCCCTACTGTAATATGTTTGTAATTTTCCCTTATGGATTTGGAGCATTGCTTATATACCTACACAACAGACTGTACGATGGGAAGGGAAATAGCTGGAATTAAAATAAAACTGGCACAAAGTGAACAAAAGCCTAAACTTTTACTGCCACTCTTCACATCCCATACCACAAATTCAGTATAACAGTGTGATAAAGAGATGACGGAAAATAGGTTCAGGGACAAAGAAAGGGGGAAAAACTGTTAGAAAATTAATATAAGGTAAAGTCAAAATATATGCCTAAGATCACAACTAAAACCTCAAATGAAATGACTTGTTGCCTGTATGTTTACATTTGTGGCTATTTGCCTGTCAGTATTACAAATCTTCCCTGACATCGATGTCTCTCAGTAGACAGCCATCATGAAAAGGATTGTAAGAGCCAACTCTACATTCCCATACATCATATGGTCTTTATTAACACACTCATGGAAAATAGCTTAACCAGTTTAGGTGGGTAGTGTCTCTGTAGTGCATTCGTATATGTTTGGATCCCTTCATATTAATGAAACAGAAAGTGGTCTTATACTGCGTGTTAGCTGTACATTAGTTCTCCAGGAGGGTGTGACTGTTGAAGATAGGGTGTAAAGGGTCTGCACCTGAACACACGCAGCAGGCCATCTCAGTGACAAACGTGGTCACGCCCGTTAGTTGGCTTCATTAACCGTGTGACACCGACGTCGAATGGTCTCTCTTCTCGTTCCTTCTCAGCTGTAATCATGAGGTTCACGCTTCTATGAGGTTGTGCGTTCAGTGAGGTTGTTATTATTCTTTTCCTCTTTTAACGGTGTGTGCACAAATCATTGGATCATGTAATCCTCACGCTTCTCGTCTAAGGGCTCTTATTGGCCTGGCGAGGGTGGGGGTGGGCTGTTGGGGGTTCTTATTGGCCTGCTTTTGTCTGGGATACATAGGTATCATTTGTGATACATAACATTTCTGCTTCTTAACAAAAAGACGATGGAAGAGTCTGTAGCTTTGAAAAATGGCACCATCAACAACCAAAGAGCACAATAAAGCATACCAGAGCTCCGTGTGTTTGGTACAGAAAATCACAGACATGTTGCTGTGTGACTGTCTGGCTTTAATCTGGGCTCATTGGCCTGAATGGCGGCACAATAGAGGGCTTGCTCCGTTTCCGCTGAGCAAAGTTGTCTGTCACAGGCTGGCTCTCTCTTATAAACACAGCCGCGGAAAGGGCATGCTGGTGTCTGTGCATGTATGTGAGAACATACGTGTGTGTGTGAGACACGGTGTGTGTGTTTACCCCACCACACTATTCTGTCAGTCACTTGGCTGCTGATTGTTTGACAGAGGAATGGGCAGTTGTGGAAACTCAAATCTTTTTACTGTGATTTATGGGAGGAAGAAATGGTGAACCATATAACATGAGCAGCCTGGTGAGACAGAAAACACTCACGCACGCACACGCACGCACACACAAACACACACACACACAGAGAAGAGGCCTATCATGAAGGTATGTGTGGGACTGTGCTTCTGCTTTATCTAACTTCACATTACGACTCACCCTTATATAGTCTGAGTAGTCTCCGCCTCTTCCGTCCATTAGCACTTCGTCACATAAGCAACTCTGTGCTGAACGTCTTGTACATATATCCTTGTAAGTTTGACGACTTTCCGGAAGTGAGGAAGTCGATTTCCATTGGCTGTTTGCATTGTCACTACGAAGTCTGTATCTGTAATTCCGGTGCGACACTATAGTGCACTACTTTATTTAGTAATATCAGTTGTAAAATGTATTTTAAGCAGTAGCAGTAGCCTACTTATCTAACAGATATACAATACCTGAAATCAGACAAAGTCGTGGTGGTAAGTTTCTCAACAAATTCCTTTAGAAGTTTAACTTCCATCTTTGTCAAACACACACACACACACACACACACACACAAACGAGGTAACATAAGAAACAGCATCCTAACCCAACCTCTAATGACAGAATCACGAACATGTGGGCTGCTGGTAAAGCAAGCAGCCTGCTGTCTATGCTAATGGTGAGTAACATTAATCTGCTGTTGCAACTCCATACACGGCATTCCAAGTTCCGCCCACATCTTCCAACACACAGTGAACGCTGATCCTCCAAACAAATTTCAGTTTCACTTATGGAAATATATACAAGTATATAGATGTACAGAGTAATTACAGTGTACGCTCGGTTAATAAAAAATTAATTTGACAGAGCATACTGCCACAGAGCATCAGTGAATCAAATGTGAAATGGCTCACACACGAGTGCAAACCCTAAACTTGCACACAACACGGTTAGATACAGTTTCAACTCTTTTTCTCTCTAACACACACGCAGACAGACACGCAGACAGACACGCAGACACACACGCACACACACACGCACGCACACAGACACACACACACACACACGACACAGACAAACACAAACATATATACAAAGTGTGCAGCATAAACACACACACATGCACACACACACACACACACACAGAGACACACACACACACACACACACACACATGCATACGCACATGCACACACAGACACAGACACACACACACACACACACACACACAGACACACACACACAAGCACACACACAGAGACACACACACACACACACACACAGACACACACACAAGCACACACACAGAGACACACACACACACAGACACACACACATGCATACGCACATGCACACACAGACACAGACACACACACACACAGACACACACACAAGCACACACACAGAGACACACACACACACACACACACACACACACACAGACACACACACATGCACACACAGACACAGACACACACACACACAGACACACACGTACACGCACACACACAGTTCAGCATGCACATCGTCCACCTGTGTGTAATTAGCAGCAGGCACTTCCCGTCAGGAGGGCTGAGCAATGCTGACTGGGTGAGAGCCACACCTCCCAACACCGAGGGGGTGGGGGTGGGGTAATGCCTAGTGGAACACCAATGTGACCATGGCGACATTGACCAATGAGATGGAGGCCCGGGAAGATGGGTGCTTGTGTGTGTTACAGCCTTAATTATCTTCCATGCCTGTAGCTTCAGTTGAGACGGAAACTTTTCAACACTGCAATTAGATGATGTGCTCAAGCACAATGGTACTGCCTTTATAGAGACTGAGAGACTGCAGTTACCACAGTGGTTACCACTAGAGGCCGCTACATAGCTAGATAAAGCATGAATTGCCAGTGTTACTTCCCAGTTACTCAGTATTACAGAATCAAACTTATTAAAACCACAATGCTGAATTGAACAAACAGCACACTGTAAACTGTAAACAATCTAGTTCCATGTGAGTCACGCCACAGTCAAGAGCCACTAGACATCTACGTTCCAGCTGTTGCGATGTCATCAACGTGAGTCACACAGCTGGATGTGACCATAGGATGTGACCAACGTGATCCAATTAGTCTGCACTAATTACCCGGGCCTGTGTATTTTCCTTTGCTTGTCAACAGCTTGTGTGCGTGTATGTGTTTTATAACATGGGGCAGGATACATTTAGCACTGGTTAAGCAAAACTAAAGGTCAACAAACAAAAGGAAAGGCAATCAAATTCAGTTCAGATATTTCCCAGAAGAGTGAAAATAAGGCAAGAAAATGATTATGAATCTTGATTGGTTCAATCTGAGAGTGACAGTTGAAAGAACAAATAAAATTTACCGGGTATCCATCCCGTCCAGCCTTGCCCTATTGAGGTTAGAGAGCAAAGCACACACCACATACGATTAAAAAACGAACATCAACTTTAGAACAACCTGCTCACATGCCCCTAGTCATGATGGGACATGCTGTATTTTACTGTATTCTATGTTGAACAGTGCAGTGCAGTGACACTGTCATGGCTTGATGGCCCTGCCATACTTCCTGGGGTTTCCCTTCACTCTTTTGTCTTGTCATTACACACACCTG
>JAODUK010000002.1:1976069-1989963 GCA_027564635.1 Typhlichthys eigenmanni | reverse complement strand
TATATATATATATATATATATATACACGAAATTAGCATTGTATTTTTTGCCTGCTCAGAGGATGCATGTGTGTGCATATGTTGGGGCAATGTGACCTTGTGCAGAAAAGCTCCATATGAGTCATTCCTCTTTGCATCTCTCCTATAAAAAGAACCATTACTATAAAAAGTCCTCTTTTTATAGGTCTGTCTAATAGAGTAGTCACAGGCAACCAAAATTGCCTCAGTGTGATTCATGCTGTAGTGTACACACACAGACATGCCCTGTGACACACACACACACACACACACACACACAGTACATGCACAGAGTGTCTGACAGAACATTTGAATTTTTTTGAAAAATAAAAACCTATTCAAAGTAACAAAGTGTGCATTGTGTGACATCATACAGTACACGTGTCAGAGGCAAATTGCCACCAGATACCGGCTTTATTAAATTATAACCTTATTAAAACATACTAACATCTGTATTTCTGTCAAATGTAACACTTCATGATTATAATTTAGCATGACCAAAAAGAAAATCAAAGAAAATCAACCAACAAAGTCAGTTTTGCAGCATATAAACATGTTCAATGTGGGTGTATGTATCAGCAGCAAATGTATCTAGCGTACTGACTGCGTGTCTGTTACACTTTTCTCTATTCTTCCATCTATAAAATTGTCTTTAGGGGCTCTAGGAATATATTAATTAGATTAGAGGTTGGGTTGATTTAAAGGTCATCTTTTCACCATCCGTGTAAAGACATAAAGGCAAATATAACAGTTTACTATGTTAATCAGCCAATTGTATAGTGACATTTTATCCAATGTTACGCTGGAATACTTTGATAAATTAAAAAGTTAATGTTTTACCATTAACATTTTTTCTGTTCAGCAAATGTTTTTTGTTCATCCTTCTACACAGAGAATGCAACAACATATAATGTGAATAGCCGAATGTTGAAGTTACTGTAATACCAGTAGTAATAGAGTGATAGAACTATCACACACAGTGAAATGGAAGACAGTGTGTATGATCTGTGGTAAGTGTGGGCTCTATAGTATGTCAATAAGCTACCACTTTCCACAGGGATTCTGTGAAACTGTGATATGCTACCAGAGTTTATGGGTGAACATCTCACGAAAGCCATCTGCCTTATACCAAATTGGATTTGTCATCGTTATTGGCATAAATCCTGAATTAGTTAATCTTATCTGATAAGGGGGCATTATAAATGTTTCTTTTCTTTTTAAATCAGTTATATTTCCAAGTCAATATTGCTCCAAGGTACAATCTTTAAAACACTGTTCACATGTTGGAGTTTAAACAATTATATGATCTAATGATGTAAAATACACACAAGCAGCCTTCATTATTGCCAGTTTAGGCCTATTTATATCTTCGACATGGGAATTTAAGTAAATTAAGTTAGGTCATTATGGCACTGATTGACACAAATTAGTCCATGCATCTAAGCAAGATGTCAGGATCTTTACATTTTGTATTTACCACATAAATATAAACAAAGTGACTCCATAACTGCCACTTTTCTGTGGACGTAGATCAGCCTTCTGCTCTGAGATGTCACATACAGTATAATGCTGTCCAACTGTGAGCTAATGGCATTACATAATATTATTCATAAGATTTATTGTAAAAATTACAATTTTACAATAAATGTCAATGTTCATAGCTATTTTTAGAACTCATCATGCCCACTAGAAAACCAATATAAAACAAACACATTCGATGATGTATATTTTCTTTAGATACTATGAGAAATTGACTTTAGAGATGAATAAGATATGAGAATAAGAGATGAATTTGCCTGTGCACTAATTAGCATGGTCTCACTCTGGTGACTTTTGTAGAGCCACACATGGTTTAAGAGTGGGCTGTAGACCGAAAAGTGAGCTTTCATTTACTTGGAGCTGCTTAGGGGAGATTAAATTGAATTCTCATTATTACAAATAAAACATAGTGAGTCTTTGATGGAGAAACAAAACTCCTGGGACTCAAAATCTATCTGTAATTGTATTAAAACCGTCTCTAATTTATTTGTTCTCTTTGTTTTGAAGCTTCAAAAATGGAATGCAAAACACTGATCCTAGGGCTTATTAAAAATAAATGCTATATCTTACACCCTATATGAGACAGTGGCATAGTGAGTAGAGTGGGGTGACAGGTGATCCAAAAAAGTCGCTGGTTTGATCCCGGCTAACTCCTCACCAAGTGTCGAGGTGTCCTTGAGGAAGACACTTAACCCTAACTGCTCCTGGTGGTTGGTCGTGCCTTGCATGGCAGCAATCGAAGTGTATGTGAGGCAATACTGTACAGCGCTTTGAGTGGCCGGAAGGTTAGAAAAGCGCTATATAAATGCAGTCCATTTACCATTTACCTATAGACCAGTATGTGGGGAATACAGTTCAATAAATAAAAAATAAAGCTACAAAAAGGTGCAATGTGTTCCTTCTCAATGGAACAATAAAGAAATTCACACCACACTGCCAATTTGCAAAATAACACAGGCACTTAAACTTTAATAAATATTAAACATTAAGTTCTGTTTCATATGTACATATATTGTACAGAGTTCCCTAGCTGCAAGTTAGAAACGTATGTAATAAAACCTTTAGGAAACATAATACATCCAGGCCATCCAAGCTTCTATTGTGATGCAGTTGATACAAGTACACATTTATATGTATTTACTTATTTACTATAAAATATAAACAAATGCACTAGGCCTTGCTTTCCGCACCATGAACAAACCACTGACCCTTGAACCCACGTTTAAAAAAAAAAAATCTTTTACCAACACTATTGAAACTGAAACTATTATCACCAAGTTTACTGAGATGAAGAATTGATTACCTCCGAGAAGCACCAAGAGTTTTGCGAAGTCCCACATTTGGAAACTGGAATTTGTTAATGACCACAAGGAGGTAGACATACGATTTGATCTGTGCTGTAATGTACTAAGCTTTCAGAGTTTCATTACAACCAAAGGAATTCCTGGCATTCTGTTTTACACAACAGACATATTGTTTGCACAATCCCAAAACCGCTGTTTGCAGTATACCTGAATAAAACCTTTTTTGGACAGGGCATATTTATCCAGATCTGGAAACAATTAATAAACAATAATCTGTGGACAGTGGACAATATTCAGCAGTGGGGGTCGTGCATTTTGTCTTTTGATAACCCGAGTGCTGCAGAGTTACATTTAACTTGATTCAGTCGAGTCAAATATTATATTAAACAATTCCATAATAAATACTTTGTATGAGGTTTTAAAACGTAAAGTGCTCATCTAACCGCAGTCTGTATTTGAAAAGGGATGTATTTTTGATGCAAAGTTTCAAGCACTTCCCTTTTTATTCTCTCTTTGCAAAAGTCTGCCATGTGAAATAACTCTAGTCTAGGGAAAGCAATCACTGCCGCTTTGAACTGGGTGTAAAGTCTAGAATGTAGACGGTCATCTCTATAAGAGAAATAGGGCTGGGTTTTATCGCGCTGCCTGGCCTCTTTTCATCCTGAGGAGAAAATTACGCTTTTCTTGCAGGAGCTCCTGGATTCGTTTGTTCCTGGTTCTCTCTCGGAGGTTAACCCTGCGCCGTGAGATCTGGTTGTTCTGGGAGACGTTGCTGTCGACACCGACGATCCTGTTGTAGGCGATGTCAACGGAGTTGTTCTCGCTGGTCACCTCCGCTTTACTCCAAAGTCTGGTCGCTGAGGTCGTGGTCGCCTGGATGGTTTGCTTAGTCGTTGTCTTGAAAACAGTGGTAGGCGTCAGGACAGTGGCTAACTCGGAGGTTGTTGTAGAGACTACGTCACTAATGGGGATGTACTCTGGCATCTCCTGCCAGAGTGGAGTGGTTATATCACTCTGGTCTTCACCGCGGACAGTAGGAATGGCCACTGTGAGGCCCTTTTCTAGAATCAGGGTTCCACTGGTCACAGCAACATCCACATGTGGCATTCTGACCGTCATCATGTCATCACTTCTAAGGATCGTCCCGCTAGTTGCTGTAGCATCGCTAGTAGTGGTCACCGTGTCGTCATGCCACTGCGGTGGTTCATCCATTGATGTAGTGTCATTGCTGATGGAGGTGAAATTGAGTGTAGACGGTGGGAAATGTTTATCTGTATATGGATTGTATATGCTAGTGCTAAGGGTGGCGGTCATAAAAAGATATCTTCTTGAAGGAGTTGTATAATCGGTCGGTGCTGGGATGTAGAGCCAGGTTGGTTTTGTGTGTGGTTTCTTTTTAGAAAATTTCTTTGCCAGGCTGGTCTTTGTTTTAACTATCTTTGACTCTGTATTTGTGGTATTTTTGGCACCTGATGTCAAAGTGCCATTTTTGGAGTTTTGTTGTGGGTTTTTGGTAGATTTGGTTTTCGGTTCCGCTTTCTTTTTAGAATTAGCTTTTGGTGGAACTTCTTTGATGGCTGTAATTGTTGGTGCTGTACCACTTAAGAGGATCGTTTTTGTCAATGCATCCTTTTTGAACTTTGGTGCTGTGTCATTTTTGGAGGTAATATATTTTACCTTTTTGAGGCTAGTTTTTTGTGTTGTATCCTTCTTTGGCACTGTATTCTTTTTGGGGTTTGTTTTTGATGGAGTATTCTTTTTGGGAATGGTCTTTGGTAAAAACATTTTGGTAGCATTATTTGTAGTGCTCTTATTGATATAAATATTTGGTGGGAGTACTGTTTTCATCTTATTTTTGGGTAAAATATCCTTATTGGGCATGGTTTTAAGTAAATTATCTTTTTTTGTTTCATTCTTTGCAAGGGATTTATTTTTTGGAGACTGTGTAGTGTTGTCAGGACCTGGCATGACGTGTGTTGTCATGTTTGGCTGTAGCAGAAGACGGTGCTCTGTTGCGTCAGGTGGAGGCAGTGGAAGGGAAGGTGATGATGGTTTGTGATTGTCGGCTGTAAATGGAGAGGTGTAACTTAGGGTGGTAAAGGTGTTGGTTGGGAAGGTGGAAATGTTGGCGCTGGGCTGCGTGTAAGGCTCAGTCATCTGCGTAGTGTTGATGTGGGGTGGGGTGGAGGGTGAAGGCGGATGGGTGGAGGGGGTGTCAGGGGTGTTTGTCCAGCAGAACGGGGTGCATGGTAGGACGGTGGAGACTGTAGTAGGGGTAGGGGTTTGGATTGTGTAGATGTGTGGGGTGAGGCTGCTGAAGGATGGCGTGTTAGGTTGGATGGTGGTGGAGGTGACATTACTGCAGGACTTGCAACACATACGCTGGTAGCCCGGCAGAGAGCAGTAGCGCTTCAAAACATCCATCTGACAGAACGCAGAGCGGTCTCCATGACAACGCTGGCCTGTGGGGGAGAGAGCAGAGAGCTGAAACTGGGCGTGGCAAAGCAAAGATTGTACGTATGTGTGTGTGTGTTCCTGTAACATTTATTGTCATTGAAGCATGTGGCTTTCAGGATAGTCGTGTGATTGTGTAATTGTGTACAGTAGTGAAGCCAGACCATTAGCAGGAGATGCAGGAAGAGTAGAAAACCCCAAACATTCATACCAGTTATTATACAGTATTAGTCCAGAGCAACTGAAAGGGAAAATGAACAATAATATAAGTATTGCCATGATAGAAGTATAGTCATGTTGGACATATGTGTTCGGTACAAAAAATAAGAAAAAAATTGAAGTGCTCATAGATTTAGATTAAGATATACACTTTTTACTGTTATTTTTCCATGTGTACCATTTTAGGAGCAATATAATAAGAATATTAATAAGAAGAAGAATAACAAGAATAAGAATAATACTATTATCTCTGAATCTGAATAGTGAATAGTTCTGCTTGGAGATAGGGCACACTTTTTAAAACATTTTTATTGATACAACTTTTGCTGTTGAGAATGACAGGAACTGAAACAATGAGATGTACGCCCCAACCCAATATATAGATATATTCTTCTTATAAGAAAAATAATTCAACTGTATCGAAAGGTACAAGTTCACAGTCACTTTGGTAAAACACTTCATTACTTGCAAATCAACCAGTCAATCAGTTTATCGATTGAAAAACAAAATGAAGAGGGTACATAAATGATAATAGTTGCTTTAAATAAAATACAGATTTTATATGACAATGTAAAAACTGGAATGGCACATTAAGTGTCATATGAAACATTTACAAAACATTAATAAAATTTCCCTGATAAATCAAAGTGCATATAGACGCAGAGTGCACGTAGTCCATCTGAATGTTTCCCCAACGTTAGCCAAACGTTAGCTAGCCCCACACAGCAGGCCAGTGAAGCCATGAAACAGTTACCCATAGTATATAATAGTATAGATTTTTTCCCCCCATAAGTAAGAATATAACAGTCATGAACATTATTAAATACAGTCAACACCAATGTTATATACAGTATCGCACTGCTAGATGTGGCTTGGTCTCATACGGTCCAACTCCAGCAGAAACCTTGGATAGCTCGCTACATAGTCACAACAAAAATATGTGATCACAATACAATGACAAGTCTGAAGTGTTTTTTTCTTTTTTTCTTTTTTTTTTTTTTTTTTACTAGATGCCATTTGTTTTTTCATTACCCTTGGCCCTTTGTAAACCCTTCTCAGTAGTTGGACATGGGTCCAACATCACCTCGGTAGGTTTGGTGGATGACGGGTGTGAGTTTGTTAGGTTGGTTTGAAGCTGCCTCTATTACGAGTGAATCTTTGAATGAGTAAAGCCATCTCTTTCACAGATAAATGCCATTACATTCAATCCAAGATAAGGCATTGTTCACATGGTTAATGTTCATCACAAAATAATACGAGATTGGACGCTCTCAAATCAAGGTTTATGAGGTATTTCTGTATCTGATCGCTATGACTAGGAGTCTGCATGAAGGAACCCTTACTGTACAAGCACACACACACACACACTCACGCAAACACATTTATATACACACACACACACACACACACACGCAAGCACATTTATATACACACACAGACACAATAGTCAGTCAATAAGTCAGTTGCTCACACGCGCACGCACACACACGCACGTGCACACATGCACGTGCACACACCTCACATGCACACATGGGAGAGGGATGCAAATGTGTGTGACAAAATGTGATCCTATCCTGAAAGAAAAGACACAAAGCACTGAACCATCTGAGAGAATGGAGAGGCAACTAACCATGTCCTGCATAAGATATGTCTAAGCCCTCCCCCGAAACGCTTTACCCTTATTAAATATTTTCATCTGTATTCATGTAAAATCATTAAAAAAATACACATAACAGTCAAGGATCTAAGCGATCAATAGCAGTCCAAAGGTTTTAGGCAAATAAGCTACAGCTTATTCATGGTAAAACATTATTAATATTATTGTTACTCATATAGATTTAGATTTATAGGTATATATAAATACAAATATATTTATAGATGTATTTGTTTAAAGTCTGCAAGCACAAATAAGCTGCATTTATTGAACTTTAGTATAACAGTCGAAGAGAGGATGGCTGATGATGAGATGAAATGGGAAGCAACCTCAAGCGGTCAGACTACCCTGTGTTTTTATTAGCAGTTACTCTTCACCTCAGTGTCCCCCGCCCACCCTCCGAAAAAAAAACTAAAACACAAATCATAATAATAAATAAAAAATTAAAAAACCTATGCCACTTCCTGTTTATGTCACTTCCTGTCCCTGTGTTGAGTTCCTGTCATCGGAGAATGGAACACAGAATGAGCGGTATCTACCGTTCTCATTCCACAATGGAACCAGGATGTGTGATGAGCACTTGAGCAAAAATGTCCTCATTGTGACAAGATCACATTCACAATAAAGCTTTCATATATATATTTTTATACGTTTTTTTTTTTTTTTTCAATATAGATATTTATATACCTTTTTTTTCTGTTATGTATTTTCACACCGGTCGCTCCCTGCGATGACAGCGCGCTATAAAAAGGGAAAGAAAGCGCAGCAGCACCTCGGGAGGGGTAACCCTTGACAACACACAGCTAGCTCGCGCAAAAACACGGCCCCCGAATGGAGCGCAGAGAGGAGGGGCCCGCCGCGCACGCGTACGTTACCGGCCGCATCCACCGCCTCTGAGAAGCCACCAATCACACGAGCCGCCCACGTCGCCGCTTCCGCTCCTGTCCACATCAAAGGTATAGTGTTTCATCTTTTGAGTTTTCGACTGGCCAGCGGTTACAACACAATGCTCCACATAGGAGAGAGACGGAGAGAGAGAGAGAGAGAGAGAGAGAGAGAGAAAGAGAGATAGAGAGAGAGAGAGAGAGAGAGAGAACGAACCAACCGGCACACACAGGAGCCAGAGACCTCCTACAGTAAGAGAGCCGCCTCAGACACAGAGAGAGAGAGAGACAACACCACCCCCCCCCCTCCCCCTACCCAAAAAAGAGAAGCGAAAGCTTTTGCCGCTCGCTCGCTCGCGGGCGTGGGCTCGGGCGGAAGGGGGGGTCAGGGGGCAAGGCGGGGCCGGCCCTGCACAGACAGGAGGACAGAGACGGGCAGCGCCCAGCAGAGGATAGGCATGCAGCTGTGGCTGCTGCTGTGAAGGCCGGGCTGGGAGCTATAGAGGGAGGTTTTACGTGAGGAGATCTTCTGCAGGGGGAAGTTGGGGTTCGGACGAGACAGCCACTGGATCAGAATGTTGCCGTTCTTGTTCAGGTCTGAGGAGCCCTCTGCAGCAGGGTGGAAGGGGGGGGAGATATTGAGAAGAAAGAGAGAGATATATATTAAGGAGAGAAAAGAGAGAGAGAGAGAGAGAGAGAGAGAGAGAGAGAGAGAGAGAGATTGAACAGAGAAAGGGATATTAAGGAGAGAGAGCGAGATATATATTCATATAGAGAGAGATTTATTGAGATGGAGAGATATTGAGGAGAGAAAGAGAGAGATATAGATGTTGAGAGGGAGAGAGATATTGAGGAGAGAGAGAGAGAGGCAAAGAGATATTGAGATAAAGTGAGAGAGAGGGAGAGAATGAGCGAATGATAGATATATTTAGGAGACAGAGGGAGAGAGATATTGAGGAAAGAAAGGCAGATAAAGAGACATTTAGGAGAGAGAAAAAGAGATTGATTGAGAGGGAGAGAGATATTGAGGAAAGAAAGAGAGAGATTGAGAGGGGGAAAGATATTTTGAGTTGAGAGATTGAGAAGGAGAGGTAGAGAGAGGGAGCGAGGACACAAGGAAGTGCTTGACTTTTCTCAAGACTTATTTTTCTTCAAATTTTTAACCACACGCTCACGCACACACAAAGTGGGAGTTTGGACAGCCTTAAAGAGCTGAAATTTGCCTCAAAACATAGAAAGTGAAATTTCTTGAAGGCAAAACTATGGTTTTGCAACTTTACTTAATGTCACTCGTGCATATTTAACGTACCACGGCGTACACATGCAAAATATCTGCATTAAAAGACACTTTGTTAATTTATAACACTCTATCTTTCTGCTGTGACTGTTATAACACAGTCCTTTCATGGGGGTCCATGTCGCCACAGACGGGCTGCGGCAGCTCACAACTCACTGGGACATGGATCCAGGCGACAAACTCGGATGGTGTCAGGCTTGCTGTCCAGGCACAGGCCGATGGTGTTCTCCCTGGTGTTACATATAGCCTGCCGTTGCTGCGTGCCGTTGCCACATGTCACCGAGCACTGAAAGCACAGGGGAAAATGGCCGCTGAAATAGCCTGTTCAAACATCCTGCTATCGCATTCACATACACTATCCAGTTGTGCTATCTAAACAATTATTCACAGCACAGACAGCTGCTAAATATGAGTACGTTCTTGTTAAGTAGGCCAATTAATGATTACACCATATACATTACTTTCCAATGTTGGCATAAAAACACAATGGAAGGGTTCATTAAACAATGACAGCTCTAAAAACATGGATTTCCCACCATCCACTCACCAGAGCCCAGCTACTGTAGCGTACAGCAGCCTACCTGTGACCAAGCTCCTACTCTCCACTGGGCGGGACACGTGCGACGGTTGCAGGGCCTGCGGGCTTCGGGCCGGTCGTCGTTGCAGTGTTTACTGTGGACGGAGCGTGTGGTGTTGTTCTCCGAGGGCTGCATGCAGCTGACCGACCGCATCTGCTGGCCTGTCTTCCCACAGGGCTTGCTGCAGTTCTGCCACTGGCCGGTGACCCAGCTGTCAAATAGCAGAAAGGAGGGGAATGTGTCATGTCTGGCATAACGTTTGCAGCTGGTCAATGAGAAGGGTAATAATGCCAGGTAGAAACATTACGGTAATCCGCCGCCAGGAAATAGTTGTATTATTTTTTACCTTACATTACGGTATTCATCATGAACCAGCTCGTTTGTAATATCCTATAATTGTTTCAGTGTTGATTTCATTTCATGGCCAATGAAATATGAGATTTCCCTAAATGTTTATATAAATGTATTTATACAAAAAACATTATTTAATGACATTTGGTTGACTATGCATAAAATAAATTTACGACCTTAGTCTCACGGGGGAAAGCTCATATTACCATATTAATATATTACCACAAACCTAAAACATAGTTTAATTAATCATTAACACCTGGTTGTTAATGACCTTGGGAATCATGTTCATTACATCAGATGGTTATTAATAAAACAATATGAAATTCCTACATAGGAGGAGGACAAGGTTTATGGTTGCAGTCTCTGGTGTCTCCACGGGGCTTCATGTTGGACTTGCTG
Source organism: Typhlichthys eigenmanni (assembly GCA_027564635.1). NCBI lineage: Eukaryota > Metazoa > Chordata > Actinopteri > Percopsiformes > Amblyopsidae > Typhlichthys > Typhlichthys eigenmanni. Next base: position 1,979,264 of record JAODUK010000002.1, on the reverse strand, counting down.
CAGAAGCTCTTGTGGACCATCTTACTGTCAATCCTTCTCCTACAGCCATATCGAAGATACTGCTTCCCTAGGTAGGGAAATATGTATTACCCAAAAGTGCACGGAAATCACTGAATCACTTTAAACCCAAATCCTTCAACGCTCTTGTTAAAATCAAGATGCCTTGTTACACGCCTAGACCTTACGTATAATTCTGATGAATGGGGAATCATCAATACATCTAGTACGGTATATAATATGTAGGAAGGAGATATATACATTGTACCCTGCCTACCTCCTCCGCAGGGCTTGGAGCAATAGGACCAGCGCTTGGGAGCCCACTCGTAGGCACTGTCTTCCACCACCATGTTGTACTGGATGGCTGAGTCACTGTCCAAGCTCATCATGTATTTATAGGACAGAGTCACATCCTCGTCCCCATGCAGTTGCATCTGGGGCCATAGAGAGACAAACGATAACCGTGTTTAATGGGTGTAATGCTGTGTTTGGCCACTGTGTGGCACAGCGATATAAAGGTCGTGTCACTGCACGTTAATAAGTGTCTGTGCACTTTTGTTCACATCCCAATTATATGCTGTGGTGACTTCCAATTGACCAATGACGGGAGGCTAATCAATAATACTGCTCAAGTATTATAAACATATTCTGGCTGTTAAATGCAATTTCCTTGAAACGCTACACGTTATTATTGCTGTTAATGCTGATTTTCATGTGGCCCTTATTGTAATTTTAGTCCAATCCACTAGCAGCATTCAGTACTGTTGTTGTTATACATAACAAGCATGTCATCTGTGAATTATGGTTAAAAGATGAGGTCTATTGAATGGCAAGATACATTACAAATCCGTACACCTATATAATGTACAGTAGGCCTGTGTTTAGCAATCAACTAGGAGTCTGCTTGAGATATTTTTTGTTTGTTAAAAATGCATATATTTCCATAAAGCAGGCACATCTTGTTCACTCCCATGTTAATTTTTATAAAAGGTCATAAACAAATTACAATTATTTTGCCATTATCGCTATTAATGAGACTATCATGCAATTAATCGCAATTTAATGTTTTATCAACTGACAGCCCTAGTGTGTGTACTGTAAGTGTAAACTGCTCTGACTAAGATATTTAAAATACTCTGTATCAACTGAATAATATTAAGTCTTTCGCACTATCCCTTTAACTGCAGCAACTTAGTCAGTAGTAATCAACGACAAAGAAACAAGCAAGCAGCAAATATATATGTTCACTCTTCAGAGCTGATCTGAAAGAGTGAATAGCACTCTACAGTAAATGATAATAGTGAAATACATACTTCCTTGCTGTTGTTTGATACTTCAGATTGTACATTTTGTTAAATGGTTCAAGCCAAATGCTTGAACCGTATATATCAAACTGTTATACTTCATGCACAAATTAGATTCGGTGTGCTTTGCTGTGTACCATTATAAGGACTCCGTGTCTCAGAGGACCAGTGGTTTGAAGTGTCTCTTTGTCGTTGTCGTTCTCATACTCCCACTCCACACCCTTCTCTACGAGCGAACAGGATTCTGGGTAATCATTTTCCCCGTTTAGAAAGAAAAGTCCCGATGCCAGATTCTTCACCGCTGGCGATGGGAGACAAAGGATATTCAGAACACGCTTGGTTCATCGTCGATGTACATAATGAACATTCTTACCTAAAGTGTGTGAGGTTGCTTTCAGCTCTTGGATAAGTAAATGTCTCGCCCCTCTGGGGATTTCAAGAACTTTGAGGAAACCTAAAATTAAACAAACATTTGTGTCTGTGATTCCAACATAATCAAGCGCTCATTTCTCTCCAATTCCAAAGTAAATCCCAGACTTCAGCTCTAACCTCATTTTTTAAGCATTCTCGCTCACCAGTTAAATACCCTGCAGTCACGACAGGCTTCATCCTGAATAAACATATATAGCTCCAGGAATTATAGTCTTGAAAGTAATTTTAAGTCTTCCCTGATGTTAAGAGTTAGATCATGTTGTTATAAACATGAACTCAGAAAGTACTATAACGTCATTCCCTGACTATGCACGTAAGTCACATTGGACCACTTTCGCTTAGATGTGTTAAGGTTTTGACACAGCCTTAAATATCCCCCTCTAGGGGGCAATGTTAAGCTAAGAATTCTCATGGCATGGTACAACAGGCCTAGATTCATTAAAGGCAAAAGCCATAGAGAGTGTCCATCACTTACCCTTGCCCTGTCATTAACAGTTACCCATAGCCAAATACATATGTTGGTATGAATGTGGAGTTTGCGGGGTACCTTGTTTCTTGGCGATGCGGGTGATGGTGTCTTTGACCGTCTTGCAGCTGGAGTTGTCACCGCCACAGACTCCGCATTTGTCCTCTTGCTTGGACGAGCCCACCACGCCGTCACAGCCCACTCTCTAGTCAGAGGAAAACACAGGAGTGATACACAGTGGCTGTTCTCAAACTGGGGTCCCCTGCGGACCCCCAGGGGATCTGTGGCAACCACAACAAAACAAAAACCCAACACCGCCTTGTGCCGATATGCTGGATTCTAATTCATGGAATATGTGTGTTTTATGGTTAAGAACGCTCCTGTCTTGCTTTGGTAGTCAGCCACTGACTGATGAGAATAATGGTATGAGGTTCAGTGCTGCTTCATGTGCCCGATAGGCCGCAACCAGACAAACAGCTTGCTATTTGTTTAGTGTTTTCTTATTATTATGTATTATTTCTCTCCTCCGTGTAATAGTTTATTTACTTTCCCCACCATGGGGTGCATGTTAAATAACCTACAGTATCCCGTATAAATTGTGTCCTTGGTATGTAAATCATCCCATTTATGCCGTTTCACTTTATTATTGTAATAATTTGACTAAATTAATTGTAGTCTTGGATTTTAAATATGTTTGCTTAATTATTCAATATTCAGTACATTCAGCAATATCAGAACATTAATATATTAGCCTCATATTGTCACCTGTCCAATTGGTTTTGCCTAAAAACATGCTACTAGCCCCCTGACTACCAAACTGTCTGTAATCCCCAACTCAACCTTAAAAAACCTTCCGCTCAGACTCAGTATTTTATTAACTCATTCATTCTGCAGCCCTGCATCCAATATTTACAACTAGAATATACAGGTGCATGTCAATAAATTAGAATTTAATGTATATACATAAATAAATACATATACACACGAATACATTAT
>JAODUK010000002.1:1963341-1975969 GCA_027564635.1 Typhlichthys eigenmanni | reverse complement strand
TCCAGATGGGGGCCCCGGGCTTCCTCCGGGCAGGGTAACTCCTTCTCTTAATGTGTTGTTCATGGGGGTCTTCTGAATCTACATTTTCATACCTTTAATTGGAAACTTAAAAGGGGCAGTTGTAAAAGTTGAAGCATGCTTTAGGTAGGACTTGAGATTTGCTATGAGAGCTAGCTAAAATAAAAGGCAAGAGTACAATTGAAAATGAACCCATAAAGCCACCCCTTCTCCTTGGCCTCCTCCCTCCTCCCATTGGTCTGCCATAGAGATGTCAATCAAAAATTTGTACAACTGTCTCGGCACATTCATGCAATTGAAGGGCAAGGTAGATTCACTGGAAATAAGAGGCCCTAATTGGTCAGAATTATTATGGGTGGCACAAAACTCTAAATCGACTTATAAAGAGACAGGGACCATAAACCAGGGCAGGTATTTCCCACTGAGCCTTTCACTCACTGATAGCTGACAGATATCTATGGCATTTCTAAACAATGACACTAAATATATAGCTCTTAAAGTTTACCTACAGCACCTTTAATGGAATTTGGGAAATTGTGTGTTTGAGAGAGTATGCTAATAGCTTTTACAAGCGTAAAAGAGAGCAAGTGCATATCTCTGATGTCATCCTGAACGGGGGGGTGGGGGGTGGGGGTGCTCTGGGCCGGATGACCCCTCCAGCCTCACCCCTTCAACCCCTACATCCAGCTGGACTAAGGTTGAACAACACAACACCCCGGGAAGCCACGTTCCTCTGTTATTATATTTATGTCTCATTGTCTGGCATTTATGAACTTGTGAGTGTCCTAGAATAGACGGTAAACAGCTGTGTCTTGAACGCTCCTTAACAAATACTACAATTTCACACTCTCGCTCCTCACACGATGTGAAACTGGGAGGATGACAAGCCCCGAATGGAATTGAATTTCACCTTTCTGTTCATTCTCTGTCACACACACACACACGCACACTCACACTCAAACACACACACACACACACACACACACACACTGTGCACAATCGGTAATTTGAGATCCGGAGAATGCGTTGCTGAACAATATGGCATTTAGCGATGATAAGAAAGGAGGAAAACAATTTAGCGGGTGGGAGCTTATAGGGTGACCCCTGGATTACATATGGAGACAGATCAGCACTTTTCTTCTGCGCTGCCCTTTACTTGGATGACACAGTAATACAGTAATACATATAAAGGAGCGATTGGCATCACCGCTTAGAGGCAGTGGGGTGGCATGACAACCACACACACACACACACACACACACACGCACATAACCAAACATACACACACCCACTTATCTATCTTCAAGCTCACACTGCGCACACAGATAGCTACTGTAACTACCATACACACAAACGCACACACACACACACACACGCACACACAGATCTAACACAAACATACATTATGCAGTAAACCTACACAATACACACAACTTGTAAGGACTTTTCAGGTTGTTAAACTTCAGCATGGAAACCCGATCGCTTTTTATTGACGACGGCCTAACCATATTATGTTGTTACTGATAGCGTCAGGATGGAGGATTAATGGAAGGTCAGGAGGTACAATGACATCGGGCAGGGGTGGGGGTTTGACGGTTCCCAGGTAAGTGCTTTTCAAGAGAGTTTCAAGCCCAGGCTTTAGTTTTACGAGAGGGCGTAGCTACACCTCAGACTCAGTAGGGCAGCCAGTAGCCACGTGTACAAACACACACATGCACACATGCATGCGCACACACACATTACATGTATTGTTATCTGGAAAACTGACACTCGTGAAATTGGATATTGACTTTTCAATTAGGGTAAATAGGTTGTTTTCAATTTGAATCTAATTTCCTTAATACCTTTTCAGCCCTGACTACAAATATTTAAATATTTTAGATGTAGCGGTCTATACAGTCTTCCTTGCCTGGGTAGTCTCTCTAACTTCTTTCTCTAGTTGTGCTCAATATTCCTCATTGTCACCTACAGTACAGTATGTTTAAAGCCTCAGAGGATAACTGTATATATTGGCTATACCCCTTGTGGTCATGTGATGCAACTGCTCTCTTTCTGATCATTATTATGTGGTTTATTGTAATTGCAGGAATTACTTTAATACATGTGTATGTGTACCAGGGCTGTGAAATTAAAACTAATTTAATTGCAATTGCGGCACCTAACAATTACAAATGTACAATGTAATCGAGAAAATACGATTATATTGCACATTACAACTGGCAAGTAAACTCTTTATTTTGTATTGTGTTGTGAAATATAAGAGCACGGGCACTTTTGGCCCTCCTGGGGTAAAAGTAAAAGATCAACAGGAAAAGTATTACGGTAAAATTCACAGCTGAAGGTGTTTTCACTGTTGGTTTGCTTCACGGTTTCATTGTTTTTTTAAGTGCAGTAACGGAAAAAACCTTCCAAAGACAATGAGTAAACTAACCGTGTTACATTATCGTGATTTCAACATTGACCAAAATAATCGTGATTATGATTTTTTTCCTTAACTGAGCAGCTAAGCTACTAAGCTAACCAAAGGCACTAACAATACACAGTATTGTTAGCAATACAACGACAACCATTATGCTCATATGCATTCTGTCCCCATGCTAGACTTACGATCTGGGTGTTCATAAGGCAGCCAGTGGTGTTTGTTGTTGTTGAACTCAAAGCGGGGGTCCCAGAGATGGCACTGTTCCTCCCTGATGTCGCTGTAGATATCCTCACACTCATCGGCGTTGCACATCTGGAACTGGAGCGTGGCCCCGATGCAGGTGCGTCCTCCGTTAGCTGGCCTGATGGGGGCAGGGGGAGAGGATTGTTTGTATGTATGTTTACTGCATCTCTGGGCAGCCAGAGCTGCTAGACTAAATGGGTGACACATTTTTCTAAATGTGTCAATATTACAGTCATTCAGAGAGAAAATGTAAAAAAATTATGATGATTTTTGGATTTCACATTTCCTGTTGGAAAAGTAAGATACATGATAATGTGAGGAATATGTTTCTCTTCAATGGGTTTCTAGTCATTTTCCTGTTATTACAGTAATTATAATATGTTTGTTTATTTGTGGTAACACTCCTGTCTGTACGTACAGGCAATAAAACTGGTATTTTCTTTTAATTTACCGTGATTACAAACTACAAATTACTTGGGCGTAACAGAGATTATTTATTGAAGCAGTGTGCGTTTGCTGTAATTGTTGGACCGCCTGCCATGATAATTATGTATACCCACTGCAGTTGATAAAGGTTGATTGCTTGTGAATCCAAATGTACATTTATGTGTTTTACATACAGCATAAGAGCATTTAGGGAAACGCGTCCATACCTGGGATTGTCACAGTCGCGGGTCCGAAACTGTACCCCACCTCCGCAGCTCTGAGAGCACTGGCCAAACTCACTCCAGGTGCCCCAGTTCCCGTCCTGCTTGATGAGGTCTTTGGTCAACCAGATGCAGTGGCCTTTGAAGCAGTGCTGCCAGTAGAGAGAACCGTTTGCTATCGAGTGTGCATTCTCACTGAGCATTCAGACAGACACACGGGTATAAAGGCAAGGCCGAATACATACTGCAAGGGTATCCGAACACATTCGTCACCTTCCTAAAAGAATGGACTACAGTAAGACATTTTTTGGAGAAAAAAAAAATATATACATACGGTATAGTTTTTTGCCTAAACCATCTCCCCAAGATGCTGGCCACCTCTAGAAGAATCGCCTACACCCTCAGTTCAACAGATCCTATATCAATGTTTGGTTCCGTTTTTTTAAAAACCCTGAAAAAATGGCCATTATTTTAGGAAGGTGCCGACGTGTTACTCTGACGTGAAATAATACCTTCCCATTCCCGCACATTGTGCCGTCGATGGGTGGCCCTTTCTTGGTCTTGCAGAAGAAGGGGTTGTCTGGGTGGCTGCACCACAGCTGTTTGCACGGGTCAAAGGTGCGGTACTATGAGGGGCACAGAGACACTCGTTTCACAAACTCTTAATACACTTGCATGAGCGGCCTCTTCAACGACACAGTGCAAGCACAACAGCGTAAAACAGCTGGGACGAGACGACTGCACATTAACGGGAGAAATAAGAAGAGAGATAGCACAACAGCAATAACCACGCCAGCAATATCATAAAGAATAATAACAATAAAAACAAACGACGGCAGTGAGAGCAGGAGTGCTCAGCGGTGGGATTGGCCCGACCCACCGCCGCACGTGTTGCTCAACTGTACTGCCTCACTGCACTGCGTTGTACCAGCCGCCCAGTGACACGCATACAGCCAGTCATGCAAACCACACCGGAGAGTGAGCAGAGTGTCCGTCTGACCCGATCACGGGTGGAGAGAGGTCAGAGGTCACTTGGACTTCTCACAGTGCATGTCCTCCGACGTAGATTCAGAATCTTATTCTTGTGTCTTCCTTGTCAGAATAATATACAAGGTTATTGAAGAGCACCGCCCATCTGACAAGTGATCTTGTTCCCTTCAACCTCTCTACCCACTCTATCGTGAACCCTGGTGACATTTCCGGGTCAGAGGGCAAATCAGCTTTAACAGCCACACTGTGGTAGGTAGGCACCGGTGACACCAGACTGAAGGATCCTTAAAGCGGTGGTGAAACATGGGAAAAAAACAGCCTGTTCTGGGCCATTCCTTTCCCGTTGGCTGGGAAACATGTATTTCAACTTTTTTCCACATTTTCCACATAGCTTCACTAGGCCAATATTGAGTTTTATAGGCTGTTTATTTCCACTACCAAACCGTTACTTATCACAGATTTGCTGGAAGAAATTGTGAGAGATGCCAGATATTAATTAATTTGTTTATTTTGCATGTCACTGACATGGCCTGATTTGTGCTTTCCTTCTGCTGCATACCTACTTTGAGCAAATACGATTTTCCACGTACAGTAGCGAACCCAGCCAAACACCATAAGCATTTTAGAATCCCACAGAGCCATCTATTATGTAAATGCGTAGAACAAAAACGAAGGAATAATATCACAAACATTTAGCTGCAAGAACAATTCAAGGTAGAAACAACGAGATAGTAAATGAAAATACGGCCACATTTCTTTCGTGGGGAGGAGTAACCTTACCTGCGTTCCCGATTGGCCGGCCTTTTGTAGCTGAGGGGAATGGGTTTGACAAAAGAATAGAGGGTAATCTAGCAAGACGTGCAAAGCCCCTGAACAAGCCCCATGTCTGTCAAGCATCCAGTAGAACGCTTTCACAGTCACACAGACAGTGAAGGTGAAAGGAGAAGGTAAAGCCACTCAAGTGCCTGCCAAGATGCTCGGTGGAGATGAAGTTCTCTACATTGTTGAGGTGTGGCAGTCTTTCTCAATGGGTGTGTGCGCCTGTCTGTGTGTTACACTCTGTTACGTGAGTGTGCGGTTGATACTTACAAAGACATATGTGTCTACGCTGTGCAAAGACACTGTGGTTACATCAAGGTAATGGTTGAGTTAATACTACTTTGGAAAATATATAGCTATCAAAGCCAATTACCTGCTTTTAAGCAAGATGTCAATCCCCACAAGTGGCCCGGGAGAAGAAAGCAGAGACACCAGAAGGATGTGAATAGCTGTGTGTGTGCGACTCTCAATTCATAACATATGGACAGAGTGTAGAGCAGAGACATACCGCATGTCAGCGCTGGGTTCAGTTCACTATTATTTAAATGGGAACCACTTTTCAGAGTTTAAAATGTCCCATTAAACTAGCATGTTCCAAAAAAATAAACAAACAAACTGGCCAAACAGACAAATTGACAATTTACAACTAAATGTAATTTTGAGTGAGACTTTCCATGCAATGAATTTAAAGTGACGTAAACCCATCTCTGAGAAATTATATGAAGAAAGTGATGTTAAGCTCGAACAAAGTGGCTCTGTAGACAAGGCCTCATATAGGCTGCAGAATATCACCACAGCTAATAATGGAGTTAGTAAATGTTAGTACAGGCTAGCTGGCTAGCTAAGGAGCTAGCATTAGACTATGCAGATGCCTTACCGCGGTGCACATTGTGTAACCGACACCGAAGTCAAAGCGACACTGTTCATTCATGGAGTAGTGTAGTCCAGGGAGCTGGGGCAGTGACGGCCAGTTATGGTCAAAGGGGTCGTCACGGAGACAATCATATGAACTGGGGGAGGAGCCAGAAGAGGTATTAAGGATGCTATGGAATCAATATTTATATCACAGTGGTCTTTGTTGGCCCATGGCCTGCAGTGGTTCATAATCAACGAACCAACCTACTCCATACATGCAAACATTAGCCAACATAATAACATAACATAATACAATCCTGTACCTATGGAACATTTTTACCTCTATCTCAATTAGGGAAAGAAAACATACAACTAAACACATTAAAACTAAACACCATACAACTAATCACCATACAATTAAACATCATACAACTAAACACCACACAATTAAACAAAATACAACTCCACACCACACAACTCAACACCACACCAAACATCACACTAAACACAACACAACTCAACACCACACAACTAAACACCACACAACTCCACACCACACCAAACATCACACTAAACACACAGTAACACTGCACTGTCTGTGTGAGAGTGGGTGCTGGTGTCCTACTGGAGGTAGCGTCCCAGCTCCTGCATGCTACATCTGGACCAGTGGAAGCGATGGAAGGCAGCTTGCACCAGCGGGGCCATGATGCTCCCCATATGCACCTCGTCTCCACATCGGTTCCCCTGCCCGTCATGCTCCATGCCCAGCCTGGGGAGGGAGAGGAGCGTCAGTTCGCTAAGACCAGTGGAGGAGCAGTGAGATGCATTACTACAATTTAGGGTGCAGTTACACTAAACCTGACTGGCTGCAGCGCAAACATTTCTGCTAAAATATTTCCTTTACTTTTTTTAACGTGACCCCTCCCAGTCCAATAACTCACCCTGGCCACACCCCTCACTCATCGCAAGAGAGCGTAGCGATAGCTCTCATCTAGTGTAAAGAGATGCTATTAGCAGCCTTGTTACTAGCATTCCTCCCCACTCTCCATCCAAGCGTTTGTTAGTTGGCAGTTTAGCCAATCAGGACATCACAGTCAAATTACACAATTAAAATCTTAAAGGTTAAGGCAGGAATAATAAGGAAGGAATAATAATAACAAAAAAAAATAAACTGATAAAAAAATTTTTTAAAATTTAAAAAATGCTCACACATCCAAAATGGTTGGCAAATATAACTGCGGGACTATTTGTCCAATTGTTTGTATATTATTGTCTTATTGAGTGCTACCTGCCCTCTAGCTTTGGCAATACTGTTGTAATAACAACATATGTCATGCTAATAAAGCTAGCTTTAATTGAATAAAGCCAACTTGAATATAAAGGGTTATTATAGGTCAACAATCAGGGTCAACAATAATGGAATTGGGATCCGCACAATGTCCGATCTTGCAGCCAATGTTTAACTGAAATAACACAATTTGGATCATCTACCATCTACCATGTTCTATGAGCTGACTGCATCTGCCGCCTTTTGGGAGTAGCCATAGCAACGCTGTACTCACACGTGTCCTGTCTCGTGTGCCACCACGAAGGCCGAGGAGAAGCCGTCTTCATGGTTCAATGTGCAGCTTCTCACCGGGTGACACATGCCTGTCACGGGGGCGTAACCTAGGCAACCGAGCACAGAGAGAGAGAGAGAGAGAGAGAGAGAGAGAGATAGAGAGAGAGAGAGAGAGAGAGAGAGCGAAAGAGAGAGAGAGAGACACAGTTTTTTGTCGGCCTTGTTTTAACGGCAATTGAGATCAGGAAACTGACTTAAACGCACACACACGCACACACACACACATACACAGTGACCAACCCCACCCCATGACAGCCCCCTCCAACCAAACGCCGGCCGTGTCTTCCCGCCGCCTGTAATTGCGGAGCTGCTGTGGTCGGCTCTGCTCTGCCTATTGATTTCCCCCTGCTGAAGGCTGAGCCCAAGGGCAGCTGAAGGGCGTCTGGCTAGCTAGGCCACCGCCCAGAGAGGCCCGGCTCTCCCCAGGGCCTGTCTGTTAGCCTGCGCCGCGCTGCGCAGAAAGCCACCAACGCGGCACACAGCCAAGATGGATCCTCTATATTTCTACAGTAGAAATAATAGCAACACTATCAGTCTTTTTTCCTTCCACATAGCTTTTTCGTTTTATTGGACAGGGCAGTTGAGAGAGACGGGAAACAAGCGAGAGACGATACAGTATATCGGGGAAGGGTTGGGAAATGACCGCGGGCTGGATTCACACACCGGTCTCCCAAAGGAACTGAAGCCCATATGGGCAGGGTGTTATCGCACACGCCACAGCTCCACCCCAGTAACAACATATTTCTGCGTGAATAATTATGTGGGCACATACAGTATGTGGGCACATACAGTATGAACGCCAATGGCCACCTGTGGCAAGCGTTCTCGGCAAGCGTTCTCGAGAATAACTGACCCTGCCATTAAATCGCTAATGAATGCTTAAAGTGTACTGGCTGTGAACTGCTGATTTCAGTTAATCTGTCCCGAGTATCTTTGCTATCTTATACAATATTTGACTGGCGTGATGTTTAGAGGGAAAAACAAACACGCTAAAGTGGTGGTTGAGAACCGCCGCATTCCCCCGTGTGTGTGTGTGTGTGCGTGTGTGTGCGTGTGTGTGCGTGTGTGTGTGTGCGTGTGCGTGCATTACCCTGCATGCCGGTAGGGCCGAACTCCTGGCGCGTGAGGAAAATGGCATGGTCGTGATACTCAGCGTCTCCCGTGTCCTGCTTCTGCTGCAGAAAGGCCCAGCGACACACGTTCTCCAGGCTCTGAGACGGGTTCCCCAGCTCTATCAGACTCATAGACTGGACGTGAAGGAGAGGGCGACCAAACAACAGTAAGGGTTCACCGTGAAGAGTTTGGAGAAACATGGGCTACATGCCAAATACACGTGTGACTCCACACACATATAGTACAGACTCCAGTATAGACTCCAGTAACGGCTAACCGCTAGCTACTGTAACATCTAGCAGGCTCCCAGTCAGCTAAAAAACACTGGGGCCAATGAACTGTGTTCTCTTATGTAACGTCCAGCCCACAACCCCTTCAATTCACCTTGCTTCTCCTCCTGTTATTCCTCCTCCTCTATCCACGTCTTCAACATTTTGCTCTCTGTGTTTTCGCACGTGTTTGACCCAGTGTGTGTGTGTGTGTGTGTGTGTGTGCACGTGCTGCACTGAAGACATATGGCCTGCCTCTGCACACATGATGATGGAGTTTGAAGTCTGAACTGAGCACAAACGCCCCGCGGGGCCGCAGCCCATGCATGTGCACTTTGTCGTGTTCATCAGGACCCTCTGTAAATATGCGCGCACGTGAGTGTGCGACAGCGTATAAATGTAACAGTGGTGAATTGCATTGTAATTCATTGCATGTTACATGTTCATTTCAATTATATGTACGGATGTGTGAGCGTGCCTGTGTCCGTGTGTGTGTGTGTGTGTGGCTGCGCCTGCATTCAGGGTCACATAGCCAATCTGCAGGCTGTCTGGGTGCAGCTCTGTTGCCACGGTAATTGGGAATGATGGACAGCCCGAGGTTTGTCCAGGGTTGCATAGGGGTAGGGCTAGAATGACCAATGTAAGTGTGTGTGTGTGCGTGCACGCGGCAGCATAACAGGACAGCTACAATACAATCACGTTTTATCATCCCAGTGCCTCTCTCTCCATCTCTCTTTCTATCTCTCTCTCTCGTCCTCTCTCGGTGCACAGATAAGAGTTCGAGCGAGCGGAAAACGGAAGGACGCTAGCCGTTCATCCGGTCTCACTGCTTGTGAATGAGGGAGGGCGATCCGTGATCGCGTATCTTCGCCTTGGACTTCCCATGATTCCACAGGGCTGATTGCGTAACGCGCGAGGGGTTTCTGTGAACTGTGAAGGCGTGCGACTCTGGAAACACTCCAGTGGGACTCTGCAAGCTTTTAGTTTGCTCGCGCTCAGTCCACTGGTATAACAGGCTCCGGGTGTTAGCTTGTGCGCCGAGGATTATCCGTGTGCACTAGACGTAAGCGTGTAGCTAATGCTGTAGCAGAGCCAATCAAAGGCGAAACGGACCTATCAAGAGGGTCTCTGTCGCGGAAGCTTCCTCTCCCACAGACGTTTGAGCAGGAAGCTGGAGCCTTACCTTGCCATAGCCCAGCATTATGATCCGCACCAGCACCACATTAATCCTGGCCCCCAGAGACTGGTCGTGGTAGATCTCGTTCACCTAGAGACACACATACACAACACACACACACACACACACACACACAGGTGTGTGTTACTGGAGCAGAATGGCCTTAACAGAGAACGAGCAACTGAAAACAGAATTGCTTCTATTCTAGAAATGCTCAGTATTCAGTAAAATAAGATATACTGTATAAAACAGCTGTATAAAACAGCTGCCCCCGCGACCCGACTCCGGATAAGCGGATGACGATGGATGGATGGATGGATGAATGGATGGATGGATGGATGAATGGATGTATAAAACAGTACACATACATTTCTTAAATCTATCCTTTCTAGAATATGTTAGAGCTAATGAAGAGACACGGAGAGGCACTGCAAAGAGAGAGACAGAGAGAGAGAATGAGAGAAAGAGAGTGAGACAGAGGGAGAGAGATACAGAGATACAGAGAGAGAGAGATAGAGAGAGAGAGAGAGAGAGAGGGAGAGAGAGAGAGAGGGAGGTTAAATTGGCACAGGAGTCGAGGCCTGTTGTTCTCGGTGGCGGTGTGCGGCGCCTAACGAGGCACTGGATGTAAAAACAGACAGCCATAATGAGATGGCTGATGGACAGGCTGCGTGTGTACACACACACACACACACACACACGTGCGCGCACACACATGCACACGTGCACACACAGGGGTAAAGTACAGCTATAGGAGAGCAGAGGAATGCTACATCGCAAAGAGACACAAGACAGTGGGAGGCAGAGAGACACACCAAACAGAGAGAGAGAGGGAGAGAGAGAGAGAGAGAGAGAGAGAGAGAGAGAGAGAGAGAGAGAGAGAGAGAGAGAGAGAGAGAGAGAGAGACAGACGTGGAGTTTCTAGGCAACCAGCAAACAACAGACAGAGCTCTGGTGTCCTGCTGGCTGTGGCGCGGCTGACATTTTCTTTCTACCTGTCTGTCCACCTGTCTGGCTGTCTTGCCGGCTGTCACTCGGCTGCTCCGTTTGGCTCGTCTGCAATGCGACCCACTGACTATTATAGGATGTTAGCTGTGCCTTCCCAGCGCTGCTCTGTAAACCTGCTCTGTAATGCTACTCGCTACTCGCTACCGTTTCCACACACTTTGTTTGTGCTGTGTGGTTGGTCTGCATTGTTTGTGTGCGTGCGTGCGTGTGTGTGTGTGTGTGTGTGTGTGTGCGAGCGCAGCAATGCGCATGCAACCTCAGGTGGGTCAGTTTCACTCTTGGCCCGTTCCAGCCTGTTACCACGGCAACCGTTAGGCCAATTAGGGCCCGGTTGACTTCCAGGTGACCTTGACACTATGAGCCCCGCTCTAATGAGCTACATCCACACACACACACACACACGTGTGCAGGCACACACACGTGCACGCACACACAGAAAAGCTGCCTCCTCCGCAAGCGCCTTGGAGAATATCAGCATGCTGACACTCAAAACAGGGAGTGTCACACGCAGACGCGCGCACACACGCTGTGGGCTAGTTAAAGGACAGCTCAGCCACAGTAATTCAGAATTCCAAGCACATGCACATACTCGCTCAGATATGCTTACGCATAGTACACTTATACAATCACACAAATAAATTAGAAATCGCAATATATCGCAAAAATATTGAATCGGGGCCCCTGTATCGTGATAAGTATCATATCTCCAGATTCTTGCAAATACACAGCCCTAACACACACACACGCGCACACGTGTGCTACAGGAGCATGATTCTAATAAACACTGGCCATGCTTCTAACGTGACGTTCTAAAGAACCATAGCAGGGGTCATTACTTACAGCCCAACCAACAGGTTACCAATGGCCTGTGTGTGTGTGTGTGTGTGTGTGTGTGTGTGTGTGTGTGTGCGTGTGGGGTAACTAATGCAGACCTAGATATGTCCTGTGCGTGTGTGTGTGTGTGCGTGCGTGTGCAGGCGTGTATGTGTGTGTGGTAACTAATGCAGTCCTAAAGGTCGGTGAGGCACAAAATCATTACTATCAGATTAATAATGCAGCCAGGGCCCTGCGCTATAGAGCCGTTAGACGGAGGATAGCCGGACGGGCGGAGGCAGGAGAAACCAGAGGAGTAAAGGAGTGGAGGAGTAACCCCTGTAACCCAATCAAAGGAGCGAAGCCTGGGCTAAAGCCTCGATGGAAGGAGAGGGATCACCCGGGTGCCATGCGGGGTTTGGAGCTACAGAACGGGCCAAGACGGCACTCGCTGGGCCAGAAATGTCAGCCGAGGGGAGGGGGTTGTTAGATGACGGGACAGGCAGCGTGTGGCTACCTTTAATCTGATGACACCGTGTTAGCTACACACACACCTTTCACCAAATGCTTAGGTTACCTGATTTTACAGATTAAATCAAAACAACTCATTTGCAAATGATATATATTATACAG
>JAODUK010000002.1:1941418-1963241 GCA_027564635.1 Typhlichthys eigenmanni | reverse complement strand
GTGAGAGAGTGAGAGAGAGAGAGAGAGAGAGAGAGAGAGAGAGAGAGAGAGAGAGAGAGAGAGAGAGAGAGAGAGAGTCCTTGCAACTCTCTGAACCTGCATCACTTACAAGAATTGTATTTACCGACTAAAACATAGTTGAGCGTCAAGCATAACAAACTGTACACTTGAAGTCCAGTTCCCAGCTCTGCGAGGCAAAAGTATGTTTTTATGTAACTCGCTGCCTGGCCAATAGGGAGTACCAAGATGGCGCCCTTACCACCAAGGTCAAAGGTCAAGCAGATTAAGCGTTGGGCTCCTTCGGACGCAGCACTCATCACCCATGGTGATTGCGATGATACCAGCGACAGACAGACTTCCATGGTTAATTTTTAATGAACGCTGTTTGAAATTTTGAACAAGCTCAAATTGATTCATGACTTTTTAATGGTGCCCATGGAAGCTTCTGGAATTGCTTATTGTGTCTCGGGCAGAGAGCAAACATGCGCAGCAGGAGATGGGGGAAAGACTCAAGATAAATCCCACCCCTGAAAAAAGTTTTATTATATAGTAACTCATAACTGAGCTGGGTACTTTGCGACTGCGACATTACAGGGACAGTCTCTCGACTAACATATTTTTATGTTGGCTTCGGTTCTTGCAGGCTTGGATATGTCAGCCTATCTCTGATAATAGTGCATGTTATTTCAATGTCAAGAGGACATTGCTCTAAAACATGCCATTGTACGTACCAACAGCACGCATGTGGCTTAAGCGGCATTGTGTCTGCCGCAGGACTGCAGGATAGATAGTAGGCCTACTTTCCCATTCATGCAAATGCATTCTTGGTTTTTGGTTTCACGCAAACCAATATGGAGGAGACAAGAAAAGAGATTACCTATTCCGCTGTGTGTAGAATAGGTGGGAGAAGCGATGGCAGGAGTATTCCGAACAAGGTTGATGAGACGTGCAGAGAAGAGTTGCTGTTTCTACCACTTCCATAAGAGTAGCTATAGCATTAATATCATGTCTTAAAGTTGCCCATTTTTGTGGTAGAATCACGCCCGTTATCTCTAGGTTTGATTATAGGCCTACAGCAGGGCTATTCGACTCCGGGCCTGGAGGGCCTCACCCTGCATATTTTAGATCTCTCCCTGCTCCAACACACCTGATTCAAATAAAGGCGTCGTTATCAGCCTTCTGACAACCTTGAATCAGGCATGTTGGATCAAGACTGGAGTTGAATAGCCCTGGCCTACATGATCATATACAAGTAGGCTATAGGTCTACTGTATCTGTTTCATGATCATTTCACTTTTGCTTTCGAGTCGTTGGTTCCATTGCTTTCAGTGGCCTCAACTTAGAGTGCAACCTGCGGGTTAAATGGACTGAATTTATACAGCGCTTTTATCCAAAGCGCTTTACAGTATTTTGCCTCACATTCACCCATTCACGTACTGATGGTGATTGCTGCCATGCAAGGTGCGACATTTTATAGAAAACAAGCGTTATAGCAGAGCAGCGATACCATTAGGTGGTGACCGCAACCTATTTCTAGGCTTTCTCCGCAATATCTCGTCAAACACCTTGTTTTTTTCCAAACATGATGATGCGCTGTTGTAGGGGCACCTCCGTTAATATAATTTGCAATCAGCCTTTCCCTCAACAGCTTTCATGTTATCTCTTTGTTTTGATGACGCTCAGTTTGGCGACATGTTGAGATAGAGTAGGATATAGCTACATTGGCCTACTATTACATATGTACGGTAGTTTGAGATTAAAAGGTTCCCGTGTTTGGAAAGGTTTTCTATGTGTCTCCGACTCATTTGGCAATGTAGGTTATAGGCTATAGGCTAGAGGGTACACGGAAATACAGAACGAATCACATCCCCATTTTTTGTGGATGTGCTTTTTTTTACCTGATGCCGCATTTTATTTTTCAATAGTGTGTGTGATAACCTATATTATGGCACATACTGTATACCGGCACTGTTATACTGGGACAGGTGGGGTGAAAGTTATATCCTGACATCTAATAGCATATTCTACTGCAAACACAGCATTAGCTATCTTTACGTTACCCAGCATCAACTGTACTCAAGACACCTGCCCGAATTGCCAATAGTTTTTTTTCACCATAACTTAATTTCTTGCTGATGGCTTATTTCTTCTAATCCTTGGTTGTGCCTTGTCTCTTTGGAGGCACATGTGCTATCTGGAGTCTGGCTGCGTTCGCTTTTACGCTGTGCTCACTAACGTAATTGCAATTAATAAATCATATCTTTTTTTATTTATTAATTACGTAAAGTGTGTGATAAATCATTATTGAAATGTTATCGCGATTAACGCTTTATGTTTGACAGCCCTAATTTTGTATTACAATTATTAAATATATAAATGGCAAAATATTAATGACTTTTATAAAAAACACAAAATATATGGAGCGTGTGTGTGTTTGTGTGCGCGAATCCATTTAATTTCTCCATACAAGCGTTCGAGCAAAAGTCTGCGTAGCAGCTGAATTACAACATCCATGAATGTTTTTGAGGAGAAGGAATGTGTTAAACCACTCCTGCTTGCGTTCCATTATAACCCTGATGTTTTTCAAGTGTTCTGCTGAAAACTCATATGTGATCCATCTGTAGGCTACTCCAAAACTAACGTCTCCCATGTGATGTTTGAGGACCACGACTACGGAAGCTAATAGCAGCATTACTTTGAGCTTAATTCAATGTATAAAAATGGGGTTTGCCGGATGCAAAAAGGTTGAAAACGTCCAATTTCCATCTGTAAAGGTGACGCATGATTACATTTGTCTTCTGGAGTCTCTAATGACAGCAACACAGTGTGAATCATTATTGACGGCCTTGTTTATGAAGGGAATCCCCCTTGTGGGTGAAACCACAGCTACAAAAAACATGTGAACGTGGTTGTAAGATCTTAGAGCGTCCGTCTCTATACTCCTCCCCATAGAGCACTCCACAGACATAACCCAGTCGAGTTCCAAATATAAACACTGGGCTGGAAATGTTCTCTTGAACTGAGGAGTGCTTCTTTAAAGTCTTTAGGACTGCTGGTCAGGTGGCAGCTATACGACCACCGTTTGTAGGGATGCAGATGTCCTCTCACCTCCCCACACTTAATTTATATTACAGGTGTAAAGCAACCTCTGGCTCAACCGAAGGTTACCTGCCCAACCCTCAGTACCACAGTTTGCCCTAGTCCGCCATCATTTATTAACGTAGTTGGCGAGCCTTACGAGACATGGGTACCAAGTTTGTGAATCCGTTATCCATTCCGAACACAGATGCTGGTCGGCCTGAAATATAGATTAAAGATCACGGTGTGGATAGTGGAAATGTTGCATGAACACATGTTGTCAAATAGTGAAATGCATTTGCTATAAGAAAACTTCACATTTATGTCTACATGTATGGAAATGAAACAAAAAAAGAAAATAATACATAGGCCTATATACTGTATATTTTAAAAACGTAAACAGACATCCAGCATGTTTGAATGTGTAATGAGAGCAACAGGCACGAGTATAGATGTAAGGATGCTTTTACAACCTGAAAAATCTGCAACGTGCACAGTTTGAATGTCACAATAAGCGCAATGTGTCCCTGGTTGATTTTTATTGAGTTTTAATGCCTTCATGTCTGTCTCTGTTTTGCTCCCCTCATCCACCCAGCCGTCATTATGTATCACCTCCCATATGAAAACCCGCGAGTGAGACCAGAACGCACTGCATGTCTGGTGCAGGCGCCTCCCGTCACATGCATGTTCTCGTCCCGTGGAAGAGGGCGACACAATTAGACGGCCCACGGCCATCCATCACGGCCCACGGCCCACGCCTCGAGTGTCTCTTTCAACGTCCTTAGAGGTCAGGCTTACGAAGGAGCTCGAGAAGGAGCCATCGTAATGTTCCCGCGGCATTTGCGCTCCGAGCGGCTCGGGGAAGGGGATGTGGTTGGGAGGGGGGAGTGGGTGGGTGAGTGAGGTGGGCAGCAGCAAGGCAAAGGCTGTCAGATATAAGGTCAAGCCAATAGACTGTAAGACGACAAATACCGGGGGTGTTATCGAGCGGCAGCATATTGGTGACAGAGCGGTGGTTCTGGAGACCGGTGAAGCAGATCATTTCCCTCCCCTGCCTACACAACCAACATTTACCGACACCAACACCAACACCAACACCACCCGACTGTCACTGTGTCACGTGGCTACTGTATAGTAGAAGATATGTAAGGGAAATGGGGACCTTCCAGAGACCTCTTCTCGTCACGGTCATACTTAATTTTAGAGGGTTTGGGTTTGTGATCTTTCTCTTCATTCATTTATACGCTTGCTTCGAGAGTGTTTTCAAAAGGAAGGCTAAAGAATGCTACCGGAGGCTGATGCAACATGTGAAAAACAGCATGGTTGTGCAGTCTGTAGTTGAGAAATCTGGCATGGCTTCCCAAGAAAGTAATATAGCCATAAAGCGTCCATCTGCGTGAGTGCAGGCCTGGGTTTCAAATCATTCTGAACTCATGTACACGCATGCAAACACACATGCAGAGGCAGAAAGGCAAGCGCGCACATACACATTTGCAGAATCAATGTTCTCCAGCCTCCAGTTGACAGAATGCCACACTTTAAGCTACAGTAGCACTCAAATAACAACAACAACACCACCACCACACCACCACGACACAGCCAGGCAGGCTAGTAGTTGATAGACAAGCAACACAATAGCACATGGTAAACAAAGAAGTAACTGCATCTTAAAAAGGCCTCCATCTTGGTCTCGTAAAAGCAGAAAGTTGTCTGGATGCATATATGTATTCGCACCTGTTGGTCTCTACAGGATCAGTGCCAGAGGAAATAAACAGCCAATTTTATCATGGATCTGTCGGCATTTCTCTTTAAGGTTAGAGTAAAGCTTGGCGATGACTGCTTTTTACTTGAAGGATTGGCAGTGCCCTTGGGGGTGCATGTAAGAGCCTTGCTTGGCAGTACCTGCCCTGGGAACATACTAGTGTTGGTGCCACATGCCCAGGGCCTGTCAACTGGCATTAAGACAGAAGCTGAGTTAATGGCTAGGGGTGTGTTGTATTGTGTGATGTTATGTTATGTTATGTTATGTTATATGATATGATATTATATTATATTGGAAAGGGTTTTAATGTGCAAAACCGTGATGTGACATGTTCATGCCCCAATTGTGTTATTGACTCAAACGTCAACAAGAAACATCAGCGCTAAATAGATTTGTGTGAATACAGCTAGTTGTGTCTGTCTCACAGCCATACAAGCACACAGGCACGCACACATGCACACACACACATGCACACACACAGGCCTGAAGGCTAGCTGGAGGACACAATGAGCCAAGTATGGGCGTCAAAGGCAGAAGATGATGAAGGCATTGGAGGCTGAATAATGAAAGGGAAGAGATGAGAGGCGGGCCAAGGCACCGAGACAGCTGTCGGTACCTGCGTTCCCATAATGCATTGCTCTACCGGTCGACGCTTAAACGTTGAAACGTTTGCTCTGTTATGCAGACTGGCAAGATTATATGAGAAATTCCACATACAAAGTCAAGAACACAGAAAAAACAATCAGTCGCACATTTTTATTAAACTGCCTTTTACTTTTGACTGCTCGCAGAATCACATTACGTGATGTTTTAAAAGATTCCATCCTCCCACCTGGCCGGGACGGTCATCTTCTCCAAGGTAGACCTCATTCGGGGATATCACCAGGTGCCCGTCCACCACCCAGACATCCCCAAAACTGCGGTGATTACCCCATTTGGACTGTTCGAGTTCCTACGCATGTCATTAGGCCTTAAGAATGCAGCACAGACTTTTCAACGTTTAACGGACTCTGTATTGCGAGATTTACCTTTCCTGTTTCATGTCCTGTTTCATGTTCCTGAAACAAGATGTGCTGTGTGTCTTTGGCTCACACCAGTTAAGTTTTCCTCCTCACAGTCAAACTGACCGGGCCAACACCCCTTCACCCAGAACGCAGTGTTTTTATCGCGTGTCAGAGCGAACTCCAAAATATGCGGAAAACATCCGCCTTACACACATGTGCTTCCGTCTGCACTGAATTAGCATTCGCTCAGACGCCAAAAATAAACGCTGTTGTGCAGACAGGAGCGCATGCAGACAGACATGCCGACAGCGACCGGAGACAGACAGCTATCTCTTCGGCAGCTCGGCAGCTCTCACGATGAGTGATTTTGTGGTGTGAGCAGTAGAATAAAACAAAGTAGTACCTAAAATCTCTTGCTTTGTGCCGGGTGTTTCAGTAGTGCCTGAATAGCATGTTGCCTTCAATCACCATATTATTGTTATATCCAAATGTAACGTATTTATAATGGGGACCCAAGTTGAATCATACCCTTGTGAACACAATTACACTTTTTTTTATTTTTGTTTTATGAGACTGTCAAGATAACAAAAAAACGCACCTACCAAGAAAATGTAAAAAATCCCAAGAATACTACAAGCATTTAGACACAATTTGCCCTTAGACTGTCACCCAGACACACACACACACACACACACACACACACAGGAAGTGCACTGAGAGGGCATTTGAAAGGTCACTATACCATGCAACATTAACAACGCTGTCAGTGAGACAGCAAAGTGTTTGTGTGTGTGCGTGCGTGTGTGTGTGCACATACAGGGACTGACTGATGGGTTATAGTACTAATCTAAATGAATGGCGTTCTGAACTTATGAATCATAGACCTGCACTATCAAATGACCTGAGACTGAGCTGCCATCTCAGGAAGCCATAAATAAGGCTTATTAGAGAACATTTCTGGGGTTTGTTTGTGACATGTCAAGTGTTCTAGAGAGATGGCAGCTCCTCAAAGTGGGGCACGTGCAAGTCAAATATGCCCCAAAAATCTGCAAATACAATAAAGAATGACTCCAGTGCTACTGCAACGCACAACCACACACACGCACACATGCACATGATCAACACACAGCATTCACAGTGAGTGTGTATTGATGTATAGCAGAGGAACGAGCTCAGAGGACAAAAACAAACGCTTTGGAAAGCCACCTAGTCAAGCTGCAATCATCCCTATGGCTTCCACAATATAATTAAGAGGCTGAAGGACCACTGCACCTATAAATACCAACTATAGGTGTAAACAAAAGGGTCAATTGTAGCCAAAAGCCTCCCCCACTGCTGTGCCTTTACACAGGCGACGTCAACGAAAAAAATGGCAGACTAAATGCAGATTTTTAATTTCACAAGAGCAATGTTTCTTTTGTTAGTGATGAAAACACCTCCATGTCGTTCCATACATTTCCAGAGAAGGCCGGTCAAGTTTGTTCCACTTATTTTGGCTGAGTGTGTTGCATACCCCCGCATTTAAGTCGTCTCTTGTGAGACCTCTGGTCTTATTTTGGCTGAGCATGTTGCATACCCCCGCATTTAAGTTGTCCCTATAGTTGTGAGACCTCTGGAATGGCCGTAAACTCCCAGAGGGGAACGTGGGTCAGAGAAGTAAGGAAAGAGAGATGTTTGGATTTTATTTCCTCCCTACATGAGGTGTTACCAAGACAGAGCCAACTGGGACATGCCAGAATGTGAAAAACAAGTTGTTTATGTGAGCACATCACCATAGTAATACATCAGCCCTGTTGGCAACAAGATGCAAAACAATTATAATTTTGAGAGATATTAATAATGTGAGGCCATGTTGGGACAACCAGCCCACTGAAAATGAGCAGTTGTTTTTGAAGTTTTGGCTGCACTGACACAACCCAGCCTGCAGGTGTCCCTGTTCTGACATTCTTTCAGAGTAAGAAATTACAAAAAACATAATTTTAGCTTTTTGCTTATATGACGTGCACACAGGCACCGACACTACACAACAACAACAACAACACCCAGTGTTTTAAACCTATTTTGTCCTTTTAAAAACCAACTACTAACACAGATGAACATTGGCTAGTCTTGCTCCTTATATGCAATGCTGTGCCTTCTCCCCATACTATACCTCACAACCATTAGGAAATATCTGCACACACACACACACACATACACACCCCCCCCCCCCCTTACCTTAGAGAGACTATATGGAGGCTGTGACCCCGGTCCACCACATCACTGTATCTCACCTCGTGACAACTGGCCAAGCTATACTGGGAGAATGGGACAATATGTCAACTATAGCTTTTTATATTTGTTTTCCAGAACAAATCTTTCATCATCATCATCATCATCATCATCATCATCTTCTTCTTTATTGTCCACCACTGTTGAAATTTGCATTTGGTTTCACGGGTAAATCACAATAAGCACAAATACCACAAACAACAGTAGCAATATGTTTCCAATGATAACATACTCAACAAAGTTATTGAATTTGGTATGAAAGGCTTTTTGGAGATGTTCTTTGTTATTTTAGCAGCTATGGCGTCTTCCTGAGGGACGTTTTTTATTATTTTATTTTTTTTACACACACAATTACATTGATATTTTGTGTGTTAGTGTTCATTTCTTCTCTACATTATGTTATAGATTATGCGTGATGTTGGCATCTGTGTTGATGTTGGTGGTGTGTGTGTGTGTGTGTGTGTGTGTGCGCGCGCGTGTGCGCGTGCGTGTGCTGGAAGGTGCACTCCACCAATTTGATGCACCTTTCACAACAGAGTGAAAGATGTTAAGTTGTGTTGGAAGACAACATGACCATCATAGATCATGCATTCGTTAAAGAAAAACACCAATTATTTTAATGAGCCTTCTGCTCCCCTGCACGATTTCCCTCATCTAGAACAGAAGGCCTCCTGCACTTATGTAATCCAAGGTCAGGTTAACCTCAGAGTCTATAGAGTAGGTTTCTCCCCATAAAACTGCCACATGATGTTAGATCCACGTGATAGTATAACCGTATGACCCACGGCTATGTGGTATTATTTAATTTAATGTGTATTTCCTTATTCCGTCCATGAGCACAAACAAAAGCAGTGAGACAGCTCCTCTGCTAGCCTTGTATGAAACAACTATTGATTTTTTACAGATTAAGATCATTATGGTTATTTGTTGCCATTACAAGAACATAAAGTGCACACTATGTTACATAAACTACAGACCTCAGGTGAGCATATTGTTAGCCCTGGTCTACAACACGTTGGGCTGTATGTCATATTTCTGTGTTTCTCAAGCTTTACATCTTAAATCGTGTTGCAAATCGCCACCGACGGAGAGACAGGGACACGCACAACAACGATGCAATGCATCACACTAACACTTTGCTTACTGCTTTCTCTCGTTCTCTATAGGCTACGCGAGAGGAACGGATTAATAGGAGATGGAGACGTCGGTGTGGAGAATGGGAGATAGCGATGAAAAAGGACATAGACCTTAGGCTAATAGCTAAATAGCGAGTGCATCTCCAAAACACTTCTGCTGCCACGTCAACAGAGGACACGCGAGAGGCGTGCTCCCATTCTACATGGATAGTGCACTTATGACATGAACCAATATGCCCATGTCTTTTTGGTGTGCTGCACACACAGTCCTAATTCATTTCACAGGAAATGATTCGGGACATTTAGTCTCTTGGACCGCCTTTGATGTTCGCATCCAATTATGAGTTATCAAGTTAACTCATGGTGAATAAATAAAACAAGTACCAACGTGTCTGGTTTCCATCTAAACGCAGCCTTGTGTGCAGTATTTTCTCTAAAAGATGGATTCATTAAAGTAAAATTAGGTAAGGAGTGTTGTGCGCATAAGGGGTTACAGGGTTAGGGTTAGGGTCGCTTGATTTATTTTGCCCACCAGATTAGGATATTGCTTTTTTTTTTGCACTTTATGGCGTCAGATATCGCAGGTATGATCGTTACAATTATGCTTTTGTCAGTGTGCACCAAACTCTTCGGTATCGTTAACAGCCACTTGATGAAGTCAGTTTTGCAGGTGTAGAGAGCTGGAAACACGACGTTTTTCTTGTCGCTGCAATATGCTATCTTAAGTCAACAAGTCAATTGCAGTCCCCCGGCATCGGCCGTCTACAACTCAAGCCATAACAGTCCCTAAATTATGGCCTATTAAATAGTTCATGCAATGTGGCCTTCTCATTAGGCTGAAAGTGCGGTGATAGAGGAAGTGATGGGCTACTACCAATATCATTGTCAAATTATACTTAGCCTACGCGTAACCTATTTCTCTGTGGCTCTACAAAATTGTAGGCGTAGAGATTCAAGATTGGCACTCCATGGCTACTACAACTAACTTAGACAATCCAGCTACTAGGCAGCCTGCCTGCCCATGTTATTTGTATTTATCCCGAGACGCAGTTAGCCTACACTATTTCAGTGGAAAGATGACCAGTGTTAAGGTGGTCTTTTGGCTCCACCTTGTGTCAAAACACGAGTTGTCCTAATATACTTTTCCTTCCATCTAACGTCCGTGAACTTGGCAAGTTGGCATTATATGATAGGCCTATGTCAAAAGTCTTAAAAAAAAAATACAATATTGATCCACAAACGTGCATAATTTACCCCAACGATTGTGATGTTAGAATATATTAGACATTATAATTATATACAACATTGTGCTGTACAGCATAAAATAAAAACCATAAGATACATAGATCACACACAGCAAAAATGCGGATATTATACAGAACAAATCTCAACATCAGGTTGTCGTTTTTATCCAAAACAACATGTGAGTATAGAGTACAATTACAAGCACTGTATAGGGATGAGGCATTTTACAGGATGCTTATTCAGAACCCTTTCTGTCTGGCATAGAACACAGACCCCTAGAGGATCCTAGTTGTTCACACGATCGGACTCATCAGGAAGTTTTAAGAAATAGAAAGAGATTGGTACAAGTCACATTGGAGCTGCAGCAAGCCACATTCATTTCCTGTTTAATGTACAGTGTGTGGGTGTGTATGGGCTGCAAGAGTGTGCTTTTATACAATAAGAGCTAAAGTGGGGAGCGTGGACATGTTTGTGTACTGTTTAATGGTGTAGTGACGTAGACTGTTCTCTGTGGACAAACTCGGAGCCCATCGTTAATGTTTACAGCCTGCAACCATCAGTCAGAATGAATGTGTGTGCGGGTCGTGGGTGTTTGAGTGTGTGTCAGGCGGATAGGGTGTAGCTGTAAAGGAGTACATGTACATTTGTTCTTTCACGTGATGTGTGTGTGTGTGTGTCTAGTCTACAGATGGGGGGATGTGGACAATCAAGGACGTAAAATTAAAGGGGGCTCCGGAATGTTGTTAAGTCTTGCATTTTTAACAGCCCAGTTTCATTATGTTGATACAACTAAAGAAATAACTATCATTTATCATCTACTGTATCATAGAGCACTGTTCATGTTTCATGTTTCCAGTAGAACAGCACAGAATTTTATTTGTAATGTTTCTATAATAATTAAATATGTTATGTCATGTTAAACAAAGAAAATGTTCCATTTAACAATTAAATTTGGCTGAGGAGTTTTTACACTAAAACAACACACAAACTGTGAAGCTTGTCTCTTGCCAAAAATGTATTTAAATAAAATGTAAATGTGTCAAAAAAAAAAAAAAAAAAGAATATATTAGGCCTAATTAGGCTAATTGGGCGCAGGACATCAACACAATTGTAAAAAAAAAAAAAACTAGCTTAATGTAGAATTTCTATAACACAGTTTGAGGACACATTTTTCACAATTATTTCAGCTTCTTATACGGTGCGCCAACTTCACGGAGATGTCGTTTCAGCGTGTTTCAGATACATTCTTATCCTTGTGAGACCATCCTGATCTCGCTAGAATTGTGTTGTGAACATGCCCAAGCCACAGCCAATAGGTCTATGGCCACAACACACAATTTGTATTAATTGCCTACGTGATTCTGTATCTCTAGGCAGATGGTAGGCCTATCACTTCAGTGAGCATGATGTCAGTGAAGTCAGACGTAACTTTACACTAAAATATCAGAATAAGAAAGCAAGTACAAGGCAAGAACATAGATATAGAATTTATTTTCAATATCAATTGCAAAGAATAAGATGTGACAGCTTGAAACAGATAATACAGAATTTATTTTGAATCCAGAAATAGGAAAATACATAGGCTATAGGTAAAAGATAACAAGCAGAAACTGTAGTCAACAGAAAAAATAACTAGCCCAAAGAGAATAGATAGGACGGCTATGGGGTACAACAGAAAGCATTGTTTACCATTCAATTTCTTTTTTAAACAGTATGTGGATTGATTTTGAAAACAGCTGCCTTGATATCTCATCTGGGTTACTTGACATTCTACAATATTGTGCAAGTGTTTTTGTAACATTTTCTAGCTGGTATCTCATGAATGGTAAACAATAGTTGGTCCAGTGCATTAACACAGTGACACAGATCAATACACATGTACTCAGCTGACTACAGAATAAAAGTAAAAGACAATCCTGATAATTTAACAACTACCACTAAATCGGCAGAGCAAAGGGGTTTAGTTAATATACAAGTGGAAAAGTGAAAATAAATTATATGGAAAACTGTGCAAAACGGACAAATACTCTAGGTTAAAGTTATCATGAGTTAGTTGGAGCCAATTCAGATTAAATGTATGGGCAGATGGAGAGAAGAGGTGTTTATTATTGCCTAGTTCCTGGATTTCAACCTGAAGTGAGCAGATTGTGAACTTAACAGGACGCAATGAGTTAATGTTATTCAAGGAAAAGGCAAAGCGACCTTGCTTTCCCTACAGCCCTACATTTCATGAAAACCACAGCAATTAAGTGTGTAGATTGTTTGTGAAGGAGGTTTATCTACAGGTCAGCAGTGAAATCTACAAGTTGCATTGGTCGACATGGTTTACAAAAAAAATGCAGCCTGGCACAATACCCATATATAGCTACAAGTCAACTAAGAAACATCTGCAAGTATAGAGCCAACATCATACACAATGAAGCGCACAGGGTTATTTCTCAGCTCTGCGATTTGCCCAATTTGAAAACCAGTAGAGAGGTTTAGATATTAATGGCGTTGAGTCTCAAAGAGTGAATGATCCAAGTAAGTAACTGAAAATAAAAGTGACAAATTGCTTACTACTGCAACAGATTAAACCACGGTGATGCACTTGAACAGTGTACTAAAATCATCACAAGACCAGTCTAACAGCACATTTTAGCTTTGACATTTTACACCAGTAGTAGTGCTCTAGAACTGTATAGCCACCAATAATACATCGTTGCTGATCTTACCCCAGTGACACTAGCGGAACACAAAATCCATAGTAAAGCTAAAGACAACCCAAGAACTAAATAAGTTTAAATGGCCTGGTCATGTTTTTACCAAAAAACATACTCTAGTACTGTGCCTCTGAGAAGCAATGTCCTTCATCTTTAGAGACCTAGTAAAACATTAAACTTCCCTAATATCATTTGAAGACATAATTTCTACAGAGGATTTGGTTTGCAATGAGAAGAGAGAAAAAAAATATTTTATAGGAATACAAGTGGAATAAAATGCATCAATCATAACACAATCATAGAATTCATCATATAGACAACACATTTCAATATCTTGTCAAAAGGAAAAATGATACATCTTTTATTCACACTTTACAAAAAGCTAGTCTTTAAATCTACTACGATACTAATGCAATTCAGAAAAATAAAGATGGACACATTGGTTTTCATTAAAAAACAGATATATATATATATATAAAAAAAACCAAAAAAAAACATGAAGGGGCTACCAAATGGGTCGAGAACTTAAATAAGACAAAATGTATAATTTCCCCTCTTGCTTTGAAGAAAAAAAAATCATTTAAACATTTACATTAAAAAGTGATGAGATATTTATTACATTTGGGAGGAGTGTGTTGGGGGTCCTGCATCTCTGTCAAGTCTTACTTTAAGTGCTCATCATATAGTATCCATTAAAAAACATTAGTTTGACAGTTGCTATAATAGAGTCTCACCGCTGACAGGTTTCAAGTGTTGGTCCAGGCGCTAACCAAACAGTCATAGCAACATGTTTACGCAGCCTTTTGAGAAAGAAACAGGTGAGCTCACTGCCCCTCATTCCTTGAATCTATTTGCAGAATACAGTGGGCCTTCTGTCTGTGATGAGGGGGGGGACACAGATGGCACTATAGCTGCAGTAGGCATGGAAGAGAACTATACAAAGTGGTCGAGCATAGGGTTTTTAAAAATAAAAAACGCTAGAGTAACAGAGTTGGCAGGTTAGGTTCGACAGAAGCTTGAGATCAGGAGAATGGTGCAGAGGAACAAGCCTTGGAGACTGAATCCTTATCTTTGGGTGGGTGGTTAGGGTGGTGTGAGGCAAGGGCTGGCATTAGGGGAATGTGGTGGGTAGGAGCTGTGCTAAGGTATAAGAAGGGTATATTCCAAAAGAGCGGCATTGATCAGAGGGGGTGGGGGAAGGTAGAAATCACATCTGATTAGAGTTCAATTAGTAGGAACACATCATAACATTGTCACAGCTCATAATAAAAAAGGAATCAACATTAACAAAACAAAAGCACATAAAATCTTCACAAATGTCTCAACAGTATTTAAAAATAAGAGAAAAGGTTGTCCGGGCGTTCGCCGAGTGTAAATAGTGCAAGACAATGACTAGAGTGAGGCACAATGTTCCAGTTGTACGTCACGCGGGATTGCTTGGTTCGCCTGGGCTGAGGGGTGGGTGGGTGTGCAGACGCGTTATGAGCAGATGTGACACCACTGACGGGCTGCGGCTGATCCCACGGTGGATTAGTGAATGGCCGGGTAGCAACAGGTGGGGGTTTACGCGGTGTACAATCACAGCAATATACTCGCAAAGCAAAAACATTACATAAAAAAAAAAAGGCGGCAAGGCCAGAAGCAGGGGATGAATGGAGGGAGTGCAAAGAAGTGACAGCGAACGCCTAGAACAACCTCTTCTTACGTCTTTTGTACAAGCTGGTAATATCAATTCATCTTAATATTAAGTTGATAAAAATTTAGCCATAGTTTACAATACAATCTTTTTCAAATCAGATAATTTACTCTTAGTACAAAAAACGCCAAAAAACAGGTCTTTTGTGGTTCATATACAATCATGTAGACTGAATCTAGATTTCTATTCTGTACAAACACTTGTGAAAAACCACTTCTTTTGTGTATGGAACTTATGGCTAGGAAAAAAGTCACTACTGGCCTCGGAGACAGTGCTACAGATCTGCCTGCAAATGGTGTGTTGTGTAGATGGCGTGTATTGGGGTATGAAGCTGGATGGCATCTCCGGACAAAGAGAGGAATGCTGGTTTTACTCCTTCAAGTCAAGCCTTTACACACTCTCTCTGCCTCAAAAGCAACAAGGTCAAAAGATTTCTCCGTTGCTTTGCCCATCAGCCTAAACTCCTCGCCTCTTGGCCACAAGATGGTACCGTGTTGAGTGCAAGATTACGAGGATGGCACACATGACAGCTGTCCGAGCAACGATGGGGAAAGAAGTCCGCAGAGGGGAAGGTAGCTGCACTCAATTTCTCCACACAGTCGATACTTAACTGCTCAAGTCAGGTCGGCGGTAACGTTTGAAGCCGTCTAGGTGTTCGGCCTTCTGAGAGCTTGACTGCTAAATGCACCAGTGCAAAGGTCAGGGGGTGTAGACTAACGTGTAGCACCGCATGGACGGCCCTCAGCGCCACAGAATGACAGCAGGAGATCTCACCCACTGCTCTAGAAACGGCACTGAAGCCACAACTACTAGATTTAACTACCCCCCCCCCCCCCCCCCAAGACCCCTATTTGAGTCAAACTAGCAGACAGACGCCAGACATCTAGAAAAGGTAAGGAGAGCAAATACACAAGCTAATGATTGAGGTCTGATACAGACGAGTCTGACGTCTTTGCTGGTTTTAGATTTGTACAGGACGGGCAGACCATTAGCTTTTAACGTTTTATTTAACTTTTGTTTCACCCAAACGGCTTCTTCACATGCTGGTGTTCAGGATTATCATTGTTATTCTTCCTCATTTGCATTACACAATAAACTGAACAGTCCTCTATTGGTTCTCAGAAAAACATACTTCTTACATCCATAAAGCTGATCCACATATATACTGGTGGCATGTGAAAGTGCAAACTTAAACAATTTGATTCCTGCTTCTTAAGTGCATTAAAAGTATATTTTTGAGAGAGATAGCGGAAGTCGAGCAATGGACTAAAAAAAGAAGTATTAAAACCACGCGCCACTTCCTGGTGATCACAAAGTGCAAACGAGGGATCGTTTTCATCCTGTACACCAGTGTGTAAACTGACAAGTTAGATGACGAGCAAAAGTTAAATATTGATTTAATGCAAATACTCCCAAACCTCCCCGCCACTTCTTTAACATACAATACACCCTGTGAGCCAAATCTGAGTGAGCTACCATCCGCTCCAGTCAGGAACTCACAAGCCGCCGTGCGGATGGGGGAGGGAGGTAGGAGGAATCAGAAACAAGACGATATATACGAAAGAAAAAAGGGATAAGAAAGAAAGAAAAAGAAAAAAAAAAAAATATATAGACTATCTATTACATCATACGAAATCCCTGTCGGCCAGACCTCACTGTACGATTATTTTACACGGATGCATTTGTGTCTTCCTTGGTAGGTGGGGAAGAAGGTTGGGAGGGAGTAGGGTGTGGGGTGGAGGCTGTGGTTGCAGCACCCCCGGTGGTGTGGGGGACTCACTACCTGCGTGCAGGCAGGTGGAGGCCGTTGACCTGGGGGGGCAGGTTAGGGAGCAGGAGTTCCAGTTGGGTGAACAGGGAGAAGTGGTCAGAGGGGATGTGGGGGTGTGGGCAGCCACTGACGCCATTATCCTCAAGCCAGTGGTGATCCAGGGGGCCCAGGATACCGAGGACGTTCAGATGAGGCTTTGAGTAGAAAATGTAGTCGATGACACCCTGTTGACAGGAGGGGGGGCTTTTTAAAAACTAACAGATCTGGCTGTTTAAAACAAACAGATATATGTGAATGCCGTTATGTAGCCGCGGTTTGGTGAAATTAAAAACAAACACTCAAGACACTAGGCTCAGGCTGTGTCAAAAGGATGTACCACACACACGCACGTGGTGCTCGCCTGGCTATGTAAACAAAAAAAGCCTTGATTACATGTCGTGTCCTGAGAAAAGTGACAATTACTCCGCTATTTCTTCACATACAAAAATCAGAGCACCGTAGTCAACCATTTGGAACACTAAAGAGGAGAACACGTCTATAAAAATGTGTGCTGGGTAACTTAAGAATTGTAATCGCATTAATTAAACTGCAATCCGAATTATTCAGTTTATGAGGCCTATATCCGGCGCCCTCCCAGTGGCAACTCCTGCGCGCTGGAAAGGTTTTGTCAAGTTTATGATGGCATTTATTAAAATCTGAGCAAGTCACAATCGGAACCTGTCATGCTTTAAAACAAACAACTGTAATCTGAATCGCCAAGAAAAGGCTATTACACCATGCAAGAATAAGCCTAAACATTACGCCTACCTGATCAGTGACTCGGGGATGTTCATTTTAATCTGCTTATAAAGCGAACTTTAGTTATCTGCCATCTTAAACAAATAATTCCTCAACATTTGTAGTTTTTTTAGTTTTGACCTTTATTTTACCAGGCGAGTTGACTGAGAACATATTCTCAGTTGCAGTGGGCGTAGGCTATACGCAGTCACCTTGAGGTGTTTCTGATTGGTGAACATGACTGCAGGAAGAGCACAGCGCTATAAGGCTTCACACGAGGAGAATGGCATGAAGCCTGATGCTACAGTTTAAACCAATACGTGCGAGCATAACTTCTAAATCGCAGCCTTTGTGTTTAGAAAAATCACGTTTTATAACATCGCCATTTTATTGCAAATGCAATCAATTGTTCAGCCCTACTGCCAATCTTTCACAACTAGAGTACCAGGTGTGCGCGGCAAACAGGAGATTCAACTCGTGTGTGTAGCCGGTACCGAAAGGTATTTTTCATATACAATATAGTAGGGCTGAATGATTTTGAGAAGAGAAAAAAAAAAAAATCAAATTGCAATTTTTATGACAGATATTGAGATTTGATTTGCAAATAAATAATTAAGTTAAATATAAATGTAACATTTTAAAACATGTTACGGAGCATTACCACATGAGATGGCATCAACACATCATCTGCTCTATATTCAAATGAAAAGATGAGCATAAAGATACAGGATTCTTTTTTTTTAGATGTGCTGAAGCACACTTAAATTGCATTTCATCATCGCTACAATAAATTCAAAAAGATTTTAGTCAATGTTGGCTTGCCTGTTGATTGGACAAACAAATACAGGTACAGGCTGTTCATTGTTATACAGTAAAATTTGTGATTAGCAGGCACCCCCCCCCCCCTTATGAATTTGAAAAACAAAATGTTATGTCTATTGTCAAGTGCTCTGTATCAGATCCGTTGGCCTAGTGGTAAAGGTGTCGTGCTGAAGTTATTTGTGTCATTTTACTTCACGTGATTGAGACCCACTCCAGACAAACTAGCTAATATTTTTAATAATTCTAGGAGTTCTAGAGGGTCGTGATGTAGTTCTCATTAATATAAAACATTTGTGAATGTAGTAATGAGGTGAAGAATGAAAACGTATTGTTAAAATTTGTGTAATTTAGACAAATCTGCTGCCAGAGGTGCGCTTGTGTTAAGTCAACACAAGCTTGCACACTACAAGCACGTGATTGGAAACCGGTTATCTTGGAAACCAGTAGGCATGTAACACCAGCAACTTAAGATCCAAGCTAACAGTCAGGACTGTTTGTGCACATTAATAACTCTACATAGAACAGATTTCGTCAGACCAACATACTGGTACTTATCATTTGAGGTAACACCGGTACTGTACTCACCTAGACTCATGTATCGTAACTGTGCAAAACTGTTGTTACATTGGCAAATGTCCAATCCAGTAAAAATATATTAGTTCAAAATGCATTATTAGATTAAGAAATTCTGTCTGCACCGACTGTTGCATTAATTTCATATTAGCCTGCAGATGCAACCTTCCATTCAGTCACTCGTTTGCATGTTAGCGGGGCTTGCAGTCTGAGATTGACAATGTCTGAGATTGCTGCAGTCTGAGATTGACAATTGAATTAAACAAATATGAGCTCTGCTAAATATTCAATAGCCTCTTTTTTCAGACCAGGTAGCTGCACAAATTTTGTATTCATTTATTTTTTTAACTGAGAAAATACTGTTAACACATGTAAAAAGCTAAAAATAGAATATTTAACACAAAATATTTTCTCGAATACCTACACATCAAATGAATACCCGAATAGTTAGGTCCAGCCCTAATGTAAACTTTTTTTAAATTTAAACCTAGTTAATGCAAGATATAATTGTCGGCATTAATTAATTAATGCTATAACGAGTTAACTTGCCCACACACATATAGACATTGGAAAGAGTTAAGATGACGCAAGCAGGCAAAGCTTGGAATGGAATAAGTCCAGTGTGTGTTCAGACACCGAGGCTGGCGGTGATAACATCCTATTGAGAATCGCCAATGCTCAGAGACAGCAGGCCAGATGCAGCGTGCAAAAGCAAACCTGCCATTTGGACAGTTCTCATTCCTTGGTGGACATGTTGACAAACATCAGACTATACTGTACCAAGTGGACTAAGGTAATTGCTGCAACATGCCAACCCAACAGCAGAACATGCATGTGTGTGTTTCTATAGAAAGGCTCTGCGGTTGTGGTGTTAATTGCATAATACATTTTAAAAAGCGTGCTTGGCCATTACGTTGCTACTGTAAGAAATCAAGAGTGATCTGGTGTGTTCCCATCAGTTTTTTCCTTTAATAAAAATGTACCCAACAATGTGCCAATCACACAGGTGAAGATCAAACAGTGGAATCTTACCCTGGTCAACAATTGAGCAAAGATGTATCGGTCATAAGTTCCCAGCTTTAGCAGAGAAATGTGGTCTTATAAATATATAGCGCACACACACACACACACACACCACCTGGTCTGCATGCAAGCTAAGTGGGTGGCTAGCGATCCGTTTTCTAGGCCTGTGCTGGTCAGGAATTTAAATGCAGATGCCCATCAAGTGAGTGCATGACTCATAACGGCATACCACATAACTACAGTGTGCCGGTTGCACACTACACGAGGAGCGCTTTTGCACGCACCGTCCCCTCAACCTTGCTTTGTACACTGCTGGCAGATGTGATCCGGACCACCCTCCTTCTGCAGTTTGCTCATGATTTACACTGCATTGCAATGACCTTGCAGTATTAATATGAACGCTTAGGCCTGTCATGGTTAGGCATGGGACGATATGATATTTATATCATGATTATCTTGGCGAAGATTACATCGATAAACATTATCATCACGATTATTTTTTAAATGGCACTAAAACATACTGAAATCACTTTAAGAAACAAACATTTCTGTTGTATAATGACATGCTTATCCATTCTGTGAGATTCATTTAGTTTTGAAGCCAGTATTTCATCAAATGTGATTAATCGTTTTTTTGTGGGGGACACAATAGGCAAGCAGAGCCTTCAGCCATAAATAATTCATATTTATCAATACAATTAGACTGTACAAATGAGCTAGACAGCTTGTGTCACTCGTGTTAATATTTCTGATTATCACAATAATGGACATTCACCACCATCCAAACATCGTCAGTAATCTCGATGTGTGTGGAGCGCTTAATAGCCAATTTATGTGATAGGCCTAGACAATGCCTCTAGCCAAGCCTTGGATATAGCCTACATAGAAATACCAATTTATTGCTACCTTCTCTGACAAACTACACAATGACAGCCTGTTTAGTGAAGCTGAAATCTCAATTTCATATTGTGATTCTAAGAAAGTGACTAGTAAACTATTCCTCTTACAGCTCGTCTTACAAATGTATTTAAGGAACTCTAAAAGTAGCTTTGTTTCAGACAAGTAGACTACATGGCAATGAATAATTTGTAGTGTATTCTGCTTATACACTGTAAAATATCCAGGACACATTGAATTATGGCTAAACCATGTTAAATAATGTAATTTTTTGTTGTTTTGAAGGAGGGCACACAAACTGTCTTCAGGCCAGTAGGTTTCAAACCCACTAGTCCCACCGGGCCAGTTGCAAAAAATGTTAACGTTGAGCCC
The DNA here is from genome assembly GCA_027564635.1 of Typhlichthys eigenmanni. Classification (NCBI taxonomy): domain Eukaryota; kingdom Metazoa; phylum Chordata; class Actinopteri; order Percopsiformes; family Amblyopsidae; genus Typhlichthys; species Typhlichthys eigenmanni. The sequence goes on along the minus strand of JAODUK010000002.1, from coordinate 1,942,112 downwards.
TGAAGTCAAAGGTGTAGTATGCGTTAGGCCCCTTACATAATTTACCTACGCTGCATTGCTTTTTACGCAACCACAATGCAACATTCTACCCAACTACTCCGATTACAGTTGGTATCCAGGGTGTTGCTAGCTTGTCCCATGGCATGAAACTGATAATGCTTCAGGCAAAATGTGGTTATTAATTCAATAAGAGTACAATTTTGACCAATAAAATTAAAGACCGCTTTATTTTAGGTACAGCCAGGTAAAGTTTCCGCAGGAATTTTACTGCATGCGATTATTTTAACACCTGCGTAGCCCTTCACCTGACGCTACTGCATACGCAACACACTGATGAAAGCTCTACACTGCGCTCCATAGGAAAATAATGGAATTCCCATGAAAAACATAACGGAACTACACATTAAGTACATAAGACATGACGTAAAGGCCCTGACAGTGCCCACCTTAAAGTCGAAGGTATAGCTTGTGTAAGGTATCGGTGTAAAGGCCCTGACAGTACCCACCTTAAAGTCGAAGGTATAGTGTGTGTAAGGTATCGGTGTAAAGGCCCTGACAGTGCCCACCTTAAAGTCGAAGGTATAGTTTGTGTAAGGTATCTGTGTAAAGGCCCTGAGAGTGCCCACCTTAAAGTCGAAGGTATAGTTTGTGTAAGGTATCGGTGTAAAGGCCCTGACAGTGCCCACCTTAAAGT